>JAOTOL010001328.1:0-525000 GCA_034440575.1 Imbricaverruca yamaguchii
TGCAACAACTGGATTGAACCTCAAATTGTAAGATATGTCTGATGCAATGGGACCAGAATGGCTGGATCAATTTTTTTTTAATCTGGGAACACTAACCAGTGTAAATAAATTCCTAAAAGTTGTTAGCATATTCTTGAACTGAAGTGTGATTGATGATGATAATTTGGGTTTTTGGGCATGTCGACCAGCATAGGTCATTTAGTGCCCATGAAGTGTGATTGACACAATCTGATCCAATTGAAGTTGTTCAATCAGTCCTGGAGTTAATACATGGAGTGCATGATTAATCACTCATTAAATCCTGGAGTTCATGTGGAATTATTGGTCTTCTGTCTGATGTTTGTTCTGTGGTTTTTAGTGAAACTGAGGGCTGTTGGAGGAGAAGTTGGTGCAACCTCCTCCCTGGCTCCAAAGGTTGGTCCTCTTGGCCTGTCACCCAAAAAGATTGGTGATGACATTGCCAAGGCAACTGTGGACTGGAAGGGTCTGAAGATCACAGTCCAGCTTACCATCCAGAATCGGCAGGCCAAGGTGACTGTGGTGCCATCTGCTGCAGCTCTGGTCATCAAGGCACTGAAAGAAGCTCCCAGGGATAGGAAGAAGGTCAAGCATGGTAGGTATTTAATGTGAAATTGTTCATCAAGAACTGCTACTGGAAATATTGGCATTTTTAAGGACATGGAAGTCATAGCCAACCATGTAAACACTTTCTTAAAACTTTCTTTCTCAACTATGATTAATGATACAATCCTGTCTGCAATGTCAGAAGGTGCGGAAGGAAAAACTTTGTACAAGGTATTTTTTTCAGAATATTTAACCCAGAAATGTTAGAAAGTCACCTTACCTGTGGAGTGAATAGTGTAATCTTTATCATGTTCAGAAACATGGTGCTGAAATACTTTCTTGGAATGTTATATTGTGCATGGCTGAGTAAATTTAACTAAAATAAGTCAAGATTGTTCTGTCAAGGTTAAGTTGTATGACAATGCACTGTGGCAGGTACTTGGAATGAAAGTACCTGAAATTGTTATATTTAGCTGTATTGTCCATAATAGTGAGTATGTGGGTTTTAAAGTTGAGCAAAAATCCAAAATGCAGACTGCAGACTTGTTCATTTTTTGTGGGTAAAGTTTGATTTGTGTTTTAGGATTTGGCATTTGGAGATACTCTAGTTTGAAGAGGTTATTTTTGTCTGGTTTCCAACAAAACTTCATGCTTTAAAAAAGTTTTGGCCACACCAGATCAGACCGCTTCCAATGTCAGACCATGATTTTAATATTGTGTATATAATTGAGTTAATTCAGGTCAAGTGAGGTCATCTCCAAAAAAGATCAACCAGTTGTGCTTTAATTGGTAAGGATTTTGAATGAAGCTTCCAGCACTTCCTTTTCATTTTTTCCATTTTTCCTCCATTTTTCATGACTATTTGTTCTGCATATTTACCTGTCAGGGCTAAAATTAATGATTGTGGCTAAGGTAAGCACATGCATAAGACTTGATTTGTAGAGAAACATTTATTGGTGTGGGCTACCCATTATGGGAGTAAAAATATAGATGACCAAAGTTTTGCAAATTTCCAAAGATATTACTTATTTTCAGGTGGGCAAACCTATCTGGCAGTGGCAATCACCATCTGATCCCAAATAATATACGTTTTTAAAATGTTCTGTGAAGTGAACTCCACAGAGACAAAAAGTCAATGGTGACCACATAAGCACCCCTGTGATGTAACTTTCTGAGACGATAAAGTGTAGATGTGATTTCTGGTCCTGGTTGTTGATCACTTTCTGGTGATGCCTCGTTTTTGTGCAATGTTTTGTTTTGAAATTAGAGGGGGAACAAGTAGCCTGGGGGTAAGTTGCTCGTCTCACAATCGAAAGGTTGTTGGTTCGAGTCACACCTGTTGCTACTCTTCGCCCGCGACCAGTCGGCGTGAGAGATTGCCGACGCTACATGACTCAGCGGTCGATGTGTCGTAAAACCAATAACTAACTAACATGAAATTGATGGGAGGTTATACTGACCCCCTGAGATGATCTGACAAGAATGGTGGGTTGGGTTCATGTATCTGATGGATATGGTGCAAAAATGTACCATGGGGGAGGAAGAACTATCCATTCTCCATTTATATGGATGCTGCAAAGGTGGGCTACCAAACATGGAGTGGGTGGTCAGGGTTAAAATAATGGTTTTTCGTTAAGTGTGAGATGTCGACACGGGCACAGAAGGATGTCGAAATTTGCCATGTAAATAGTGTCAATTCAAATGTTTTTGATGTGTTTCAGACTAATATTTGACACAATGGTGTAGGTACTTATGACTGTATGTATGTTATTTGCTCTGAGAGTCATATTTAGGAAGAGCTATATTCGGGACATGGATACAATTACCTATGCTATAAACTGGTACCGTATGCCATATCACATGGTTAGTCTCTTTACCCGAAGTTGCATTGCGAAATGTTCGTGCATCACCATTCATTATTAGGAGCATTAACATGATGTAAGCGAGATACTGTTAGAAAGGAGATACAAAGGCTTTATAAGCATGCATCATGGAGCAGGACGTCGATACTTCTTGGAGAAGGATGTCGGTTGAGTGTTCAGAAAGTGGTATTTCCCACCCTACATTACGAAGAATTTAACACTTGGAGGCGTGTCAGGTGTAATGTTCTGCTTATCACCAGACTGCTTGTTCCCGCAGTGAAACACAATGGCAACATCACGATTGACGACGTGATCGAAGCCGCGCGGGTCATGCGCGAGCGTTCGATGGCGCGCGACTTCTCCGGCACCGTGAAGGAGATCCTGGGCACGGCCACGTCGATCGGCTGCACGATCGACGGCATGTCGCCGCAGGACGCCATCGCCAAGATCGACAACGGCGAGCTGGAGATACCCAGCGAGTGACGGCCAGGTGAGAGCGGCCGGCTCGGCGTGCTCTGTGCCGTCACCGGCGCGCGCGCGCGCACGCGGCCGGGGCCGGCACAGCACACGCGGGGCCCGGCACTCTGGTCGGGGTTGGCATCCCATCCACCCGCCGAACAGGCGGGCCAACGTGGCGGTCTGGGCTCTGTTTAACGCGCAGGACATGTGCTTAGCGTTCGTTGACCAACTGCAGCGTTTCTCGAACCGGTATGATGTCGGACCTTGAGCTGGTTCGAGTTTTGTTCAGACAGTTGGGTGCTTAAGTTCCAACTGCATAGTGGTCTGTGACAGGTTTCCACCTTAGCTTTGTAGTTATGTATTGAAAGAAAAATGTTTGCATCATCCTATCCACCTTCACCTTAATATCGTTATTTCGATGCACAACGCCTGGGTATTTTTAATGTTCTGATTTGCACCTCATTCATTTGTAAATGGGGGACTGTTTCCCGTGGATGTACACATGCCTTTATCAGTAGGTCAGGTTGATGAAAAATTGTCATGCTTGGGCAGTTACAATCATGCTGAAATACTATCATATTCATGGCTGCTAGGGTTTGGTTAGAACACAATACCCTGAATCAGATGGTGTCAAGTTATTTGACACTACTTTTTCATTTTCCAAAATGTTGTACCACATGACTAATGCAGTTTGATGCACCATAAAGCCACATTTCAAATAATGTAATGAGTGTCTTGGAATTCATTTTTTTCGTGCAACATAGGGTAGCAGTCGAGGTCATCCAAACACTAGTAAAATGAGTAAACAAAATATAATGTGTCTGTTTGCAGGATCATTATGGCATAGGTGTCAGGAACTGGGTACGGTGAGACAAAAGGCTATGGCTGCAGCTGAATGCTGGAGTTTGATGTTTATCAATGTAGACAGTATGTTTAGCCACATTTGCTTTGTTTGTGTTGTCTTGTTTGCTGTGTGAATGTTTTGGTCATTGCAATGCTAATCAACATTGCTCTAGGATATCGCAGATTCTTGCATTGACACGGAACCAGACCGCCCTGCCACCGAGGTTAAGAGGTCCTCGATAAAAAAACCTCAAGTGACATCAATGTGTCTCAAGTGACATCAATTCTTATTCTGACTGTTCTGTTCTTGCTGTTTCAGATAATACACTACCTATCCAAAACGTGGTCTTTATTGTGAATGAGCGGAATGATGGTTCAGTTAATTTGCAGTTCGGTGAGCTTGCGATAGGCTACCAAGGCACAACTAAGCTACTCCGTAGAAGTTGGGGTGATCCACTGGAAACGTCTGCTGTGAGCTCACCGAACTTCGAACTACCCGGGTGCATATGGACAGTTGGCACGTGGCTACTGTAATGAAATGTTCGGAATGAGGGATACTGATTCGGTCAAAGGGGGACTCGTTTTGATTCGCCTGCTTCCGACATCACGCTGAGCTGTGACGATGTGGGAGCACTGGCAGGCAGTCGGTGAGTATCCCTCGAGCATCTGACCTGCAGTATGACTCGGGGATACAAACCAGAAAATTCACCCCGTCGCGCCCGCACACGCACGCGCGTACACTTCTCAAGGTCTTTAAAAGCCATCAAATTGTTTGCAGCCCAGAGGCTTGTGATTGCTCCTAGGGAACAACGGCGCGTTTTTGACCTAGCGTTGAGTGTCGTGAATACCGGCGGTGGGCTAAAAGCGAAAGTCTGTTCACACAGACGCGGTTTTTTAAACTCTTGGAAGTTGCTTCTGGTGCGTCCCAGGAGAGTTCAACAATTCAGGTGGCTGGTGACCGAGAGTGCCCACCAATAGCATGAATCATCAGGTTGCAATAGAGCCTAATTGGAAGCCGTGCATCATGGGCGGGTGGGGCGCTGAAGTTATGCAGACAGCGGGGAATCCTGCCGTCCGATGGCCGGTGGCACGGAATTGTTCGAACCGGCGACAGCAGCGCCACGCGAGACTGCAGCAGTGGCTCCCCCAATGGTCGAAGACCAACCACGATGGGGAAGACTGGGCGCCAAAAGGACAAACCAGCTGTGACCTCCGTAGTCGGTGCGCCCATAAACTACAAGTGATCAAACCTGGTCGATACGCCCTGGAACTTGAATAACTAACCAACAGGACTGGAAGACGTCTGTGCGCCGCCGGGGACGCGAATGACCACCTCTGGTCGGTGCGCCCTGAAGCCCCGGACCTCTGTGCTGGGCATAGGTACACTAAGTTCGCCGACATTCACGGTTCCCGACGCGCCGCGGGGCTCTGCGCGAGCTGCCGCGCCTCCGCCGGCGCCGGCTGGTAGCGCCCCGACTGGCCGGCCGGCCGGCCCGGTGCCGCACCTGATCTGGCTGACTGGGTAACTCGCTGGACAACGGGCGCCGGGTTGGGTCATGGTGCAGTGGACGCGGCGGCGCACTGCCGACCCGACCACGGGTGTGGACAGCGAGAGAGGGGGCTCAGATGGCAGTTCTGGGCTGGCTGGCCGTGTATGGCGCCCCCATCGCGGACTCTGTGGCCGCACCGGCTGGTAGTGCATCTGATCTGCGTTTGGTGCATCCGTTGCCGGTGCAGTTCTTCGCCATGAGGCGTTTGTCCCAACGCCCATCCATTTGCAGTTTTTATTTATTTCAACATCCTGGCAACGGCCCACGGGGTACGAGTTGACTGAAAGTAATAAGTGGCGTTTCCCCGCTGCAGAGCGTCTTAAGGGAAAGTTAGGAGATGAGCTGTCTGGGATTAACGGGAGGTTATATTCACCCAGCTCAGTTGGCTCTGCCTGAAAGACTAAGAAATGGCATCGTTGGTGACCTTAGCATTGACTCGCAAATAACTAACGACCTTAGCGTTGACATGTGCTTGAGAGACAAGTCTGGTTCTGACTAGGCCTCTGGGGGTCAGGTACCGATAAAGAAATACAACTGGGATTTGCCTTGGGTGGTGGTTTAGCACGCTCACTGTAGATGTGGGGGGGGGGCAAAATCCGCCCATCCTTCCAGTTTTTCGTAATTCACGATTATACTGGTCGGTACACGCCATTTTGTTTACCTACCAAAAAATGCCATGCACTTCCTTTAGAGCGAGAAAAACGAGAAATGACCGATTTTTGTTTCGAGCTCTACTCACAATTAGGACGTTTCACAGCGCCAGGCCTCAAGATTCGGCGCTACTGATGGGATTCCCGTTTATCGGCGGGAGGGATGTGGCCATGTAACACTAGCGACTTGTTTGATGTATATTATCGTGCTATATAGCTCCAGGGTCATGTAAGGTCACCGAGATCAAGTCGGGTCATGTCCATGACAGGTCTGGGACCGAACTAGGTCAACTCGAAGGATGTCATGAACGCAAATGATTCATGCGATTCATGCCATTTCGCATGTTACTCCCTACACATCCTGTACACTACTGTTTTTGTCGTGAACTAAAGCGTTTGCACATTTTATTCATATACTTCAGCCATTTATTGGTGAAGCCGATCGGGCGGCGGCTCCGGTAACCTGAGCGGGATAAGGGCGGGCACCGAACGGTCTGTTCGCATAGCACCTTACTGTCTGTCGCTAGTCAAATGTTCCTCAATCACTGCAGCGGGCCGTGAGGGATTCGCGGTGTTTGAACAGGGAGAGCATCTCTTCAAAACTGATCTGGGAGGGTGTTTCGGGTATATCGATGACTTCGGTCGGCACTGAGGTCTGTGCGAACTAGGCGAGACCTTTACGACCACGATAATAGTCGTAGGACTATAGACATGGTGTTTGGTTTGTTAACCACTCATAACTTTCCCCCACCGTTTGTCGATGCGAGTTGTGCGCTTGTGAAAGCAGATTGTTCCTTGAAGCAGTTTCTGGTCTCGAGCCTTTCAGATCGGACGAAAAACCTAGCGCCCATGTTCCGCCGTGCCGTGCGCCGGCTTAGCGCCGCAGCGCATCTTATCCCACTGATCGGCTCCGATGAAGACGAGCTTGAAGCACCGTCTGACTGGATAAACAAGCAAACTGCAAGCAAGATAAACAAACTGCAAAAGTCCGCTCATGCATGAAGTGGAACCATTCATGCAGGAGTTGCATAAAATGCACAAGGTTAATTAGTAACCAGGTAGGCACCACAGACGGAGACCGTAGGTTTGGGGCGCCAAATGTTCCTGATGGTACAGATCACTAAGTATGGCCACCGGTTGTTAAATGCTACCCACCGGGCCCTTGGGGTTAGAGTAAGTTAGCTAAGGCTAGGTTTTGTCTCAGTTGTCATTCAGTATCATCCTTGCATTGTGTTCGAATAAGTGTGATGGCTATTTTATAATTACCAGCTAGTTTATATAGCCAGGTAGGCATGGGGATGCATGTAAAAGTTGGTTCTGGTACCTACCAAGGCGCTTATTGTTCAATGCCCGGCCTGCTTCGTCTTGCTGAGTCAATACGTGACGTCAATATTAACACGAAGATCTGAATTCACCAGGCAAATTTAAGATGACGAAAACATGCACATCAAAAGTTGATATCAGCAAGACCTATGAACACGTAAGGGAACTGCCTGAACTGCATGATAGTTTACAATAATTAGCTTGGTGTGCTTTATTTTTTACTTTGGCTTTCTTCTCATCAGTATACAACTAGCATAAGTTATTGGAGGTGGTGGGGGTGGGGGGCTAAATCGACATTGGTGGGGCCATGACTCCCACAAAGCGATACAAATGGATGTCCCCAAGCATAGCCCACGCTACGTTGGGCAGAGCCACAACGTAGGTGCAGCTCAACTAGGCGCAATCATACCTAACTGAGTACACCCCGTATCATGTCGGCCAGACCCACAATTTGGGCTCCGCCCAACTAACCACGGATAGGCCGAATGGGACACGTATTGTGTCAAACCGAGGGAGGTCAATAATGTGGAACTCTAATCGACTAAGGTGTTCTAAATGTACGGGTAGTTGTGACGAGAAAATAGGCTGCGAGCAAGAGTTCGAATCCAGGTGCTTTCCACGGTGTTCTGCTGAGACACGTGGTGGGCAGCCACCCGTGGCCACCACCAAGTCCCTCCCGGAACCAACCACCGCCCGACGATCGCCGGAGGAGCAACTGGTCTAAAAGGTTGTGACCTACATACTTCACGAAGACTGTCCGGATATCCTTCCAATCAGCCACTATCCACACGTGAAGGAAGTAAACGTAATAGTTTCATGCATAGCTGGGATGCTTTCGTGTGTTTGCCTTGCGTCGATTTCATCGCAAGCCACCCGGGGTGGCGAGGTCGGCGATATTTCTGGCCTGGGCTATACAGAGTAATCGCTTGGGTTGATTGTAAAAACCAGATCTGACCCAGGTCAGTCAGACCAGCTTTGGTAGGGCAGAACAATGGCGCAATTTAGGATGAATCCACGTGGGATCCAAATTTCGACGCATAATAGAAGTCGCATAGATAGCGCAGGCCTAACCCAGGAGAGCCCACGGCTCCGAGGACCGCACAGCGTGAGCCCGCGCTGAACCGCCGTCATAGGCGGCACAGCCTCAGCCCGGGTAAACTGTCAGCACCCGGCCGGAGCGCCCAACGTGGACACCCGCGCGAGACCACGCTCTCGCCCGTGTCACCGCCAGGGGCATGGAGTCGGTCCCGGCAAACTACGGCCGCTCTAATTGGGAGCCTTGAGCTGAGCCCGCACGGGGCCACACTTTCACTCATGCATAGCAGTCGTAGGCAGCAAGCGTTCAGTCCCGGTAAGCTACCTTGGCTCGAAATGGACATCTTGGGCTGAGTCTGCGCGGGGCCACACTCACCCATGTTAAACAGTCATGCAATGTGGGCTAAGTCAAGGAGGCAACGGTGGGGACGAGTGGTCTAGGGGTAAGTTGCTCGAAACTCGAACCAGCAATCCAAGGTTTGCGAGTTCGAGTCTCGCTTGTCGCTACTCTTCGCCCGTGACCAATCGGCGTGAGAGATTTACGACGCTACACGACTCAACGGTCGATGCGTCGTAAAGCCCCAATAACCAGCCGCGGTCGCTCGAAATGGGTAACGAACCACCCGTCGCCGAGCCATGCTTCCTCCCACTGCCATATGCATCACAGCTGGCGTGGCTACGCTTGTTCCCCGGTCGTGTTTGCCCAAGCGGGACCCGTTTGAGTTGTACGGGCTTTGGTTAGCACTCTCGTGCCATACGCCAACCAAGGCCCAAACAATAGTACAGCTTTGCTGCCCAAGTTCTGTATTTTAGCGGAGCCATTTTCAGCCCGATTGGCCACTGGTGAGAGTTGCTGTCTGGGATTGGGTCCCGTGAGAACAAACAGTTGGCGGGGCCAAGGGAAAGACGGCGTGACCCAAGCCCCACCAAAAGTAAGGGAAACTCCATTCCTGCACCACTTACGTTTACGGCCTTCGTAGGATTTTCACTCGTACCTACAGCTGGTGCAGATATGTAGATCGCAGGTTCCCACTGTAAATTGTGATTGACACAGCACGCAGGGGAAGTCATAAAAGCGCATCCCTACACTTTGCAAGTCACTTTCATTTTTGGACATTCAACAGTTATTCACCACGATCCGAAACTACGTGGTTGCAGCGTTTCCCAACTGCAGACTGAACCAACTAAAATAAAGATCTCGGCTGTATATTAATAACCCATCAATCACCAAGTGGAATACTCGGCTACCGAGCATCTGCCTGCACGAGATGGATATATGTGACAGGAATGGTACACAGGTAGTTACTGTCAGCGACAGGGGTAGCACAGCCCCAGGCACTTATTGCCAGGACAGGAGTGATAACGGCAAGGTTTTGTGACAACACCAGGAGTGCTGAACGCCAGCTCCTGCTATCGCGACAGGCGCCATACAACACTAGCCCCCGCTGGTGACTGGCGCCATACACTAACTTCCGCTGGTGACTAGCGCCATACAACACTAGCCCCCGCTGGTGACTGGCACCATACAACACTAGCTCCCGCTGGTGGCTGGCGCCGTACAACGCCAGCTCCTGCTGGTGACTGGCGCCATACAACGCTAGCTCCCGCTGGTGGCTAGCGCCATACAACGCCAGCTCCTTCTGGTGACCGGCGCCATACAACACTAGCTCCCGCTGGTGGCTGGCGCCATACAACGCCAGCTCCTGCTGGTGACTGGCGTCATACAACACTAGCTCCCGCTGGTGGCTGGCGCCGTACACCATCTCCGGCTACAGCGACGGACGGCGAACTGTTCCTGCTCCTGCTGAGCGTACAAACGGCCCTCCGGCTCCTGCTGTAGCGATATAGTGGAGCGCCAGCTCTTGGTGTTGCCAGCTACAGCAGCAGCGATGAGAGTGGTATGTCAGGTCCTGTGACAGCGCCAGAAATGATACGACACCAGCTCCTGCTGCGATGTACAATAGTGGCACAGTACCTGATCACTCGCTGTCACTTTCAATCACACGTTTGGCTCTCTTCTGTGCAGCATGGAGCACTGTCGGGGCATCGGCATCGGAGGCTTCGTCATCAGACGACAGCAGCCTCTTGCCGACAGCCTGCTTAAAACCGCTCTCGGAAACTACGCTGTCCACCCGCTGGCTTTGCTGGCGGTCGCTGCAGTCTGATGCCACTCGACTGTGCTGAGTAGCGGCTGCCGTCTCTTCCTCTGAGTCTGACGTCATCCGACTGACTCGGCTGCGCTGAGTGGTGGACGGAGTAGCGGCTGCCGTCTCTTCCTCTGAGTCTGACGTCATCCGACTGACTCGGCTGCGCTGAGTGGTGGACGGAGGGGCGGCTGCCGTCTCTTCCTCTGGGTCTGACGTCATCCGACTGACTCGGCTGCGCTGAGTGGTGGACGGAGGGGCGGCTGCCGTCTCTTCTTCAGAGTCTGACGTCATCCGACTGACTCGGCTACGCTGAGTGGTGGACGGAGGGGCGGCTGCCGTCTCTTCCTCTGAGTCTGACGTCATCCGACTGACTCGGCTGCGCTGAGTGGTGGACGGAGGGGCGGCTGCCGTCTCTTCCTCTGAGTCTGACGTCATCCGACTGACTCGGCTGCGCTGAGTGGTGGACGGAGGGGCGGCTGCCGTCTCTTCCTCTGAGTCTGACGTCATCCGACTGACTCGGCTGCGCTGAGTGGTGGACGGAGGTGCGGCTGCCGTCTCTTCCTCTGAGTCTGACGTCATCCGACTGACTCGGCTGCGCTGAGTGGTGGAGGGAGGGGCGGCTGCCGTCTCTTCCTCTGAGTCTGACGTCATCCGACTGGCTCGGCTGCGCTGAGTGGCGGGCGTACTGATTGATGCGGGTGTCCTGTCAAACTGGTCATCCTGTGACCTGCGAACACGGACAGCTTTATTCACGTTATGCCTTCACGTGTACGGCCACGTGTTATTCACAGACACATTTCATCTCATATCGGCTCTCATATAATTAAGGAAAAAAGCTAGTAATCCTATCTAATATATTATTTATATATATGATATATATATATATATATATATATATATATATATATATTATACAATATAATCTATGTCCAGATAATAAAAAAAACTGAAACAAACTATATCTAAACATCTAGAGGTAATCTAGGTGATCTCGTATCGGTCGCATCATATCGCAGATCAAATCGATAGGATCGATTATACGTTTAGAAGGGAAACGATAACCGGATTGAGTGTGATACCTTGCGAATTACAGCTAGTATTAATGAGGAATAGATGTCTCATGTTAAATTCAGTCCCGAACGACTGCTAGAGCAGATTTTACGTCCGTACCAGGTTCCAGGCTGCGCACAGCTTTTCCCGAAGACTATCGATCGGAAAATACCTATTGAGCAGATTCACTTCCAGAAGAGAAGCTTACAAGTATTAGAGGAACGTGATGTCGTTGCTCCTCTAGACGACAGCCTCTGGCAGCAAAGGCGGGCTGCCGGCTGACATTTTGAACCGGGAGTAAAAAGTTAGTGTCTAGCGACTCGAATCCCATCTATCTGAGACATGGCAGACAACGCCAGTGAGCGTCCTACCAACTGAGCTATCTGGCTGGTAATCTACCACATACACAGGACGTGACATACCAGGAGCTAGACGTGCATCATGCGGTGGCTGTGGTCGTTATTAGCTCTGCGATGCGTCAACTGCTGGGTCACATAGTGTCGCCATCACGCCAATTGGTAGCGACAGGAAGGATTCGAACTCATAACCTTCCGGCTGGGAGATATACACTAAAACCCCAAGACCATTCGTCCATGAACTAGAATTAATCGTCAATTATCAAGAGGTTTATTTAAGATAATGCCATCTCCGGATTAGCAGAAATCAAACAATGCGGTTTAGGTAGCTAAGAACAGTCCCAAGTAGCTAAATTTAGGTTTCCAAATGTTAGAAAATACTCTTTTCAGCAGACAGCTTTACTAATGGCAGCACGCACGCAATCTATTCCCATTATCATTTTAATATATCAAAAGAACCGATGTTCGTTCTGCCGACATCAATACAATTCGTGGCAGTCAGTAGATTTCGGAAACTCCACGGTTGCTTCACCTCAGACTACAAAAATAGCATGGCTGGATGTCTGACGCTACAGATACACTCCAGTACAGACCAACAGCGCGGTCACTGACCGTTGCTGGGACGAGCTGCCGTCGACACTGCTCTCATCATCTGACGAGAGCCAGCGACATCTTCTGGCTGCCGTCCGCCTGGGCGTGTCATCGTCGTCACCGGCACCACGGCCGGGCAGACCGTCCGCCGCCTCCTCCACTGTCCGGTCATGGCTCTCTTTATCCGAACTGGGCTCCGCTGTGGACAGCATCCACGCAGGTGTCACGGCAGACCGGTCCGCTAGCGCCGCCGCACGATCAGTACAGGTGCCACACACCTTACATCAGCGGTCACCACAGTCACCAGAGGTGCCACACACCTTACATCAGCGGTCAGCAGTCATCAGAGGTGCCACACACCTTACATCAGCGGTCACCACGGTCACCAGATGTATCGCATACCTTACATCGGCGGTCATCACAGGTGACCCTGTGGCGTCATCTGTGGTCATGTGACACTCCTGACACTCCGCAAACACTGACCACAGAGTTATAATAGACGCTACACAACGGACCCGGCCAACAGACACCACCAGCGGCGTCGCATGACGCTCCGCTCTCTAGCCGGAGCGCGACTCGAATACAAATTTCTCGTCTTGACCTAGTCTCAGTGTAGTTCTCAAGTCAAAGTAATTCCCAACAGCGCTAGAAAGACCTGCTCTTGCCTTAGCAATACCAATCGCATTTACTACGGGATAACGCCGGTCAACGCGTTACCAATGGTGCAAAAAGAGGGCTAAATAACGTCCACGAGCGGTATCACGGTGAGTGCGTTCGAACTTTCTGAAAGTTTGTAATTCTCCGAGTTAACATCAATGTTCGTTCCTTCCAAATTGCAAGTTACGTTTCAAAATATACTAGATGAGTGACGTTCATATTTTCTGAAATGTATATCGAACGAAGTTCACAACCACTAAATTGAAGGTTAACTTCCAAGAGCTGAAAGGTAGTGCTTGGTTAGTTTCATACCCGAGCCGCTTCGGAAGCTAATAAAAAGTCGACTTACAATTTGAAAGTTTTAAACTTTGGAAGATGAACTGTGAAATCTGAACGACTGCCCCAGGCGGTTTTGGAAGCTATAAACTTTGGAAGACAACGCACTCGTCACGGCTCCTAAAAACGCCCACAGGAAACTAATACATCGTCGAACTACCGCGGATGCTTCACCATGCGTTTGCAGGGTTGAAGCTCATCTACGGATCAGATGGGCCTGGAGTGCTCCACTGCATATGGTCCGGCTACACACGTCTCGTATGGGCGCTGCATGACCAATGTAGTCGATGCGCCCTAAGGCCCTGATAACTAACACACGTCTCGTATCCGGCCGGCCCGTGGCGGCGGGCGAGCCTACCGTCCGGCGTCAGACCGGCCCGAGGTGTTCCGCTGCACACGTCTCGTATCCGGCCGGCCGTGGCGGTGGGCGCACCTACCGTCCGAGTCGGACCGGCCCGGGTGTTCGCTGCACACGTCTCTATCCGGCCGACACGTGGCGGTGGGCGCACCTACCGTCCGAGTCGGACCGGCCCGAGGTTTCGCTGCACACGTCTCGTATCCGGCCGGCCCGTGGCGGTGGGCGCACCTACCGTCCGGCGTCAGACCGGCCCGAGGTGTCTCGCTGCACACGTCTCGTATCCGGCCGGCCCGTGGCGGTGGGCGCACCTACCGTCCGACGTCAGACCGGCCCGAGGTGTTCCGCTGCACACGTCTCGTATCCGGCCGGCCCGTGGCGGTGGGCGCACCTACCGTCCGGCGTCAGACCGGCCCGAGGTGTCTCGCTGCACACGTCTCGTATCCGGCCGGCCCGTGGCGGTGGCACCTACCGTCCGACGTCAGACCGGCCTGTCGCTGCACACGTCGTATCCGGCCGGCCCGTGCGGTGGGCGCACCTACCGTCCGCGTCAGACCCGCGCTGGTCTGATAACTAACACACGTCTCGTATCCGGCCGGCCCGTGGCGGCGGGCGCACCTACCGTCCGGAGCGGCGTCGCCGCCGTGCAGGCAGGCGGCCAGAGTGTCGGCGTGTGTGCCCAGCACGTCGGCCGGCAGGGCCGCCGGCCACCTCCAGAACATCTCCTGCGCGACGGGCGAGCGTCAGCGGCGCCTGCGGCCGGCCCACCAGCCGCTCGCGGGGTCGGCGACCACCTATCCCCGCGGCACATCACCCTGTCTACGGCGGCACACAGCCTGACCGACTGCTACGTCACTCGATCAAGCCAGCGGAGCCAGCGGCCAGACAACTGCGAGCTATATCGTCACAAACGGCCCACGATACGCAATCTCACGCCGATTAGCCAGGGTTCTTCCAAACAACAACCAGCCCTCGCGCTCTCGTCGCTCCATGTTCAATTGCAGCTTGGGGGAGCAATACAAGGGCTGACTAACTTCGCTCCGCTGATGATGCCGATGACGATCGAATAACAGCAAGACCTGCCGGATTACACTGGCGCAGTGTTGACGCTAATTCACGTGCAGACACGACTTACCCCGTCGCCGGGCGCCTGCGCTCCCAGCGTCGTGAGCAGCGCCCGTGCGGTGTCCGTCTCCAGCGCGGCGGCGCACGTCTCCGATAACGCCACCAGCGGCACCGGCTCCTCCGGGTCGGCCAGACGCAGAGCACGCGCCTCGACCAGCGACTCCTGCAGCCAGGTGGCCACCTCGCGGCGGTCGTCACCTGGGGACGCAGGTCGGCAGGCGACCGCCGTCAAGTCACGTCACGGGTAGCCGCGGATGGATGCCACTCGGCGGACTCATACGTGCGCATCAGGACCCCACCAAGATCATGTGGCTCTGAGAAAAATGACGACAGTTAACTATCGCTCCGCGGCTTCCCGCCTCGTGATGTGGGCGTGAAGTGGCCGACTCCCCACCGCGTGATGTGGGCGTGAGGTGGCCGACTCTCCACCGCGTGATGTGGGCGTGAGGTGGCCGACTCCCCACCGCGTGATGTGGGCGTGAGGTTGCCGACTTACAACCACGTGATGTGGGCGTGAGGTGGCCGACTCCCCACCGCGTGATGCGGGCGTGAAGTGGCCGACTCTCCACCGCGTGATGTGGGCGTGAAGTGGCCGACTCCCCACCGCGTGATGCGGGCGTGAGGTGGCCGACTCTCCACCGCGTGATGTGGGCGTGAGGTGGCCGACTCCCCACCGCGTGATGCGGGCGTGAGGTGGCCGACTCTCCACCGCGTGATGCGGGCGTGAGGTGGCCGACTCTCCACCGCGTGATGCGGGCGTGAGGTGGCCGACTCCCCACCGCGTGATGCGGGCGTGAGGTGGCCGACTCCCCACCGCGTGATGTGGGCGTGAGGTGGCCGACTCTCCACCGCGTGATGTGGGCGTGAGGTGGCCGACTCCCCACCGCGTGATGCGGGCGTGAAGTGGCCGACTCCCCACCGCGTGATGTGGGCGTGAGGTGGCCGACTCTCCACCGCGTGATGTGGGCGTGAGGTGGCCGACTCCCCACCGCGTGATGTAGGCGTGAGGTTGCCGACTCCCCGCCACGTGATGTGGGCGTGAGGTGGCCGACTCCCCACCGCGTGATGTGGGCGTGAGGTGGCCGACTCCCCACCGCGTGATGTGGGCGTGAAGTGGCCGACTCCCCACCGCGTGATGTGGGCGTGAGGTGGCCGACTCCCCACCGCGTGATGTGGGCGTGAGGTTGCCGACTCCCCACCGCGTGATGTGGGCGTGAAGTGCCGACTCCCCACCGCGTGATGTGGGCGTGAGGTGGCCGACTCTCCACCGCGTGATGCGGGCGTGAGGTGGCCGACTCCCCACCGCGTGATGCGGGCGTGAAGTGGCCGACTCCCCACCGCGTGATGCGGGCGTGAGGTGGCCGACTCTCCACCGCGTGATGTGGGCGTGAAGTGGCCGACTCCCCACCGCGTGATGTGGGCGTGAAGTGGCCGACTCTCCACCGCGTGATGTGGGCGTGAAGTGGCCGACTCTCCACCGCGTGATGTGGGCGTGAGGTGGCCGACTCTCCACCGCGTGATGTGGGCGTGAGGTGGCCGACTCCCCGCCACGTGATGTGGGCGTGAGGTGGCCGACTCCCCACCGCGTGATGTGGGCGTGAAGTGGCCGACCCCCGCATGGCGTAATGCGTGAGGTTGCCGGCTTTTCACCGAGTAACGCGAGCGTGGGGTTCTAGCCTCCATGCATGCATCGCCGTGTTGCGAGCAACGCGGAGTTGTTGCGTCGTAATGCGAGCGACGCCGACGTTAACTATTGCGCATCCCAAACTACCGACAGAAAGTTACTGATCACAGGATTGACGACGTCAGCCCACCTGACTGCAGATAGGAGCGGACAGCCGCAGTCAGCTGACTACGTGATACGGCAGTCGGCGCCGACTTCGCACGAGCAGCTACCGGGCGGCGCTGCTTCTTCACAGGTCGTCTGGCAGCTGAAGGCTGGGACGCCCGGGGAGCGTGGGCACCGGCATTCTCATCTGAGCTGATGCCGCTCCCGCGACAAATATCGTCATCCTCTGAAATATGGCACAACAAAATAGCTACACAGAACATAGCGGCATCGTCAGCCCGCGTGACAGAAACGCATCACACCATAAGATGCACACGTTGCCATCGTTGTTTATTGTTCATTGGTTGGTTCACGACACACTTTATTCACATTCACGGCTAATGGCGCCGCCCACACTGTTTCGGCGGTGGGCCGCGGGATTGGGAAATGTCCTGAGTGGCGCTAGAGTCGAACCGGGGACCTTTGGTACCCATAGCCCGACACCTTAACCACTCGGCCATCCCCGCCCCCACACGTTGCCATCACAGCCGACCGTCGCCGCACAGGACCCGGCTCGGACCCAGGTCGTGACATGTGCCTCAGTCGGTGGTGTCTACCGGCCTGGGCCCACTTCACGGAACACCTCTCCCAAGGGAGGGGTGGCGGTGGAGAATACCGTGAATATACCTGCAGCCACGAATGGCTGCTTGTCCGCGCAGGATCGCCATTGGTTCATATCGAGTGGTAATAAAATCAGAACGGGAGAGAGAGAGAGAGAGAGAGAGAGAGAGAGAGAGAGAGAGAGAGAGAGAGAGATAGATAGATAGATAGATAGATAGATAGATAGATAGATAGATAGATAGATAGATAGATAGATAGATAGATAGATAGATAGATAGATAGATAGATATATATATATAATATATAATATATATATATATATATATATATATATATATATATATTATATATATATATATATATATATATATATATATATATATATATATATATATATATATATATATATATATATATATATATATATATATATATATATATATATATATATATATATATATATATATATATATATATATATATATATATATATATATATATATATATATATATATATATATATATATATATATATATATATATATATATATATATATATATATATATATATATAAGAATAGATATATATATATAATAATAGATATATAGAGAGATAGAGAGAGTGAGTGAGGAGTGAGTGAGTGAGAGTGAGTGAGTGAGTGAGTGAGTGAGTGAGTGAGGAGTGAGTGAGTGAGTGAGTGAGGAGGAGGAGTGAGTGAGCGAGCGAGGCGAGAGCGAGAGAGCGAGAGAGAGAGGCGAGAGTTAGCGTAGGAGCGAGAGAGAGGTCCAGAGAGGTTAGGTTGTCACCCGGTAGGAGCGACAGAGAGCCGAGTGTGAGAAGGGCTGATGGCTGCTCTCTCACCCGAGCCCGGAGCGGGTCGTCCACGGCCGGAGCCGCGCTTCTTGTACAGCTGTTTCCTGTCGGTGACCAGTCCGAGCTCGAGCAGCTGGTCACGGATCCGGTTCTTGGGTCGGCGCAGCGACAGGTGGTCCATGATCATGGTGAGCGGGTCTGTCGGACGTGGGTGACGATGAGGAGTTACGGCAGATACGGCGATATGCTGCCCCGTCATCAAACTGCGCCGCTGGGATACTTCCTACGCTTCACTTCGAACATAACTATTCACGAATGTTAATTGGATGGTCCTGAATAGGTTCGGCCTCTATCAATACCCCATGGCACTGACCGCCGTTGTTAATTGGGTGGCTCTGGACAGGCACAGCTTCTGTCAATACATCATGACACCCACCGCCGGCGTTACGTGGGCGGCCTGAACAGGCACAGCCTCCATCAATACCCAACAACATTCACCACTGCCACCCCGTGGCTGACCGGACAGGTACACGGCCGGCCAACACCGCCCGGTACTGACCGCTGCCACTCCATGGCTGACCGGACAGGTACACGGCCGGCCAGCACCGCCCGGTACTGACCGCTGCCACTCCGTGGCTGACCGGACAGGTACACGGCGGGCCAGCACCCCACGATACTGACCACTGCCACTCCGTGGCTGACCGGACAGGTACACGGCCGGCCAACACCGCCCGGTACTGACCGCTGCCACTCCATGGCTGACCGGACAGGTACACGGCCGGGCGGTACTGACCGCTGACACTCCATGGCTGACCGGACAGGTACACGGCCGGCCAGCACCGCCCGCTACTGACCATTGGCTTCGCAGTGGCTCTGCCAGAGCCGGCGCAGCTCGGCCACCTCGGAGTCGCTCCACTGGCGCGGCGGCGCCGCACCGCGGCCCGGCCGGCGCAGCTGACGCACGTCCTGGATCAGGCCCAGCTGCTTCAGCTTCTTGGCCACCTGGCGACGCGTGCGCTCCCGGCAGATGAGCGTGTCCACGATCCGGTCCAGCAGGTCGCGCTCTGTAACGGACGGACGCGTCGGTCGCACACGCTGCACGCAGACAAGCCGACTGCCCGCTACCTCTCAACGTCATTCGCAACACCTGAATACAACTGCTTGGAGACCTAGCTTACGCACAGATATAGGAGTCCCGGCAGATCCAGACTTGTATCTATCATGAGAGTTTCTGCATCATGATATTCAACTTTCTACACGTGAGTTATCAGGGACGGAAAACATTGGACGTCCAAGATGAGGTTCCGAAGAAATTTTACTCATGCACACGAAGGTTTTTCGGTGGGAAAATATTTGCTCAGAGACGAAGTACTGAATGTTGCATACGATCGAAGGGTGAAACCAAATTCGAGTATACAAACTACTTAAATTAATCTATGAAATCACGCAAAAATAACTTCTGTCTGACTGATGTCTTGCTCGTATCCATTCCACTATGAGCGTCCCTGGCTATATTGTACTAGGACAATCTGCATCACCAGGTCATGCCGCACCACGTACAAATATCAGCAAATCAGCCAACGCGCACATATGTTCGGCGTTGGGCAAAACATATGGCATTTTCCACCCATTCAAACTCTGCTGGAAGTATCTCGTACGCATCGAAACCAGTCATAGAACTATGGAGATACGACCAATTCCCCCTGGTCTTCTGCAAGCAATCATTTTGGTTCCACCAAGCCAATAGATTATGCCAAACAAATACCGCCGGTCCAGACTATTAGCGACAATATCTCTCAGTCGATGCCGACGTGGACGGAGAGCGCAGCCGCCGTATCCAGGACACCGGCTACCATGCGCCTGTAGTTACCCGGGTCGGTGTTCTCGGTGTCCCTCAGCTCCTCGTAGATACGGCTGAGTTCGT
Source organism: Imbricaverruca yamaguchii (assembly GCA_034440575.1). Classification (NCBI taxonomy): domain Eukaryota; kingdom Metazoa; phylum Arthropoda; class Thecostraca; family Neoverrucidae; genus Imbricaverruca; species Imbricaverruca yamaguchii. The sequence continues at coordinate 20,031 of JAOTOL010001328.1, forward strand.
CTTCTTCCTCCTCCGACCACGCGAGCTTGGTCATCTTCGACCTGGTGAACGGAGCAGGTCACCTCGGGTGATCATGACCTGGCAGACCTGGCAGGTAACTACCGCCCCGGCCACCACTAAAGGTATAATATGAACAGTGAGCACTGCTGTCTGCAGGCTTCCAGGCCGAGTAGAGATGAGGAACTCGCCAGTGATGTTTGGCGACTCATCAAGTTCACCTGATGACCGGTCTTCGCCTGGAGACTCGTCGGTCCCGAATGGGAGTCAGTCTCACATAGTGCTCAAGAGTCAGTCTCGTATGGCAACTCGTAAGTAGCGCATGACACTCACCAGCATGGCATGCTGACTCGTCGGCCTATCATGACAACTCGGTCAGCATCACATGGCAACCATGAATTCCGTATGGTAACTCGTCAGTCTCGTGTGTTATGTCGTAGTCATCAGTGCGGAGCTGGAGGTCTAGGGGATGGGGTGGGGTGGGGTGATTACCTCGTGAAAGCGTCGTTGCGGATTGTCTTGGCAGCGCTGTGTGAGGCGGAGACGTGCTGACGATTCACGTGCACAACACAGTGTACTCGACACAATGCACAGTGTACTGCACAACGTACAGTGTAGTGTACTCAATGGCTAGTGCACAGTGTACTCAGTGTACTCGACAGTCGATATCCACCACCCGATGAATTGACTCAGCACGGTAGATTACACGAGATAATATCGTGCTGTGAATGGGTGTTGGGCAGAAGTTTCAGTCGCCGCAGAAGGTTGGATGACACTTCGTCAATGCCGGAACTTGTCATTTCACCACATCGCCATGTACCTAGAAGTGTGGCTCACATGTATCAATGGCATGCCACCCACACCTCAATAAGTTCCAGCACAACCATCAGCCACAACAAATGGACAGTTCGGCTATTTGTAACTTTGGGAGCAGTGACAATGCACCATAAGATCCAAATAGACACCCAATCTCACTGCTATACGCGGGTGTAATTAGCGTCCTTAATACAGATCACAATACTCGCTCCCAACGAGCTCGAGTGGCACAAACCTCCCCGCCGACACCATCTCCTGCAGACCATCGATCACTCGAGACACCCCGCCGACACCATCTCCGTCAGAGCATTGGACACTCGAGACACCCCGCCGACACCATCTCTGTCAGAGCATCGGACACTCGAGACACCACACCGACACCATCTCCGTCAGAGCATTGGACACTCGAGACACCCCGCCGTCATCTCTGTCAGAGAATCGGACACTCGAGACACCCCGCCGACACCATCTCCTACAGACCATCGATCACTCGAGACACCCCGCCGACACCATCTCCTACAGACCATCGATCACTCGAGACACCCCGCCGACACCATCTCCGTCAGACCATCGATCGAGACACCCCGCCGACACCATCTCCGTCAGACCATCGATCGAGACACCCCGCCGACACCATCTCCTGCAGACCATCGATCACTCGAGACACCCCGCCGACACCATCTCCTACAGACCATCGATCACTCGAGACACCCCGCCAACACCATCTCCGTCAGAGCATTGGAAACTCGAAACACCACACTGACACCATCTCCGTCAGAGCATCGGACACTCGAGACACCACACCGACACCATCTCCGTCAGAGCATCGGACACTCGAGACACCACACCGACACCATCTCCATCAGAGCATTGGACACTCGAGACACCCCGCCGACACCATCTCTGTCAGAGCATTGGACACTCGAGACACCACACCGACACCATCTCTGTCAGAGCATCGGACACTCGAGACACCCCGCCGACACCATCTCTGTCAGAGCATCGGACACTCGAGACACCACACCGACACCATCTCCGTCAGAGCATTGGACACTCGAGACACCCCGCCGCCATCTCTGTCAGAGCATCGGACACTCGAGACACCCCGCCGACACCATCTCCGTCAGAGCATTGGACACTCGAGACACCGCACCGACGCCATCTCCGTCAGAGCATCGGACACTCGAGACCCCACACGGACACCATCTCCGTCAGAGCATCGGACACTCGAGACATCACACGGACACCATCTCCGTCAGAGCATCGGACACTCGAGACACCCCGCCGACACCATCTCCGTCAGAGCATCGGACACTCGAGACACCCCGCCGACACCATCTCCGTCGGCACATCGACCACTCGAGAGACACGGCGGCAGGACACAGAGAGCGCGTGGCCGGGGCGTGGAACACGGACCTCCGCTGCACACACGTGGCTGCCGTCATCCAGCCGCACGGACGGACGGACGGACGGACGGACGGACGGACGGACGGGCGGACGGACGGACGGACCTCCGCTGCACACACGTGGCTGCCGTCATCCAGCCGCACGGACGGACGGACGGACGGACGGGCGGACGGACGGACGGACCTCCGCTGCACACACGTGGCTGCCGTCATCCAGCCGCACGGACGGACGGACGGACGGACGGACGGACGGACGGACGGACGGGCGGACGGACGGACGGACCGCGACACGGCGGACGGACGGACGGACGGACGGACTCCGCTGACAGCACACGTGGCTGCCGTCATCCAGCCGCACGGACGGACGCGGACGGACGGACGGACGGACGGACGGACGGACGGGCGGACGGACGGACGGACCTCCGCTGCACACACGTGGCTGCCGTCATCCAGCCGCACGGACGGACGGACGGACGGACGGACGGACGGACGGACGGACGGACGGACGGACGGGCGGACGGACGGACGGACCTCCGCTGCACACACGTGGCTGCCGTCATCCAGCCGCACGGACGGACGGACGGACGGACGGACGGACGGACGGACGGACGGACGGGCGGACGGACGGACGGACCTCCGCTGCACACACGTGGCTGCCGTCATCCAGCCGCACACGACGGACGGACGGACGGACGGACGGACGGACGGACGGACGGACGGACGGGCGGACGGACGGACGGACCTCCGCTGCACACGTGGCTGCCGTCATCCAGCCGCACGGACGGACGGACGGACGGACGGACGGACGGACGGACGGACGGACGGACGGACAGGACGCGCGACGGACGGACGGACGGACGGACGGACGGACGGACGGACGGACCGGACGGACGGACGGACACGTGGCTGCCGTCATCCAGCCGACGGACGGACGGACGGACGGACGGACGGACGGACGGACGGACGGACCTCCGCTGCACACACGTGGCTGCCGTCATCCAGCCGCACGGACGGACGGACGGACGGACGGACGGACGGGCGGACGGACGGACGGACCTCCGCTGCACACACGTGGCTGCCGTCATCCAGCCGCGACGGACGGACGGACGGACGGACGGACGGACGGACGGACGGGCGGACGGACGGACGGACCTCCGCTGCACACACGTGGCTGCCGTCATCCAGCCGCACGGACGGACGGACGGACGGACGGACGGACGGACGGACGGACGGGCGGACGGACGGACGGACCTCCGCTGCACACGTGGCTGCCGTCATCCAGCCGCACGGACGGACGGACGGACGGACGGACGGACGGACGGACGGACGGACGGACGGACGGACGGACGGACGGACGGACGGACGGGCGGACGGACGGACGGACGGACATAGCCGGCACAGACGTGTGCCGACGGCCCGGTCAGATGTTGACACAGCCCGGCCGGTCAGACTCGGAGCGGCGCTGTGTATCGTTCTTTCAATGTGACCATACGCACCCCTCTATCGAGTTATCGTTTGTGCATAAAGACATAAAAGATCAGTGCAACTATAAGCCACAAGGGCCCTTCTTGGTTGCGTCCTGGACACACAACCTCTGCCCACCAAATCCGTCGATCAGCCTTCCCTGAAATACTGAAAAGCCAGCCCTCTTTTCTTATAATGATTGTCCATACAGTTTTTAAAGATGTTCAATGCGCTGCTACTGACAATGGGTCCTGGCTGTTGGCTCCAATGTTCTCTTACCCTGTCGGCGAAGGAAGACTGTCTTAACCTTGTCCTTCTGTGGCTAACTTTAATTTTGAATTGATGACCTCTAATTGCATCATTTTTGTTATTTCAAACATTTCCCTGAGCTATCCATTCTCCTGACGACGGACAAATTTAAGACCTCAATGAGACCTCGATGTTCGGTGTTGTATTACGATTGTTATCTGGATTCCATACCAGTACAAAATACTTCGTCATCGTAAAATATTTCCATCGCATCATAAACACCTTCGCAAGACTTCCTCGATTGGAAAAAAAGAAAAACGCGTCATTCAAGTTTCCTCTTACGATTCAGAAATTCATTCGCCTACGGAACAAAGTGTTCTGAACAAGGTGCTCGGAACAAGGTGCTCGGAACAAGGAACTCGGAACAAGGAGCTCGTAACACGGTGCCCCAAACAAGGTGCTCTAAACAACCGCTAGGAATAACGCTTGGGATCGGGTTTCAAATGCGAATGGGAAACAAGGATATCTGCGTAACGGGCATCGTGCGACTGCACGTTCGTTCGCTCAACGCAACCAAGCTTATTCGTGTTGGTTAACACTACCCACCCTAACGTTGGCAATGCAACCAGTTATGTAGCGAGTCTCGCTTCTCCTATGCAAGAAAGGGCAACGGAAGAACTTGACACCGAAACAACCAGGGCTTCCAGCCGAAAAAACGACCACTTAAAGCTCGAGGTAAAACAGTGCCACGATGTCGTGATGAGGTCGCTACTTGGAGCCGTCTGGGCAGAGGAAGGGTGTAGCATTCTCAACCGGTCCCGGGAGTGCAGGATATCCCTTTTCGGGGAGACTGCTGACGTAACAGCGGTGCAGCGAACGACCGAGGTTTTAGCACGCAATCTATTGCATCAGGGCTGCGGCCTTTTCTCTTAAGCCGGCCAATCCAATCCAGCCGGCCGGGGCCCAGTGAAATAATCGCCTTACAATTTTCAGCCAGTATAAACACCGTCAGTGGAGCACACGGGACGCTGATGAAAACGCGGCTCTCACTGGCGGCACAATGGCGCCAAAACTAGAATATCGAGTCGAGAGCCTAGGCCAGGTGCTAATTGGACTTTATGACGAAGACGGCTCTCGCTGGTGCTACACTGATGTCGAACCTAGAATATCGAGTCGAAAGCCTAGGGCAGGCGCTGATTGGACTTTATGACGAAGACATACCTTTTCTGACGAGGCTCAACGAATCCACAAATCACTAATAGTCGCAGACCATCTATAAGAATAGATGCCACGAGCCAGATTGGACACGTCTTGAAACGACGTGACATTCGGTGAGATTGTCCGATAACAAGGTCCAATTACTGAGAAGTCGAACTGCGAACTGCTGACGACCAGAAATGATCATCACACTACAACATGGTCGTCGTTCTCAACTAAAGTTGGCCAGGAACTGGCGCCGCTGCGCGTCATTGTGAGGAGGCTCTTGCGAGCCACCATGGAGGTCTCGCGAGTAAACCAGGCAGCACACATTGCGGTCACCAGTATGTGACCAAGCAGGTATCGCAAGTGAGCCGAGCGTCTCTATCCAGAGACACACATCGGATCACGCACCAGTTGCCACGCTACTCCCTACGGACACTGTCGTCAGGCACACAGAGCCATGGGCGCCAAACGGCCAAACCTGGCCGGTGCGCCCCAAAACTCAAATAGCCAACCATGGTACACCGAGTCCTTCCACCGGTCCTAACATGGTCACTACTACCTATGCCCACCATTGTCTCACTGCCACCTGAGCTGACGCGACTTCCCGTGTCGAACTTTGGTCGCCACCTACGGGAGTATCTACTTGACCTGCCGCCCGTGCCGGACTGATAGACTGCTCGACTTGCTGTTATTTTATATATATATATTTATATATATATATATATATATTTATAGTTTAACTTGTATTCTGTGATTTTGACCCTCTTTTTTTTACCTTTTGTGCTGTGTTGTTTTATCTATTTGACGCGATGTCGTAATAGCCACAAGTCAATTGTGGATGACCTCAATAAAAGTCTGTCTGTCTGTCTGCCTTGCCAGGTACACTGAGCCCTCTCACCGAGCCCGCCCGGCACATCGAGCCCTCTGGAAGCACCGCGGGCCGGGCCACACTCACGCGTCCTGGAAGGAGTCGTATCCATGCTCCAGCTCGTACGCCTCCCGCGCCGACTTCCAGAACAACAGCTCCATGAACACCTTCTTGTTGGTCTCGGCCACCTTGAAGAATGCGCGCAGCACGTACTTGGCGAAACGAATCAGCTCCTGAAACAGCCCAACCTATTGTTGCTCATGTGCCACGATTGTCAGGCATTCGGAGCATTCATACATGTACGCAGCTTTGGCAAGGATCACTTTAACCAACTCACTATAAAATACAGTTGCACACAATTCAGCTTATTCTTGGCACGTAAACATTTTGCAGCTTTTAGACATGCATCAAGGCACCAAACATTTCATGTGGGGAGGCTTAAACCACCACAGCTTCCTCCCAATGTTAGCATACGTTCAGACCATGCCGCACAAAATCTACACATGTGATGCGCCCAAACAGCACCACAATCGGCTTCGAGCAACTTCTTGCTGAATAAAAAAATCGGAAGAAACTGGTTTTTCGCCGCTGGTTCCCTCACATGCCTCGCTAGCATGGATTTTCTAAACAAGGAAGAGCTGACAAAACATGAGTGTTCGGATATTCATGGACAGTCTACGTCCAGAACAATTTGCAGCAAACATTTCGCGGGCGCATTTTCCATATTCCACGGTCTTCGGTATATTTCATGTTGTGATCCTGGTTGTGACCCTTTTATCCATTTGACCTAAATCCCTTTTCCACCCCACCCTACCGAGCTTCACAATTATCATGTATTTGTTGTATTACTGCCAGATTCTGTCAGATTGTATTACTACAGAGTCTGTCAGAATGCTAGTGGTGCGCCTCTACTGCGAACCGCCTCGGAGACGTGAGTCGAGACAAGTGCGTAGGGATCGGCGTAGCTGACACCGCTCCCGTCCGGGGACGGACCAGGTCAAGGCTAAAATATTGGTTTTTCGTTAGGTGAAATGTCGAAACGAGCACGGTAGGATGTCGAAAATTGACATGGAATTAGTGTCGTTTAAAATGTTTTTGACTCATACTCAAATTTAAACCAATGATTTAGGTATTTATGACTATACCTTTAATACTTGTTTTCAGATTCATAATTTAGGAAGAGCTATATTCTGGATATGAAGAATGATACTTATGCTACAAACTGGTATTGTACGCCAAATCACATCATAGATAACCCCTTTACCTCAAATTGTGTTGTGAAATGTTCGTGTATCACCATTCCTTATCGAGAGCACGTAAACATGATACTTACAAACGACATACTGTTAGAAAGGAAACACGAGGACTTCATAAGCACGCATCAATGATCAGGATGTCGATACTTCTTGGTCAAGGATGTCGGTTGGTTACTCGAGTTTTAGGGCGCATCGGTCCAGGACGTCGATTGAGTGTTCAGAAAGCGGTATATTCCACCCAATTTCCATGAACAATTCATCACTTGGCCAGGCCGTTTGACTATTCGGCAACACACGCACTCACCATTCATCATGTGAACTACTTTTAATCGCAATAAGGCAACGCAATTCGTTAGGTACGTGAACAACCAGGCTAGTCTGTTGTTTGAACGAAAACCTGTGTGTCAATCAACCTGTGTATCTGTGTACAGCTGTGTATCAAAATACAAACAGGATATAATACGTCTGTGTATGAAAGTGTACGTATTCGTGGCTATTCACGTACGAGTCTATGTATGCGTACACCTATTCACGATATGCGTACTGAAAGTTACGGTGGTCCTAAGTTTGTCTTTTAAAGCCTATCCAAAGGCTTGATTCCTCGTACATATACAACCTTCCTGTTAAATACCAATTCCTGTTGCAACACTGGAATATTGCAGTATGTTACCAGTCACGCAGACAATTTTGCCTGGAATGTCCGAGAAAATCATGATCGCTACTTCCTGGGTCCTGAATCACCTTGGCATCCGCCGATGGACGACTTGTAGCTGTCTCATATCTCGCTGCTAAGTTACTGGCTCACAGCTCGCTGTAACGAAATCTAGCCACGCAAGTTCAGCATAGTCTTGTCTGCCCAATACATGTTACATCAGATTATGCCCTCACAATAAGCACATCTAGGTCGTCCAGCGCGGACCTGGCGACCTGACTGGCGAGACGGCATCCATCGGCAGCGATCGGATCCATCCATCGGAGCGAATCAGCGGACCCGCCGCTCGGACTCCAGCTCGACCGGCAACTTTCAGCCGCCAATCGCGTCAACTCCCCCGAATCGGACAAAACACCAGGAATAGCTCACGGCCCAGCTCCTGGATGACGTCTGTATCGCAAAACTTTTCCAATCATCAAACGTTTACACAAGGCGACCGCTGCACCATCACCTCGTCAAGACGGGTCCAGCGCACCACCACCACCCCCAGGAGGAGACCTGTACACTGGGTGGCTGTATCACCACCACCCCTCCGGAGGAGACCTGTACACTGGGCGGCTGCACCACCACCACCCCCAGGAGGAGACCTATACACTGGGCGGCTGCACCACCACCACCCCCAGGAGGGGACCTGTACACTGGGCGGCGGCACCACCACCACCCCCAGGAGGGGACCTGTACACTGGGTGGCTGTACCACCCCCCCCCAGGAGGAGGTGGTGGTGTACACTGGGCGGCTGCACCACCACCACCCCCAGGAGGAGACCTGTACACTGGGTGGCTGCACCACCACCACCCCCAGGAGGGGACCTGTACACTGGGTGGCTGCACCACCACCACCCCCAGGAGGAGACCTGTACACTGGGTGGCTGTACCACCACCACCCCTCCGGAGGGGACCTGTACACTGGGCGGCTGCACCACCACCACCCCCAGGAGGGGACCTGTACACTGGGTGGCTGTACCACCACCACCCCTCCGGAGGGGACAGGTACACTGGGTGGCTGCACCACCACCACCCCCAGGAGGAGACCTGTACACTGGGCGGCTGCACCACCACCACCCCCAGGAGGAGACCTGTACACTGGGCGGCGGCACCACCACCACCCCCAGGAGGAGACCTGTACACTGGGCGGCTGCACCACCACCACCCCCAGGAGGAGACCTGTACACTGGGCGGCGGCACCACCACCACCCCCAGGAGGAGACCTGTACACTGGGTGGCTGTACCACCACCACCCCTCCGGAGGAGACCTGTACACTGGGTGGCTGTACCACCACCACCCCTCCGGAGGGGACAGGTACACTGGGTGGCTGCACCACCACCACCCCTCCGGAGGGTCCAGGTACACGGGGCGACTGTATCAGCACCACCCCCCCACTTGTCGGTCGTACCCCCCCCCTCCCCCAGGAGGGGACAGGTACACTGGGTGGCTGTACCACCACCACCCCTCCGAACAGAACCGGCTGTACCATCACCATCACATCCCCCGAATAGGACTGGTACACAGGGCAGCATCACCACCACTGTAGGTACATGAGGGTGCATCACCACCACCACCTCCGGAGGGAACCGCTAAACGTGGCGGTCATCCATCACCACCATTACCTCTTCCAGCTGTGACAGGTACCCAGGGAGGCCATACCTACTACCAACGTTGGTGGTATGACAGGTGGTAGCGTCCCAGATTCGACATTGTCCACTCTGTGGCTTACGCTAGCAACACGCTACAGGATATTGCTATGGTAATCAAAAGCCGCTTCAGTGAAACACGTCTTTCACATTTCACCTGAAGCACTTCTCACCCGCACACAGCAGCAGGCGGACATCGCTTATCTTTAAATTACACCAGTACACACAATCCATTACAAAAACAATAGAGCAATGAAAAAAGATACATTTCGGCTGCCGGGAGAGGACACAGCACCGGCTTCAACCGAGGTGGCGGCGAGGCAGGGTCAGTCAACACCAGCAGACCAGTTGTTACCGGCGTACCAGCCCCGTCGGCGCCGGCTGGGGGAGTTACCGCCACAGCAGCGGCTGGTGGGAGTTACCGCCAGGGTGGCGATTGGTGGGAGTTACCGCCACAGCAGAGGCTGGTGGTAGTTACCGCTGGGGCAGCGGCTGGTGGGAGTTACCGCCGGGGCAGCGGCTGGTGGTAGTTACCGCCAGGGCGGCGGCTGGTGGGAGTTACCGCCACGGCAGCGGCTGGTGGGAGTTACCACCATAGCAGCGGCTGGTGGTAGTTACCGCCACAGCAGCGGCTGGTGGTAGTTACCGCCAGGGCGGCGGCTGGTGGGAGTTAACAACCACGGCGGCGGCCGCACCGGAGCGGCCTTCGACCGGGTCCGGCCGGTCGGCTCACCTTGAACGCCGGGCTGTGATAGTGTCGCGAGTCTTCAGCCAGCAGCCGCTGGAACGTTCTGAACACGCTGGCCTGCAACGCAGAGCGCCGCTCGTCAGCGACGGCTCGGAACTCTTGACTCTTGACACACGCCCAGTGGCGGGCGTGTGTCCACTGGGCTTTGCCCCCCCCCCTCGGCAGGCCAGACGCGACCCGTGGCACCACGGAATGTCGCACGCGAATTGGCACGGCTTCGTGCCCGAATTGGCGGAATTGGCACGGGCACATGCCCTGAACACCGCACGTTCTCTCGGCACCGGGAGTTCTTGTGCACTCTTGAGTTCAAAAGAGAAATCGGCGTGCATTGACATACGAAGGGGCATACAAGAATGGACTTGAATATGGGTGGTTCGTTATTGGTTTTACGACACATCGACCGTTGAGTCATGTAGCGTCGCCAATCTCTCACGCCGACTGGTCGCGGGCGAACAGTAGCGACAGGTCAGACTCGAACCCACAACCTTTCGATTGTGAGACGAGCAACTTACCCTTAGACTACTCGTCCCCCTCGAATAAGAGTGAAAACCCATTCTTACCATGCATTGTAGAAGTTGAACATACACCTGATACATGCCCAACATAATTAATTCTACATTGGCTATTAATACATGAGCATCTCCCTCACAGAAATCAAGTCAATGCAACGTGGCATCCCGCAACACCGCAATGCGGGCAACTAGAGGGGAATACAAGACCGAGGAAATAGGCACGGAAGGAGTGACCCTCTCAGCCCGCAGATGGCAGTGCGGTAATATACCTGCCGCTGACCAAAGTCGTGGCTCTCAGGTCTAAGTGGATGGGCATGGGAGATGTCCTCCTACGGCCACGTTTCGCCCGTGGAATATGCCGGCGGCAGTCGCCGGCGACTAGAGCTGTACCTGGCTCTCAGACAGAGAAACTACGGTTTCTGGTATGCCAAGAGTATGTATATGTACGCATATCTATATTTATATATATAATATTGACGGCACAGCGTTTCCGGACCAGCTACCGTTAAGGCAATCCTGAACTCAACCTGCCACCACCGAACCTGTCTCACCTACCATGATCGTTCGCGACGAGGTACATCCCAGTTTGTTTATACGTATACCAATGGTGGTCGGAGGTATCACTGGTTGGAGCCTCCCAGTCATGATAGCTAGATGATAGTTCGTGCTGAGATAGTTATCTAAATATTGCATGTCGGGGCAACTCAACATATTTATCAAGTAATATAATAATTTAATATATAATACAGTAATCAAAGGACTTCTGGAACCTGACCAGCATTGTGCAAAGAAAAGAGAAAGAAACAAACTGATAAACTCTTTTCTCGTCTTCCATATTTTGCTTTGCGTTTTTATTTACAAGGGATAATTGACACATTTATGAAACGCTCAGAAACAAAGTAAACGTGGCGTTAGTAAATAACACAAAACGCTGAAGCAAATCCGACACTGACAGTGTGTGTGTGTGGGGGGGGGGTGACACCCCTTGTTTTTTTTCCACATTTGAGAACAAAACGGCACGCCTTCGCACTTCCAGCGCCAACCCAGACATCAATTGCATACTTCATGCCAAACAATTATCAGGTATCATACTAGGAAATTGATCATCACGACATTAAGAAAACTGTGTTTCACTGTTAAGTGAATCTTCCTGTTCCGGCTAGCGAAGTATACCCGCATACAGGTCAGCGACACATGACGCTCGACCCAGGCACAGTCGACGTAGACTGGTCACGCCCTCATCATCGGTCACCAAAGGTCTCTCAACGTCACTCGAAACATTGGGCGGAAAACGAGGCGAATCTAACTGCGGCTACCACGGCGACTATTATCTGACGCAAAAGAAGAGGAATAAATCGGACGTGACAATAGATTACATGAGAACTTTTCTTGTTGGGGCACGGGACAGGTCACCATATCATGGGTATATGTAAAATCATAGTCACTGATCCCAACTGCATCCGAATATTGTAGTTTTATTTAAAAAAACGGTAATGTTCAACGTACAAGAAAGGTGAAACGCAAGCAACCTTGCCCTCTTACCAAGTTCATCGTAGGTCGAATATAAATGCTGCGTGTTAGGGAAGTTGTCAATATTTGATACCTACTGATTGCTGTAGTTATTATTAGTCTTCTTATTTTTAGTATTATATTACTGTGCATGAATCTATCATTGGGTGTTGGAATAAATCGGCTAGGTGACAATGTAAACATAGGTATGACGAACGCGTGACTGATTTTCCTGTTTTACACGGCCTGGCGATGACGTAACAATTACGAAACATGAACCATCACCTCTAAAAGGCGAGACCACAGACAATGCCGGGTTAAACAAACGCCCTACACATCTGTAAAGGTCAGCGCTGTCAGCGATGGTCGCGTTGCATGCACACCTCAGATATACCTGAAAACAGACAGATGCTGCATACCTTAAATGATGCCACTTTTCGCCAAACAGTGCACAGCAACGCCCAGTACAGTCGCGGTACATACGGTGGCGACTTTTTCTGGATTGCCATGCTGAATGCGTAGAGTAAATGCTCGGCGTCCATAAAGGTAAAATGTGCTCACCATCATGTGTTTTGCATTCGATCACATTTGAACATTCTTCAAAACTGAGAAACTATATTTAATATGAGGGTGCAAATAACGGAACATGTTTCCTGAACATTTTCCAACACAAGAACTCCATTCTCGCGGTGCACTGCACACATTCATACAACGCCCTGATATTTACGTCCGTACCATGCCTACATATATACAATCATCTTAAGGAACATGCTATACCAGACCCGTTCATCCACTCGGACAGCACTAATCGACAGAGCCGGCTTAAGTCGGCTGTTAATTAGTCAGGGTATCAGATAGATCCCGCGGCGGCTGTCGAGCCACGTTCATGACAGGTAGGCAACCTTCTCGCCAATTTGGCGTTGATGACTCCCAGACGTAGCCATCCGTTGAACTGGAACCGCATACCCAGGTGGCTGCATTATATACTTTATGTCCTACCTATTCAGTGAATTCTTCAATTGTCGAAAGCAAACAATTGACAGCAAAACGTTCGCTGACGATATAAACGGCCCTGGTGTCAGGCTAAGCTTAATCGTCAAACTATTACAATTCGGAGTAAGTTAGGACAGTTTCCGCTGCACTCATTCTTCTCCAGCTCGATTCAGCCTCCAACCTTCCAATTAATACTTCGGTTCCATCTTGATTCCAATCTAACCGACCCATCTGGTCGTGTGCGCGGCCTGTCTGAACAGGCCAGCCCGAGTCTGATTCCGCAGATGAACTTCGTTTCTTCTCACGGCACGTTCTACTTCCAGAACAATCGCTGAACTGCCCCTCGGCGGTGCCGGAACCGCGCGGCTGGTGGGATTTGAACCCATTAACCTACAGTCCGAGATTGGCTGGCTAATCGCTGGGTACCTCAAGGGAGCCGAGCAGATTGTAAAATTTGAACCCATTAGCCTACAGTCCGAGATTGACCGGCTAATCGCCGGGTATGTCACGGGGGCACCGCGGCTGGTGGGATTTGAACCCATTAGCTCACAGTCCGAGATGTGCCGGTTTAATCGCGGGGAAACTGACTCATCAACCCCGAGACGGGGCGAGATCTTGGCAGGTCTGGCCCCGAATCTGAATCCGTACCAAACAAACTGAGCCCGACTACAAGTTGAGTCTGAACCCTAAGCCCGGAGCCGGCCAGCTGAAACTTAAGCTGAGTAGCTCAATCCAGCCGACTAGCCTGAGGCTAATTCTAACTAGCCGGACATGAAACTGACCAAACTTAATCAGAATGAGTCTGCTCTAATTATGACAATATCGGGGTTAAGACAAAGAAATTCGAGATAACTAGCAAGACATATCAGCCAGGGACGCCAATAACACCACATAGCACCGATACAAAGCACCAATATATCGCACATATATAGCACCGACGATAGCACCGAATAGCACCAATATATAGCACCGACAACATCACCGTATAGCACCGATATATAGCACCGTATAGCACCAACGACACACTTTTCTCTTATGCACGTGCATCAGAAATCCTCACTAATACTTCCCTAGCAGAAGCATTGCAGTCATAGTATACATGCATGAGGTATGCTAGGATAACCAGCGGTCAATTTTCCTTAAACTTCGTTAAATACACAGGTTGTAACATAATTTTCGCCAACAGCCTTACACATCGCTGACAATCCAATATCATCGTTGTCGCATTTGTGGGTCAACAAAAGTTTTGATTCTGACACAAAGGACATTTAGGCATAAAAACCGAATTGGGTGAAAACAAATACATTCAGTACTTTACTGATTAACGACGTGCGGTTGATCTTTGTAAACCAGTCTACCAATAACTGACAATCAAACTGCATCGTTAACACATTTTGTGCTAACACAATTTGAGATGTTCTTCTGTTAATACGCATAAACAATGGTTGTGGATTCCCAAATCAGTGACATTAAAACATCTTCCATGCTAATGGCAGCCTTGTGAGCATACGTGATACGTTGAAGTAAGCTAAGTTAATAAAGTAAGTTAATCTGACTTACGGGCCCCAAATGAACAATGCTGGATGTGGTATGGTGATTGACAATGCAGCTAACGTGCCTACAGAGGTCATTGTCCACCCCAAGAACATTCGAGATTCCTAACCTAGCATTATCTTGAATGAGCGAACCTAACATTACCTCGAACATTTTGGGTTCTAAGCTACCCCGAGGTTAATTTTTACGTTGAAACTGAATCTGGCATCAATTTGTACCACCGGGTACAAGTACAGTGTTTCGGATACTACTTGGGAAGTTAAAAAAAACCTCATGACTCTTGACCTATGGTCGAAGCGAAACACGTCGCACAATGGCGGTATCCCAAGATACGAAGGAATACTCTGCTGCACATTTAAAGCGCCTATTGGTGATTAGTTTTTGCAGGGAGCGATTAAACGTGGCAATTGTCGGATAATTTTTCAAACGATAAAATTACCTTCAAACTGACCTGGAATGCCAACCAGTCGCATGCAACACCATCGTTCTGCTTCACATTGGTAGCACCCACCGTCTTGACATTCCTGGGAGGCGAGATTGCAAATCCCCTCCCCCCTACACTGATGAAGGTGGCAAAATGCTGTGCACGGCACACATCTATCATAGGTCACGCATCCATATGACGTGTACATATTTCGTCTATTTAAATGAACACAAAGAACATGGTTCGAGAAATTACTTCTTAATATCCGATACCTTTGTATTTTATCTCAATTTAGACGTTACAGAATTCAAACATAATGGAACGTAGCGAGAAAGAGGTCTGTCTCCACAAACATGTGTGGCTACCTACACATGCTTTGAAATCTATCATTTGTGGAAGGAACGTTTAAACAACGCTTCTACGTACAACAGTGAATGACTTGCCACTAAGATTCGCTACTTTAATAAGACTAGTCGCTTTCTGGTGAAAACGATTGTCTCACGGATCGCGTGTTAGCACAACATAGATATATAAATCAGCGTCATAATCAGTGTTTCGTAGGCATATGGAGCACTTGAGCATCACAGCCTAACATAATATTTCTCTACATATCGCACAAATTAGTATTCCATACGTTCATTAAAACCGATCCTGGACTCAAATAATCTCCCCAGGAATACATCATCAGGTGTTCCACTCTGAAAGCCTGCTGAAATACAGACTTTAACACAGTAATCGTAACAGTGTGGTGGCACGCCGTAAAATGTACACCGCACAACAGAAGCCGCACCCACTGGAGACGGCGCGTGCAACAGTACAATACCCTACAGCAGCCGCACCCATTGGGAACGGCACGTGCAACAGTACACCACTCTACAGCAGCCACACCCACTGGGGACGGCGCGTGCAACAGTACACCACTCGGCAGAAGCCACACCCACTGTGGACGGCGCGTGCTCACCTGGAACAGGATGGCCGGCATCTTGTGGTCCCAGACGACCCGGTGCAGCATCTTGAGCACGCAGTGGTTGGCCTCGGCCGTGTTGCTGTCGAAGTGGCGCAGCAGAGCACAGTACGGCTCCAGAACCTTGACGGTCATGAACCTGCGGCGGTGCCGGCCGGTCACGTGACCGAACATAACGCGACTGAAATGTCGGGCCGAGACTGGTGAGCACAAATAGCATTCCCAAAGTCTGATGCGAATGAAAACAATTCAACCCCTACAACCCTTACAATTGTATTCCAAAAATAGATTTGATTGAAGTATCACAGATGCCATGCTTGGTCCAGCGATTTTATGGATAGCTCCGATGTGGCATTCAAGCAATACGATGGATGCAGGAAGCACTAATCACGCACCAGATTGTTAACTAGATAGCTTTGTGCAATAGCTACAAAAGTTTTCAAAAGTAAGCTATTGGAAGCAACTGCTCCTACAATTTGTTGTCCGTGGCTGTATTCGAGACCCATAGAGACACCTGAGATGCGCCTACACTCCGAAGTATATTTCGAAATATATTTCGATGTTTTTGAAATACCCAACACGGGCATGAAAAGAGAAACAGAATCACTGGTTGGGGTGAATAGCAGTTGTTCATTCAAATGACTATGAAGCACGTTCGAGGGTTTGGTGTTCCAGTCTAAAGTACTAGCGGCGTTAAAAGATAACATGGCTGCCTGCAATTGACAGGGTTGAGACATTCCGTCGTATTGCGGGGATAAACGGATGGGGGGGGGCAGGCAGGACTGGTCACATTCGCGTCATGTGTGTGCTGGCATTATTGGGCGCATCTGCTGCTACGACCATACTGTGTCCAAGACATTCCCGTCAGGCCCGGAGATCCGTCACTCTCCGTTTGGAAGAGAAAACTGTGCGGTGGGAATGTATCGCCGAGGCACGTGAGACCGCCTCAGGCATACCGGCTCTGCGGAGGCGCCACTCTGCATTACGAGACAGCAGTCGCACAATGGAGCGGCACCATCGACACCGTACGGCGGCCAGCCAACTCCGACAAACCAAATCACGACCGCCGGCCAACTCTGACCAAATCAGCTGCAACGGCCGCCGCCGTGCAGCGAACCACACCGTGCAGCAATTACGCCCGGCTTCTATTCGATTTTGAGACGACGCAGGAGTGAGCATTTCTGGCAGAGTTGGGAATTTACGTTTCGCTGGCTCCGGGGGCCGGCTCGACAGGCAGATCTTGGCTCCAAGCGGGCTCCACAGTCGAAGAGAGATCAGAGTCGAACAGAAATGTCTCATTCCCATTGATGATGGTATGAGATTAAGACTAGCTTTCAAAATATCAATAACTTCGTGTCGTAAACATATTTCAATCACATAATTAAATTGACATTGAGCAAGGGTAACGCATTTGAGGGAGAAGAAAACAAAACTTGGCTATGCTATGCAAGGGTATTTTAGCACTTCGAGGCACTTACAAATAGATAAATGCACACACCACAAACTCAGCGGAACTAGCATCAGATACAGCAGATACAGCCAGATACACCAGATACATTCATCCAGCATGCAGCCATGGCCACTGAAGCACCATCAGCAGTATCTCAAGGTGGGTTTTAAGTGGACTTTATCTTGGTCGCATCTGGCTGCTCTCGGAAGAGATTTGGCAACATACATATATGGAAGCAAACTGGTGGCGCTGTCAGAGCCCACTATGTACAAATGCTATAACAGCGATACTCGAAAGCATACGCAAAACGGCGCCGGAGACACTCGGCGCCGGAGACACTCGATATATTTTATATTGAGTTATATTTCGACAGGCTGATAAATGTTTCCAGGTCTCCTAGTGCCGCATATGACTGAGGTAACCAAGGCGATAGCCATTAACCCGCGCACGTCCGGGGGGCAGATATCTGTCCCTCCGGTTTTGCCTCATTTGCTGCCAAACTAATCAGGTTAGCAAAGCCAAACCTAGCATAGCTGTTCATTGGTCTTTCCTGCATATCCTCATACATTTTTAATCCTGGGTCATCTCAGGTCAGGTCACCAGGTCAGGCGTAGTGAACCAACTAAACTCGGAGTTCTAGGTGGCATAACTTCCACAATAATTGGGCGATTGATTTAAAACTTATAGCATCTCTGATCTCATCAGGGACCATAATATGTATACCGGTGTTTTTTTCGTAGCATTGACCTTAGGCCAGGTCGCTGCCATGGCTTCCCCATTATAAGGCTATGGTAAAATATACAAATGTTTCCTGGTTACATAGTTGCGCTCGGAATGATCTCACAACGGTTGTGGCATGTAGATGGAAGCTATGCTCAATGTTGCCGCTGACATTTTTGCTCAGTGACCTCACCAAGGTCTCTGAGGTCAGCTGATATCACTACAAATTTCTGCGCATTATACCGCACTGCATCGAGCTAGAAGGCTGAAATTACCGTCATTGTGCTTGTATCGCCAAGACGTGTCGATTGATACATTACATGACCTCCCTAGGTGACTTCATGACCTTGACCTGAGTTTCGGTTGACCTGACCTTAAATTACACCGCCTATTTTCGGTAGCGCATTTCAAGGACTGCCGAATAGCGTCCGCCGTTTGTTTCTATCTGTTACAGGTCCTGAGATGTGTCAATATCTCAGTCCCACCTGATCTGGTCGAATTTGACCTATGATGACCCAGTGACCCGACTGTTGACCTGAGCGAAAAAATGACCGAAACACTTTCGACAGAGCCCGTCACTAGCTATCCAGCGCCGTTTTCCGTTTGTCGCTAGCTAGCATAGTTCTAAAGATCTTAGGGGGGGAGGGAGGGGCAGACATCTGCCCCCAGGACATGCGAAGTTGGCGCGGACCTCCGGACGTGCGAGTGTTCAGGTACAACAGGTGAAAGAAATTGATCCTATTTCGGTTTGCATGTTCATCAAAATTATGAGTTTCAAGACATTACCGGATAAAGATTAGTTTATTCAGTACGTTCAGTGAATCTTATGTCTAAAATAGTATCACGTGTTTAATATACTTGGTGTATAGTATATATTGCATTTCGGTTAGGTTTTGTAATTAGAAATTGGCATTGCGTTTTTGTTTTATTTTATTTTGACCAATATCAAGGTGTATAAAAAATACTCCACGGAGATCCGGAATTCAAACGTCTCACACCTCCAAGCCATGGAATATGATTACACTTTGTCCACATTTCATGAAACATTTTATGAAAACGAAATAGGTGTCATCGGAAAGAGCCCGACGAGTAGGGTCAGATACCACCTCCAAAATGTTCTCCACAAAAGTGACGTCACTAGGGGCCCTAGAGTTTCACGACTTACATTTTGTTTGTGGCTCTGGTAGTTAATTTTGAGGGAGATTTGAGAAAAAAATAGTTGAAATCAGAAAAGGAGAGCAAAATCGACCAGGACCATACAATTTTTGGCCACCGAATTTTTTTTATTTATTTCAAAATGCTGAGTTTTCAAGTTTTCTTTAATTTTCCTTTTCTAATGGGTAGAGCGGACCGAAAAAAACGTTGTTCGATGTCAATTTGCATTAATAAAAGTGCTTACCTTAGCCAGAATCTTCTATTTGAACTCCAATGGGCAAATATGCAGAACTTATAAATAATCAGACGGGAAAAATGAAAAATTCCTCTAGTACGCTTTATTGCATCCCTAAAGATAAGCAAACGCTGAAAGTTGCATTAAAATATCTTTATCCGTTAAAGCGTCACGACTGGTTGATTTTTTTTGGGAGGTGACCTCACTTTACTTTAACTAACTCGTTGACCCTAGAAGTTACGGACTTCAAACTTTTGACACAACATGCCAAATTGACATGGGAAAAGGCATGCCAAATTTAGTCGCGCTGTCACGCGCCGTTCTTTCACTATCCGCAGAAAACCTTAGGGGGATCGTCAACGACCCCCCTCGCGACGGCGGGGTTAAGCACCGCGCCGTATCCATGGTCAGCTGGAACCAACAAGAATGTTCTAATCAAATTGACATGATGATCGTTATAAGAAAGCACAAGATACGTTAATTCAGGACATGCATGACAAGCAGACAAATGCTAAATGAGCATTGCCAATCAATGCTTCTTATATCTGCTCAGCAAGCAAGAAGCATGATAAGCAAAGCTTATCCTGCTTCAAACATACAAAAATGTGGTAATTCAGTCGCAGTGCACCAGAAAGTCGGTTGGCCAGTATGATCATTCGCATTTTTGCCGGAAAGACTGTGACGGGACAATCTACAAAGTTATCAGCATGTCACACTGGGACCATAGCCTCCAGTTAGCTATTACGTCCGAGACCCGAGTTTCTGCGTCACTCGGAACAGCTTCATAAACTGCACCATTCCCTGGTAGCCATTTGTTGAATGTTTACCATGCCTACTATGTGTGCGAAACGATACAACATTAAGTGATTGTTAAAGTCTTCGGTAATGTGAATCTCAGTATTGCGGACAAGCGGTTGTCTCTTATTTTTTTTAATTGCTTCCAACATTCAATGAAAGCCAGACTAGCATACGACTGCACGGAACATTAACAATTTGTTTCCGACACTGGCTTACAACATTCGGTGACGGCTGAACTCAGCTCAGGGTAAGATTTACTAAAAACAGCACGGTGTGGATGCTCAAGCAGACCTAGTATACTTCATCCCGTGGACGGACGCCCGTAGGACAGCCCCAATGGCGTGTATCGATAGTGGCTGGCCTTACAAATGCACACGGTGCCACATGAGTATCGTACACGCCAGGGTGGTGGACACCGACAGTACAACATACTTCTGGTAGAGCCAAACACACAACATGGAATCAAAGTCGCCAAGCGTCGGGCGATCTCCACAATCCCGGGATCTGCAGCGGACACCGCGCCACCTGTTTCGGCCACCTCGGAACTGGCGCAGGGCACTAAAGAGCGCGACGTAAAAGTTAGTATCACCGCAGTAAGGCAGGTGAAGAGTTAGCCGGTGCTCAAACAACGCCAATGCAGAAATCAAACGCAGCCATTGCTGCAGTTTAAGGATCACTCGTGTGGTTGGAGACAATCCAGGCACGTATTGAGCAATGTGGAATTCGTTACTCACGCAAGACAAACCAGCATCGGGCGTCCACACAGGTCGAACCCACACATACCACATACTCGCCAGCCCCCGGTGCCCTTCTTGCACATCGGTACCTATAGTACGCCAGGTTTATAAGCGTGCAGCATATTTGTCGACTGCCGACCCAGGCAATGTACACACATCTGAGGAGAAGGACGTCAAATGGCGAGCCGTGTCGTTCCGCACAACAGTCGACGGTCGGGCGTGCACCTGTCGTGCGGCGTCACACAGATATCACACGATCGCCAGGTGTGCACCTGTCGTGTAGCATACCGCAGAGTACAGCCGACCGTCCAGTGGGCACCTATTGTGTAGCATACCGCAGAGTACAGCCGACCGTCCAGTGGGCACCTATCGTCTAGCGTTCCCCAGAGTACAGCCGACCGTCCAGTGGGCACCTGTCGTGTAGCATTCCCCAGAGTACGGCCGACCGTCCAGTGGGCACCTTGCTTATTGGTTTTTACGACACGTCGACCGTTGAGTCATGCAGCGTCGCCAATATCTCACGCCGATTGGTCGCGGGCGAAGAGTAGCGACAGGCGAGAATCGAACCCACAATCTTTCGATTGTGAGACGAGCAACTTACCCCTAGGCTACTCGTCCCGTCCAGTGGGCACCTATCGTGTAGCCTATCGTGTAGCATACCGCAGAGTACAGCCGACCGTCCAGTGGGCACCTATCGTGTAGCGTTCCCCAGAGTACAGCCGACCGTCCAGTGGGCACCTATCGTGTAGCATTCCCCAGAGTACAGCCGATCGTCCAGTGGGCACCTATCGTGTAGCGTTCCCCAGAGTACAGCCGACCGTCCAGTGGGCACCTATCGTGTAGCGTTCCCCAGAGTACAGCCGATCGTCCAGTGGGCACCTATCGTGTAGCGTCCCCAGAGTACAGCCGATCGTCCAGTGGGCACCTATCGTGTAGCGTCCCCAGAGTACAGCCGACCGTCCAGTGGGCACCTATCGTGTAGCGTTCCCCAGAGTACAGCCGATCGTCCAGTGGGCACCTATCGTGTAGCGTCCCCAGAGTACAGCCGATCGTCCAGTGGGCACCTATCGTGTAGCGTCCCCAGAGTACAGCCGACCGTCCAGTGGGCACCTATCGCGTAACATATCGTGTAGCGTTCCCCAGGTACAGCCGACCGTCAGGGGCACCTATCGTGTAGCGTCCCCAGAGTACAGCCGACCGTCCAGTGGGCACCTATCGTGTAACCTATCGTGTAGCGTTCCCCAGAGTACAGCCGACCGTCCAGTGGGCACCTATCGTGTAGCATGCCGCAGAGTACAGCCGATCGTCCGGGGGCACCTGTCGTGTGGTTCCCGGTACAGCCGACCGTCCGGGGCACCTATTGTGTAACATGCCGCAGAGTACAGCCGATCGTCCAGTGGGCACCTATCGTGTAGCGTTCCCGGTCGGCCGACCGTCAGTGGGCACCTATCGTGTAGCGTTCCCGGTGGCCGCCGTCCAGTGGGCACCTATCGTGTAGCGTCCCCAGAGTCGCCGATCGTTGTGGGCACCTATCGTGTAGCGTTCCGAGTACAGCCGATCGTCTAGTGGGCACCTATCGTGTAGCGTTCCCCAGAGTACAGCCGATCGTCTAGTGGGCACCTATCGTGTAGCGTTCCCCAGAGTACAGCCGATCGTCTGTGGGACCTATCGTGTGCGTTCCCGGTACAGCCGATCGTCTAGTGGGCACCTATCGTGTGCGTTCCCCGAGTACAGCCGATCGTTGTGGGCACCTATCGTGTAGCGTTCCCCGAGTACAGCCGACCGTCTAGTGGGCACCTGTCGTGTAGCATACCGCGAGTCGGCCGACCGTCAGGGGCCCTATCGTGTAGCGTCCCCAGAGTACAGCCGATCGTCTAGTGGGCACCTATCGTGTAGCGTTCCCCAGAGTACAGCCGATCGTCTAGTGGGCACCTATCGTGTAGCGTTCCCCAGAGTACAGCCGACCGTCTAGTGGGCACCTGTCGTGTAGCATACCGCAGAGTACGGCCGACCGTCCAGTGGGCACCTATCGTGTAGCGTTCCCAGAGTACAGCCGACCGTCCAGTGGGCACCTATCGTGTAGCGTTCCCAGAGTACAGCCGACGTCAGTGGGCACCTATCGTGTAGCGTTCCCAGAGTCAGCCGACCGTCCAGTGGGCACCTATCGTGTAACATACCGCGAGTACAGCCGACCGTCCAGTGGGCACCTATCGTGTAGCGTCCCCAGAGTACAGCCGATCGTCCAGTGGGCACCTATCGTGTAGCGTTCCCCAGAGTACAGCCGACCGTCCAGTGGGCACCTATCGTGTAGCGTCCCCAGAGTACAGCCGACCGTCCAGTGGGCACCTATCGTGTAGCGTTCCCCAGAGTACAGCCGACCGTCCAGTGGGCACCTATCGTGTAGCGTTCCCAGAGTACAGCCGACCGTCAGTGGGCACCTATCGTGTACCTATGTGTGCGTTCCCGGTACGCCGACCGTCCAGTGGGCACCTATCGTGTGCATGCCGCGAGTCGCCGATCGTCCAGGGGCACCTGTCGCGTGCGTTCCGGTCAGCCGACCGTCCGGGGCACCTTTGTACATTGTGGTCCCGTCGCCACTGGGCTGTTACCTATCGTGTAGCATACCGCAGAGTACAGCCGACCGTCCAGTGGGCACCTATCCCCCGGTGCTAGACACAGCCATCACGGCGCCGCCCCGCCTCCTGTGTTTACGTCGTCGTAAGCGACGGAACGACACAGTCGGCACTCCTCGGACCCGCCTGCGCCACAATAAAACGGCGCTGCCCAGGCGTCGACCGGCGGACGTCATCATCATTGTCGCACCCGACTGAGCGTTGCCCAGTACAAAACCGGACATGGACAATACCAAACTGTGGACAGCACAGTGGGAGGCTGGAGTACGATACAATACCCAGCCCGGCACAGCACATTACATTATTACTGACAGCACGGTAGCAGGCTGGAGTACGACACAATACCCACCCGGGAACAGCACATTACCTTACTCCTGACAGCACGGTAGCAGGCTGGGTCGACACAATACAGCACTCTTTGCTGAGGACAGCACGGTAGCAGGCTGGAGTACGACACAATACCCAACCGGGAACAGCACATTACCTTACTCCTGACAGCACGGTAGCAGGCTGGAGAATGGCACAATAACTCGCTGGCAACAGTACAGCACCTTCCTGAGGACAGCACAGTAGCAGGCTGGAGTACGACACAATACCCAGCCGGGAACACCACGTTACCTTACTCCTGACAGCACGGAGCAGGCTGGAGTATGGCACAATAACTCGCTGGCAACAGTACAGCACCTTGCTGAGGACAGCACAGTAGCAGGCTGGAGTACGACACAATACCCAGCCGGGAACAGCACATTGCCTTAGTCCTGACAGCACAGTAGCAGGCTGGAGTACGACACAATACCCAGCCGGGAACAGCACATTACCTTACTCCTGACAGCACGGTAGCAGGCTGGAGAATGGCACAATAACTCGCTGGCAACAGTACAGACCTTGCTGAGGACAGCAAGAGCTGGAGTCACACAATACCCAGCCGGGAACAGCACATTGCCTTAGTCCTGACAGCACAGTGGCAGGCTGGAGTACGGCGCAATACCCAGCTGCAGTATGGCACACTACCCTGCTGGAGTACGGCACAATACCCAGCTAGACTACGGCACAATACCCGGCTGGAGTAGCAAGCTGAGTACGGCACAATACCCGGCTGGAGTACGGCACAATACCCGGCTGGAGTACGGCACAATACCCGGCTGGAGTACGGCACAATACCCGGCTGGAGTACGGCACAATACCCAGCTGGAGTACGGCACAATACCCGGCTGGAGTACGGCACAATACCCAGCTGGAGTACGACACAATACCCGGCTGGAGTACGGCACAATACCCAGCTGGAGTACGGCACAATACCCAGCTGGAGTACGGCACAATACCCAGCTGGAGTACGGCACAATACCCGGCTGGAGTACGGCACAATACCCGGCTGGAGTACGGCACAATACCCAGCTGGAGTACGGCACAATACCCAGCTGGAGTACGGCACAATACCCGGCAGGCGATGGCAGAGGCCGGCTGGGAGCAGTATAGCACCAAGCTGGAGGCTGCTGCAATAGGGATGGATGCAGATCCAGCAGCGGTATTATGCAGGCGGGACAACGAGTGGAATACCCGCTATTAATATTGGATAGGGCCGCATAAACTGCATGGGTTTATGTAGGGCCCATGATGGCATACCCGTATATGCCTCCGACACAAAGCAGGAAGCACACCTGTAGCTGTCCCGGGCAGGGAGGGATCAGGGCGGCCGGCACACCCGCAGCTGTACCGGGACAGGGAGAGATCAGGGCGGTCGGCACACCCGCAGCTGTCCCAGGCAGAGCGAAATTAGGGCGGCCCGTACCCCCGCATCGTCGCGGCGTAATAAGCGGGTCTGCCATATACCAATAACCGATGATCGAGAGAAGCGACGACACTCGCGCGGCCGACAATGACGACAGCCAATCAGCCGGCCCACCTCCCACGGGCGGACATTCCTCCAGCTGGCCGAGGGACGGCTACCTCCCACGGGCAGACATTCCTCCAGCTGGCCGGGGGACGGCTACCTCCCACGGGCGGACATGCCTCCGGCTGGCCGGGGGACGGCTACCTCCCACGGGCGGACATTCCTCCGGCTGGCCGAGGGACAGCTACCTCCCACGGACGGATACTCCTCCGGCTGGCCTAGGGAAAGCCACCTCCCACGGGCGGACA
The DNA here is from genome assembly GCA_034440575.1 of Imbricaverruca yamaguchii. Lineage (NCBI taxonomy): Eukaryota > Metazoa > Arthropoda > Thecostraca > Neoverrucidae > Imbricaverruca > Imbricaverruca yamaguchii. Next base: position 46,204 of record JAOTOL010001328.1, read on the forward strand.
TTCCTCCAGCTGGCCGGGGGACGGCTACCTCCCACGGGCGGACATTCCTCCAGCTGGCCGAGGGACAGACTGGTCGTTCAGCGGCAGCTTCCCGTCCACGGGCAGAATGCCCGACCAGGGGTACACTCCCACCCACATACACACATACAGACTTTCCACCCATATATATACGTTCCAGCCGGGAGCAGACTGCTCGTCCAGAGACAGACAGGCAGTCGGAGGCTAATTCTCCGTTCAATACAACCACAGCCAGACTCATATCTCTAGTTGAGATCAGCTGCGAATCCATGCGCGGACAGCTAGTCATTGGAGACAAAACTGTCGCTTGAGGAAAACCTTTGAACAAACTACCGAAACTTGGAACTGTAGGACGTCCTTTTTTTCAAAGAATACCTACTCGAAAATCTTTGCAAAGACATCATAAAATACAATCAAAATTATTTCGAACTCTGAAAACAATGAACATGTCGTCCATCTGCGCGTGGTTGGCCCGATTCGCCTCCGAATTTGACCGATAATGGACGACCCTGGTGACGCTTCCGGTGGGCTCTGCTAGTCGGAGCGTTCCTGATTTGGCGCTTTATGAATATAAAGCGGGGCCGGCATACACAGCGCTGATCGAATGGTGCGTGAAAAGCCCAAGTCGGCTGCCGTCGACGGCGCTGACTCTGGGCTGGAGCCATCCGACAGCCCGCCACAGAGACGGACTGATAACAGCCCGGCACAGAGACGGGCTGGCCACAGCCCGGCACAGAGTCGGACTACCAGCAGGCCACCACAGAAACTGGCTGGGCACAGCCCGGCACAGAGACGGGCTGATAATAGGCCGGCACAGAGACGGGCTGATGACAGCCCGGCACAGAGACTCGCTGTTAACAGGCCGGCACAGAGACGGGCTGGCCACAGCCCGGCACAGAGTCGGACTACCAGCAGGCCGCCACAGAAACTGGCTGACAGTGGCCCAGTATTGAGGCGGGCTGACAATAGCCCTTCAGAGGAAGGAGTTGGCAGCAGCTCAGTGCAGATACAGACAGAGAACAGTCAAGTACAGTGCCAGGTCGACAGCAGCGCAGCGCAGATAAGTCATCAGCCTATCCAGAGCATCGTTTCGTGTGGAATTGGCCCATTCCACGATAAAGTGATAAGAGAAATTGCCAAAATAATACCATGCACCTTAAATTTCGATAAAAATGCTTGCATAGGGCAGCTTTATCACCCAAATCTTCCGGCCGTGCAATTTATATATAAATCAAAGCAATGTTCAGGGAGCTATAGCCTCGGAAAATTTTGAGGTCCCCAACAGGGGCGTTTATGAAAACTCAATGAAGAACAATCGGACTTGTACAAAACCATAATTACTGAACTCACAATAATCCACTTGTTTGTGCTTTTGAGCTAGTTTATCTTTATCTGTTTTAAGATGTTTATAAAACGGTGCATTGCCGAAATGCGAGCCTTTTAACATTCCAGACATGCGCGAGATGCGTGACGGGATGAGGAAGTTGGTCATCTGAACCTGAGTGTTGTGTTGCACAAGTGTTCTAACTCGTGAGGTCAAATGCTAAAATGAAATGGCTACGTGTCTCCGAATTTGGCACTGTTGATCTGTCAATCACAGGATGAGGGCACATACCGCTTGATGAAATCCTTGAAGTCAAATTCCTGTTCACGCTCTTCAACAATAGCCTCTTCCTCCTCTTCATCGTCATCATCTGGGCATGCAAAATATACGATCAGAGCGAGCCAGAATAAACAATGTCCAAAAAACAACATCAAAATTTTATCTAACATGCGCTAGGACAACTTCTGTCACCACCTTCGTCAAAGCGCGGACGAAGTCATACCCCACAAACCCGGCAACTCTAATCACAGACAAGGAAACCTACCATGAGACAGACCAGGGAAGACATGAACAGCAAACATATGCACGCATACCTACATGCATACATACGTATATATGTATACCGATAAACCATTGAAGAAGACGGTACATCGGGCATTAATGAGCTTGTTTTTGGTTCATCTCTTGTTTTTGGGTATTGCGCTTCACATTGCCACTCCGAAAAGATATTAAATCACAATTGCCACAAATAATTGCAATTTATCACACGGTATTCCATCGCAATGTCTCGAGAAGTTTTCACAGCATCATGCTGAAATATTTGATGCGAGTGAATAGTACGTAAACAGTATTTCTGAATATTGCTATCATGCTTGGCTTGTAAAAGCGCCAGCATTTAGAGGGCTACACTCAGGAAATATTTTGGAAAAATCACATAAAACGAAAATTCCTGTCAGATCCCCGTAGGTGTCGATGAGGGGTACCTGCTGGCGGATAAGAACGGCTCAAGGACCTGAAATAGCTTTTTATTGTTTTCGTAGGCTAGCAAACTTGTGTTTATGAGGTCGGTTGGATATTTCAGTTTTAGGCCACATCGACCAGGTTTGGTCATTTAGCGTCCTGCGCCCATCTAGCGGTCATTTATGAGGTCGTGTCGTGTTAGACTCCGTCCATGTTTTTGACGAGAGTGAGACACGGGTGCGCCGGAATCCAGGTGGCAGGCCAATCGTCGTGATAGGCCGGTGGTGGTACGGCCAATGCGCGCACGTTCTTCGGAAGTTTGCGATCTCCATATGGACATTCATATTTCCAACCTGCATTGGTTATTTTTAGGGCAGCTTGTTTCGGTTCGTTTTGCATTATCGGATGAGTTGTTATCTTACTCTAGCTGTAACGTCTTTCCAAAAGAGACAAACGTGCAGGAGGAAATCATATGCCCAAGAGTAAGTGTTCAAGAGTAAGATAACAACTATACAACTATATTATATCCTTTAAAACGGTTCCATCCTTCTTGTAAGCTGGGTTCATATTATTTTTGCGTAAGTTGAACGGTCATCGACTTTCTTTACATGACTTACTTCAATCATCATGTCTGCGGACTGGTCTGGTATAACACGCGGTGGTGATCCCGCCCTGTCCAGCACTACCGGCACCACACGACGTTCGGATCCCGCCCTGTCCAGCACTACCGGCACCACACGACGTTCGGATCCCGCCCTGTCCAGCACTAGCGGCACCATACGACGTTCGCATCCCGCCCTGTCCAGCACTACCGGCATCACACGACGTTCGGATCCCTCCCTGTCCAGCACTAGCGGCACCACACGACGTTCGGATCCCGCCCTGTCCAGCACTAGCGGCACCACACGACGTTCGGATCCCGCCCTGTCCAGCACTAGCGGCACCACACGACGTTCGCATCCCGCCCTGTCCTGTATAATTGATGGCATCATGACGGGTAACGAGCGTTTTTCGCACGAACGCTGACAAATGGCGTGGCGAGGAGGATCGTCTGAAGAATGAAGCTCCCAGCACCGTATAATTTTAGCAACAAAGGAACAATGAACAAATATTAGTTGACTATGAACGCTACATTTTACGGACATCAACAAAACTTAACTTCCACACAACCACCAAAAAACAAAACAATGCGGGAAAAAAAACAGTTCGGTGTTGACTCGGCAGATCCTTGAAACGATCTGTCTCACCAGGGCATCGCATTTCTTAACTGACCGGGCATCAGCCACCACAGATGTACAGAGGCAGGCGTTTACTGTGTTGGTCGGGCAGCACCTACCTGGCTGATCCTGGGTCGGGGCCCGCTCCTCCTGTGGCTGCGGAGGCCTCTGCTGTTGATCTCGGCCTGTCAGACAGAGGACACCAGTCATCACGATACAGCAGGAGACACCCAACAGGCATACACCGGTGAGCGAACAGCGACGCGGGTCTCGAGCAACTCACCAACATTTTACAACCTAGCGTAGAGGTCTGTGACATTGTATGCTGTGGTGTGCTTTTTCTCTGGAACATTGACGCGCATTCCCAGTATTTTTCACAACATCGCTCTAGTTAGTTAGTTATCGGGGCTTTGGGGCGGATCGACTACATTGGTCATGCGGCACCCATACATCGCTATAGGAAGCAAACAATTATACGACGCTTGTTCGTTTCGTGCTCAAATGAGATCGATGAAACTCCACGCAACCCCACCGCAATCAGACCAGATGCTTAGAAACGTGTCTAGAGCATGACTGAATCAATAACTAGACTCAGTCAATAGTTAGTTATTAGGGGTTTAGGGCGCATCAACTGGAGTGGTTCTACAGCGCCCATGACCCTGTCAATAGCGGTGACATTAAATCACACCCCGTTCAGAATATACAGCGGCGTCATAGTCGCCATCCACTCAGTCTGCGTGCCTTGTACACCACCCTCCGTCTGGTGTCTGGAGTCTGTCTGCTCGGTCGGCTCAGTGGCGCCACGTCACCTCTGTCCGGCCAACAACCGTGACGTCACATTCATCGCTGCTACTGGCTCAACAGTGACGCTGTGCCACCTTCGCTATCCTCTGGAGCGACGCCACACCGCGTCGATAGGTCACACCTCGGGGAGGGGGCATTGTTTTTCCAGCGGCTATTTAGCGGGCGCGTGGCGACATAACTCAACAGATGACAAGACCACACTTCCACTTGTTCCATTACGGTGATGCACGACCGCCGCAGGCGCCGCGACAGATCGGAGCCGCGACACCGGAGCACGTGTCGCCGACACCCGCCAAAAATACCCCCCCCCCCACCTCATGTCAAATACATGGGTGCTGGCTGGCGGGAGACGTGCGCCGCCGCTGACCGCAGGTGACAATCTCTGGGGCGATGTGCCGTGTCGCTGCCGGCAAACTTACGACCGCGACCCTGGCTCCACAGTGGACAGTCGACACTACGGAAAACCAGCGGCGTCTTCAATCTCAGCTGGATTCATACATAGCACAGCTAGATGTGTAAGTCAAGCAGCCGACGCAGTCATTGTGTAAATCGGGTGTGCCGACAAGCTATGCTAGATTTGGTGGCTTCTTTAAAAAAGTGAACACGAAGCCCAAAAAAGGGCCGACATGACTACAAATGACTGGACGGGGACTAGAAGCTACCTACAATGATGCGGAATTTGACATTAACGTTACTTGGTTGCACGAGAGGAAGTGATGTCCGGAAGTGATGCGCCGACTTCTTTCGTGGCTAGTCAATGTACCTTAGGGCGCATCGACATCATTGGTCACGTAGCGCCGACTTCATGGCGTTCGGATAGAACGTCCTCCCCCCAACCTCCACCCCCACCGACGAGGCACCACCTTTCTGTGGTGGGGGAGTGAGTGTTCCTAAGATCCGACGAGCAGTCTCTGTCCAACGGGAAAGAGTCAAACTGGGAGTGCCTCTTTCATCCCCTGCTTCGATTCCAACATCCATTCCATGTCAACATTATAACACAGTTTCTAGAAATGTACTGCTTTCACCGGAAAATATGTATACTAGCATAGTACCATAATGCTGGTCTGTAACTGTAAATGCTGTAACCCGATGCTGTAATGATCGAGGGGAGTTAACCCTTCTTTGCCTGCTGGACTTAAGCAAATGCTTTGATGTGATTGATCCCGCAAGGCTCTCGACTAAATCAAGCATACAGGGTATCGACACTTCTTGGTTCTCTGTATACCTTTGCGATCATACTCAGGGTGTCAGCCTCATTGACAATCTGGGCACTCTCAAAAAGTCTACTCCGCTTCCCAACGGCATTGGTGTCTTTCAGAGATCTGATCTCGGCCCGCTCCTCTACTGCATCTTCGCCAACGACTTCAGTCTGTTCGTTGAAGATGCAGTGGTAGTCCAATATGCGGACAACACCAAAATTTTGGTTTGTGGTAAAAAATCGGAATTTAGAAATATCGTCACGAGGATGGAATATGTTTTGGGCTCTCTTGACTCTTGGTTTCGTGCAAACGGCCTCAAAGTGAATGCCGGAAAGACGCAACTAATGATGCTGGGATGTCAGCAAAATTTGCGGCACCCCAAATTACCGTAAAATTTATCGATCACAATCTAATTCCCATCTCGGAAGCAAAACATGTCGGATTCATCTTTGACCGCTATCTCAGCTGGGACTCCCATGTCTCCAACATCACTGGGCGCTACTTCGGTACTTTGAGTGGTCTATCGCATCTGAGGAGTTATCTACCGCCCGCTGTCATTTCCGCTTTAGTCGATGCCTTGGTACTCTTACAGATCAGGTATTGTATTTTGGTGTACGGCAATGGAACGAAAAAGAATCTGTCTCGCATCCGAAACATTATTAATTATGCAGCAAAAGTAATTTTCGGCCGCAAAAAATGTGATCATGTATCGGACCTGCTGGAGAAATTGGGCTGGCTGAACGCGCGGGACCTCGCTCAGTGTCATACGCTGACCTTGCTGCACAAGGTGTGCCGCCTGGGTAAGCCAGACTCACTAGCCTGCGAATTTGCTCTGGTATCACAGCACGCGACAGGACCACCAGGCAAAACAGCGATCTGCAAGTGCCCAGATCGCGAACCAACATGGGCAGGCTACGTTTTTGTAGTAGTATGGCTAGACTCTACAATGCCTTGCCGCCCGATCTGACGCGGTTACCCATCCCCCTGTTTAGGCCGCACCTAAAGCGTCACCTACGTAGGACCCCGGATTGTGGAGGCACTTAGCGCCATATTTATGTGTCTGCTTTTATGACTGCTTGTAGACGATATCTGAATGTATGATACCTTTGCCAACCTCTTTTTTATTTGCATGATGTGAGGCTATAATAGCCACGAGCTAATTGTGGATGGCTTTAACACATGTCTGTCTGTCTGTCTGTCTGTCTGTCTGTCTGTCTGTCTGTCGTAAGCCAGCCGACCCACAGTCCCGTAAGTGTTATTCATGAACTTGAGCCGGCCGGTGGCTCGCCGTCGGCCCTTAACGTGGCAGTGGCCGGACGTGAGCTTAATGGACAGGCGCGTTGCCGGGTCGTCTGCCGAGCGAGGAAAGGTCACCTGACGGTCTGTCACCGGGTGGCCTTGCCGGGTTACATCGGAAGGGAAACGTCATTTAACTACCAATATGAATCGGGGCTCAAAATACGTCACTACTAGGTAGCCAATCAGAAAATGACGAATCGTCTTGTGCTGTGTGCGGAGGGTTACAGCTATATTCCAGGCCCACGACAGGCAGTCGTCGGGAGACCGTCGTTAGACGCGGTTCTGCTGCTGGCTTGTGCGCTGTGTATTTGTTTTTCGTATGAAAGTCGAATATTTATAATTTTCGGCCGGCATCAGCCCCGTACAGCTTTGTATGAACGTTCGCGTGCAAAATAACGAAATTGCACAATATTTTGTGCAAAGAACATTGAACCTTTGAAACCGGAGTGACGCCGACGCGATGTCGAAACCATAGAATATCGACGCCTATATAGTCTAAGAATACGTTTTTTTCTCTCTCAAAAACAATATCCATGTACTTCACCTGGCCCAGCAACACCAACCCTCTAAACTATGAACAGGTAGGATAAATTATCCGGTTCCAACCGTCCGCTCAGTTTTATCGTGGCAGTCGAGAGCCCTAGGCTCGTCCCCCGGAATTGACGCAGCCCTGGAGGTTGAGGTTCCCGCCGTACGGCGCTAGTTGTGACGGGGGACCAACACGCCTTTGGTCACGATATTCCGGGGGGGCGGGGGCTCGTAGGGTCCTGCTTTATGGCTCGGGCTAAGTGGCAGGACCAAGTCTATTTGTATTTCTGTATTTGTATTTGACGTCGTCGGTCCTCCCTCTTTACGATAACTATTCTTGTCCCGAGCCAGAAAGCAGACAGATGTGCAAAACACACACACACGGTCATACGAGTATGGGTTGCAATGGGTTACAGCAGAGACACAGCGACAAGCCGAACAACACGCAGGCAGACGATACTTCAATCGGGTGCTCCAGTGATCTTGTGAAACACCCGCGAGTCACACTGGCGAACTCATTTGGGAGCCCATTGTACATACATGGACCGTGATGACAGAAGCGTTGTGTACTGGCCTCTGTTCTGGAGCGTAGAACATTGCACAATCTATCATGTCGAGTATTCAGATCCCTGAGGTTGAGATTTTCCAGGACTGGCACGAGTGACTCTGGTGCAGGGCGATTGAGTACCTTGCGAGCGAGGCATAATGCAGAAAAGTCCATCAGCTTCGGTGCTGGCAACCACCCTAGTAGTTCATGCAGGTCAGAGACGTGGCCGAATTTGCGGAGGTCGAAAAACACTCTAGTTCCACCCTTCTGTTTTGTATCCTATCGAGGTTCTTTTCGGATCCATTTCTACATATCGAGGAGAACATCGGACCTGCCAGAGGACCAGGCCAGTGACCAGTGTGCCGAGGATGCCCACTGGTAGGTGGTGTTGCAAATGCCAGACCGACTGGGATGCCGGGACACAGACGGGTTACTGGGACACCGACGGGGATGCCGGGACACAGACGGGTTACTGGGACACCGACTGGGATTCCGGGACACAGACGGGTTACTGGGACACCGACTGGGATGCCGGGACACCGACGGGTTACTGGGACACCGACGGGGATGCCGGGACACCGACGGGTTACTGGGACGCCGACTGGGATGCCAGGACACCAACCCACCAGGTCCAAGTGAGCGTTCTTTCGACAGTAATGCCTATAACTCTTCTTTTTTTTTTACCCCGGAACATGGCTCGAGGGAGACTTTCCATTGTCAAGAAAGCTAGAATTATCAGCTTCTAAGCGAACTTCAATTTATAAAGCAACTTCGGGTAGCGTGGCCATCGTCACTGAAAATGCGTCGAACAGGTGATATTGGCACGCTTGCGAATGGGGCATACGTGTGTTAGGCGCCTTTTGGGAAGGGAGGCGAGGCGACGTCGTCCCTAGTGTCATGCACTGTTCCGTCACTATGGCAGTTCGACACATGCTGTTTTCTCGCTACACCTTATGGTGGGAACGAAGACGCTACTTCAGTTCCAACTTCCATGAAACCTTCTACTGCAATATTATAGGTGAAAACTCGGAGATTGCTCAGACAGGTCAAAGATATCCGTATATATCGGCTACTCCGTTCGATATAATCCATCAATAAAAAACCACCGTGACACATGGTGTAACGTTTTGAAAGAAACGGATATATACATAGCCAATATAAATTGATTCGAACTTAAACCGAAATAGCACACATAATTAAATCGAATACAGCAGCATTTAAAAATAAGGACTTAAACGTTCGGACATCAAACAGCTATCGGACAAGAAGCAGAACGTGCTATATCATGAGAGATGAGCTAAGACGAGTGGTGAGTTCCAGGCGGAGAGATCCGACTACATCAAACGCACGGCTAACTAGCTGCGCATAGCATACAGACTGGCAGTCACAAATGCAGTCTTCGTGGAAGTAACAGCATATGAGCCACAGACAGACGCTGTTTTATGACATTGGATGTTTGACATAGCCAGAATACCACAGAGCAGGGGCGGACCCAGGAATTGGCATGGGGGCACTTTGTATCTGGAATGACGCGCCGCTTTTTCGGGGGTACCCCCGCCTAAAAATGAGAGAGGGTGGGGTGCACTCAAACACTTTAAAAGTGAACCGTTTCCTGTCAGGGACGCCTCTGGCGGAACATTTCGAGGTGGTTGCACTCAAGCCTTCCTGGAGGGGAACTTTTTCCAGGCCGGATGGGCGGCACATGTTCCAGTGCCCCCCCCCCCCTGTAACCATCCTTGCCCGCAGATAGATCCAAATGGATAGTATTCATTGTCATGTACGTAACGTTCAGCATTGGTTCCCATGATCAGCTCTCTTCATGGACATAGACAGACATGAGCCAAAGAAAGATCCTGCTTATTGACATCGGATGTGTGACCTCGCATGCATCATAGCCAGATAATGAATGCCCCTCACACAGATGTCGGTGGACAATCTCCACGGTCACGTGCCATTAGTTCCAGCACTCCGCGTCTGGGACGTACACGTCGCCATGAATACATCTCCAGCAGACTCCCTCGAGCAGCCTGGAAGACTGCCGGCCGGCGGATAGACCTGACCGGACGAGAAGCATCGCCGAACTTCGCCGCCGCCGAATTTCACCGTAATAACGACGCGGCAACACCGGGAGCGTCGTGAGAATCTCGACAGCTGACGCGCGTGATTAACTATGTGGCATAGCGTCCGGAGAGCACGACAGAGGTGATTTTCCATATACAGGGGCTGGAAACATGTTCCGACGTGAACGGCACCACATTCACCTCCGTTGTTCACGGTATCGGGTCAAGCGTCGGTCAGCGATAGTTAATGGCTCCACCGTGAACCGTGGATAAAATCGTTTTAGTTATAAATTGAGTGCAGCTTGATGCTAGGCCAGCTTGTCTACGTTCACAAATATGGGCAACTGGGGAGGCCGAAGCCAACCACAGATACCAGATCACGGCTTCTGTCATTTAACAGCCGCCGCAAAAACAACGGCTGACGAGTACGACCACAGTTCCATCAGCAGCCATTGTCAGCAGTGTGGGCGTTTGGAACCTCATTGCTTATACTATCTTCCTATTTCTAATATACTTGCAACTCGGCAGAGCCGGACGTTTTGAGCCGGCAGATTCGGACGTCACGGCTGGGCAAATTAACCAGCCGGACCACGAGATTTATTAGGTGGGCTCCAGAATGTCTCGACCGCAGGGTCACACAGAGGTAATAGCTCAGAGGCGTGACACCACCAGACAGTTCTGCCGTGCCGTCTCCAGCAGGACCAGACACGAGTGAGCCGCACACGTCGTGGCCGGCTGGGGGAGAATTACACGGCCGGGTACGCCGCACGACAGCCCAGCACGTGCTGGGTTTATTGCGCCGATTTTAATTTATTTTTAAATTTTATTTTTGGGTGGCCAAAATTGCATGGCCCTGGTCGTTTTCGCTTTTCTGATTCCAAATAATAATTGTTTAATCTCCCCCAAAATGAACTCCCCCAGAGCCAACACATGATGTAAGTCGTGAAAGCCTAGTGACGTGACTTTTGGGGAAATACATTTTGGGGGTGGCGTCTGGCCCTACTCGTCGAGCGCTTTCCGATGACACCTATTTCGTTTTCGTGCGACGCTTGGTTTGGAGATTAGACCGGAGTCCCCATCACCTCCCCTCCCCCCAGACTGGGTGTGAGGATATGACCGGAAATACGGGGAGTTAAACTTACAAAATAATCGGGGATGGCTTCCCCCACCCAAATCCAGTGTGGGGGAGCCGACGCATACATCTCAGCGTGAAAATTGCATGGAAGTCAACTTTTCATGTTAATGGGAGCTTTAACTAGCAGCGCAAGTAGCAGCAAGTCTTTCTCATCTATCTAAATAATCAATACACTGAGCAAACGAAGACCACGGGGAAAACTCTTCACACACACACCTCAATCCCGCAAAGGGCTCTTCTGACTCACATAGATCATACCGCTGCCACCATATTGCGTTGGCAAAATCCAATGTGACCAAGGCTTCCTCTGACACGTGTTAACTGGTGTAGTCTCCTCTTCTGACCCCACCTAATCCGGTGAAGACACATTTCCTATTACTCAAGCACAACACGGAGTGGAAGCTCGGAACGTTGGGATTTTTCCAATTGTAGTCAATGCTAGCGACTTCCACACGCCTCTCGCCACCTTCTCCATCCAAGTTAAACCTTGTTAAGCGAGACTCCGGGCGTCACCATATATTTAGCTCGTGTTCGGTCCGTTCTTGACAGCGCAAAGCTTCCGATCGCCGGCGGATGTGTGGACCGGGCTTTGTGCCGGCCCGCATTTGCATAGCGTTAACATAGTCGGAGCCTGCATATAATTGTGGCTGGCTGGGCTAAGCGCCCGATCTGAGATTACACGCTCCGGGCGGCCAGACCCGGCGGGCCGGGCCACAAGTGCAGTGGCGACGGCCGACACCTGGCTACATAGGCTGAGCCGCACGGCGCGCGAAAAAGCATGCTGCGCCGCCGAGTCGGCAATCACAACGGGTTAGCCTACCCGCGCCCAGGCCACGATGAGCCACGGTACTCGTAACTCTACTTATCTTTCTCGGAGACGGATCGGCTTACATATCATGTGAGGGAAGGAACGTCTGTCTGGATAGGAATAGACCGTTTTTGTGTCTCCTTGAAAAGATAGAACACAAAATGGGCTAAACTCTGATAGATATAAACGCATCACGCGACCACTATACCGTGCTCCACTGATGATTACCAGCTGCACAACGAATAGCGTGATTATCGTTGTAATACGGCAGAGCACGTGGTACATATGTGCTATCTGTCACCTGTTACATGAAATAAGAAAATAATGTTACGGGCACAAGAGCAGTCGCATCATGACATGGTTCTCGATTACCACGGTCATGGCTTTCCTTCATTCGAGCTATGACCCTTTCCCCCGACTATGACCTCAGCTGTCCAGAGCCACCAAATGAGCCTTGGCTACTGGCTCGCTCCAGGGCGGAGCCTCGGTAGCTCAGTTGGTAGGGCGTCGGACTCTTGATCGCAAGTGTGGGTCCGAACCTTACAGCCGACGGCATTTACAGAGTCCACCAGCGATCAATCGGCGTGAGAGGCTGGCGACGCTATGACCTAAATGTTGAATGCGTCGTAAAAGAGCTAAAGGTTCTTCTATTTGTGAATGTGAAACCCCGGAACAAGAAAAAAGCGGGGGAATCGTAAACATTTCTTCTCAATGGTTAGTTGTTTTGGCATTTCAGCGGATCGACGGCCTTGGTCACATATGGCCCAAATTCCCCATCAACTTCTCAGGTTAATAAAACAAATCAGGAATAAGTAGGAGCGACATGTGCGCACAATGATTGCAGTCCTCAAGCTTCATTTGCCATCGCAAGCGTAGACACCTTTTCCAAAGAACCGTCTTCGCTGTACCGAGAACAGGGGCACACCAAAACGTGCCTCACTGTCAGTGGGATATCACACCGACCATACTTCCCTCGTTCCGCAGAAGGTACCCGTGGGAAGCATAGGTGTGACTTATTCGCATCCTAGCGAGCATCGCCTCTTTCTGCCGTGAAATTCTGGGTTACGATTCCCAGCGCCACAGTCTTGGCCTCGTGGTCCTCAGTTTGTTTTGACCGGATGAGTCCCAACCTCGATGCCACCTTCCTGGAGAAAGTCCACGTCTGGCAGTGCGCGGGTGTGCCAACTGCGGGCGGCACGCTTTGACGTTTGGTCAGCTGATTCGTTGCCTACTATTCCAACATGACTGGGAATCCAGCAGTGTCACAGCTTTGCCCACTCGCTTAAGCTTAGTTGGACGCAATACAACATCCTGCCCGATAGGGTCACACAGATAAACATACTGTATCGCAAGAAAGCTACTTAGAGAGTCTGAAAGTATCACATGGACATCGTCACTTCGTACTTCGATGAAGTATGAAGCCTTCGTGATTACTCATGATCGACGTATTCATTAAGAATCGTGGTGGATCCACACAAGATTACATCTTAGTACTTCATAGGCGAAAAGCATTTCAATGAAGTTCAACCGTTAAATGGAAAGCAATCATTACACGGAATGACTGGCCAGCACATTAAATACGTCCAATCTCGTTCCGGTGAGTAATGTTTAGATACGTACGTGGTTCAATTTGTCGACCTAACTCTGCAAGCCGGCGGTGTGCCTCACGCCACCATTAATATTACATATTATATAATAATAATCACGATCGCCCGACTGACGTGACAGTGCGGTCGTAACCAACCCTACTTTCTGCCAGCACCAGTGTTCTGAATACGATTCCTGGAAAGATAATAAACTTTGAAATGAAAAATGTTGGTCACTAACTGAAAACTTTAAGCTAATGAATTTCATTTGTGCCTTCCGAATAGTCCTGAGCATCGGTGGCAAATTATTACAAGAAAGCTGCACTTCCACGTGCAGTAGCCAGACCGAAACACTTGTGCGGAAGCACGGGACTGTAGGCAGAGCGCTGTGCACGACCATGGTGTACCATCCCCGTCGGGAGGGGGATAAATGAATGACCGTAGTGGAGGACTCTCTCCATCTCCCGGCGCGCTGCCGGATCTAGAATCTCGTCAAAGGGGGTGTAATTTTATTGGAGTGTCTATTTGACCTCGGTTCGGGGGTACCTACCTGAACTCAGAGAGATGGCCCGAATATCTGGCCTCTGACGGCCTCTGATGGTACCCGCCAAAACACCAACGGCAGCCGCCGGTCCCCCGCCAAAACACCAACGGCAGCCGGACCGATCCGCGGACAGGAGGGGAGCGGAGCCAGGCCGGGACAACAGCTTGTCATTTCCTGACGTGGCACGCGCGGCTGACCACAACACCGTCGGCGGCGGCGTGGGCCGGAGCAGGCCGCGGCACAATGTCCGCCGAGCCGTCTGGCGGCACGACACCTGCGAGTACACAGACGCGATTAGGGGATGAGTAGTCTAGGGGTAAGTTGCCCGTCTCACAATCGAAAGGTTGTGGGTTCGAGTCTCACCTGTCGCTACTCTTCGCTTGCCGCCAATCGGCCTGAGAGATTGGCGACGCTACATGACTCAACAGTCGATGTGTCGTAAAGCCAATAAACAAACCTAACAGACGCGATTACTTGGGAATGACCTTGTATTGATTGCGTCCACTAAGTCGGCTCTGCATGCCCATGACCATGTCAGTAATACCCGGCGCTACGATCAGGAATAATTTGAAACATAGCAACACGTATGCCATCGTAAGACATGGGATAAAATTAAGAATGGCACGACGTAACATGAAAAATGGACAGCATCAAGCTCACCAAACAAGTGTGCCAATGCACTGTGACCCGCAGGCGTTGCGACTTACTCGACACCGGCTCCGAACGTCGGATCACTGGAGCCTCGGTCAGCGACCAAGAGCTCAGCCTGCAGCCGGCGGTCCGGAGGCCCGGGAACCCGATCGTTGACCGATCGTCCAGCCCGGAGTCTCGGGCCGTGACCGATCGTCCAGCCTGGAGTCTCGGGCCGTGACCGATCACCCAGCCTGGAGTCTCGGGCCGTGACCGATCACCCAGCCTGGAGTCTCGGGCCGTGACCGATCACCCAGCCTGGAGTCTCGGGCCGTGATGGATCGTCCGGCCCGGAATCTCGAGCCGTGATCGGTCGTTCAGCTCGGAACCTCAGTTCGTGATCGGTCGTCCGGCCTCGATCTCGGTCGCAATCACGAGTCATGACCGCCGATTTCTACCTCCTGTCCAGTTTGGAGCAGTGATTTACGGCCGTGAGCCCAGCATGGAGCTGGGGGTTGGCAGTCTGCCAGCTCTCCCAGGAGGGCTCGGTCGGTAACAGGGTGTTCAGTCAGGCATCGGCAGTCGTTTAGGCCCATCAGTTCAAATCAGCTCATCGTGGCCAGTTCAAAAACCGCAGTCGAAAGTGGCTGATAACAGCCGGAAGCCGGTAGTCTGGAGTAGCGACTGAGAGCCGGAAGTACCCGTTGGCAGTCGAGAGTAGCCACCGACAGCTGGACGCGGCCGCTGGCATCTGGAGTAGCCACTGACAGTCTGGAGTAGCCACTGACAGTCTGGATTAGCCACTGACAGTCGGGAATAACCACTGACAGCCGTAGGTAGCCACTGACAGCTGAACGCGGCCGCTGACAGCCTGGACCCAGCTGCTGACAGTCTGTACTCAGCCGCTGACAGTCTGGAGTAGCCGCTGACAGTCTGGAGTAGCCGCTGACAGTCTGGAGTAGCCGCTGACAGTCTGGAGTAGCCGCTGACAGTCTGGACTCAGCCGCTGACGGTCTGGACTCAGCCGCTGACGGTCGGGAGTAGCCACTGACAGCTCGACTCAGCCGTTGACAATCGATAGTAGCCCTGAGACAGTCTGGAGCTGGTAACTGGGGTAGCACGAGCGGCGACGTGCCGGCCGTGGTCCGTGTGGCGAACGTGACGTCGCGATGGCGACACCCTGGTGAAATGTTCGAGCTAGAACCGGAGTTCCAATGAAATGCTCAGGCTAGAGCAGGAGCTCCGATCAGGTGCCCCGGCTAGGGCATTTGATCTACGGAATTTTATTTCATCTAGGGCTAGGGCATTTGATTAAACTGTTTATTGACTTCTGATCCTCTTGTTCATTTGCCGTTTTACTTTTTTCACTTGAATTCTTGTCTTTGACTTTTGTTCTGGCTAACTTTGGGCAACTTGAAGATTATTCGGTTTCGAGTTTTCCTCTTGTCGACATGCATCCTCTAAGCTACTGGTCGATAATCAGCGGAGGCACACAGAGGGATGGGGTGTCATACCCTCGCGATGTCATCCTGATAGCTGATGCGCTCAACCGGCTGCCAGATAGCCTGACGCACAGAAGTGACTGACAGCACGACTGTGCTGCACACCATCGGCCCGTTACCAGGGACAGCGGACTGACGGCAGCCCTGTGTCGGCGGGACATTAGCTGACGGCGGCCATCAGCTGACATCGGCCCTTTGTCGGGACATTAGCTGACGGCAGCTCTATGTCGGGACATTAGCTGACGGCAGCCCTGTGTCGGGACATTAGCTGACGGCAGCCCTGTGTCGGGACATTAGCTGACGGCAGCTCTATGTCGGGACATTAGCTGACGGCAGCCCTGTGTCGGGACATTAGCTGACGGCAGCTCTATGTCGGGACATTAGCTGACGGCGGCCCTATGCCGGGACGTTAGCTGACAGCAGCCATGTGTTGGAACATTAGCTGACGCCCACCCTATGTCGGACATTAGCTGACAGCAGCCCTATGTCGGAACATTGGCTGACGGCGGCCCAATGCCCTATGTCGGAACATTGGCTGACGGCGGCCCAATGCCCTATGTCGGGACATTAGCTGACGGCGGCCCAATGCCCTATGTCGGGACATTAGCTGACGGCGGCCCTATGCCGGGACGTTAGCTGACAGCAGCCCTGTCGGAACATTGGCTGACGGCGGCCATGTGCCGGGACATTATCTGACGGCGGCCCTGTGTCGGGACAGCGGGCGGGCTGAAGGCGACCCCGTCGAGACACGTGTCCCAGCTTGCGCCGACAAAGCTGAGAAGATATGCGGCGTCACGTGTGCCGGTGATGAACGAGCCGAGATGGCCGTCGGCAAGTAGGCGAGCGCACGACTCCATATCCTGTCCGGGAACGAAAGGAAAACGGGGAAGCTCGACATAGCTGGGCATTTCGATATAAAGCGGCAATGAGGAAGTAGAATAAAAGGAGCAGCAAAACAGCGAGATAGTGCCCTCGGGGACACACACACCTTAAGTAACCTTTCTGCGGAGAGTATCGAAGTTTGGTGGAGTGACAGAACAAGAGTCATTAGTTCATTACAGGGAATACGCTGACAGCATGCGGTGGATATCTCAGAAGACATCATCCCATAAGTTTTCAGAAACTAGACATACAATTCTCGAATGTGTGTGGGCCAATATACCCTGCGACATGATGCTAAAAAGCAATGTATGAAATTTCCTTTGTATTAATTGATGTTAATGAATTAAAATCCGACATGTGTTCAACTGTGATACTAGACGTAGATTGACCTGACAATTTTTAACTATCTCATACAATTCCCAGCATCACACAGTTTGCGTCCGAAACCCCACTCGCTGTAAGTTTGGGATCAATATCATAGCATTCCCAACGGCAGCACCAAAGGAACGGCCACATTGATGTGATTTGAACCGCCGGCCCCAGCTTTGAAGGCAATATACAAAAAGCTACCAGATTAAAAAAACAGCCCGATGCACCTAAATGAATTATGCGTAAAGGCCGGGCCAAAATAGAAATGGACAGAAAAGACTCTGCTTTACTTCGTGCGCGTGGTAACTGTTCTAAAGGCTCTTCTTAGATAAGCATGTATTCCTGACATGAAAATCACTTCACAGAAACTGTTTGGATCATGGGGCATCATATTTTGATATCACTGTCAACTTAAAACGACCACCGCAAACAAACCTAACCTAGTTTCACCAAACGTAGCCACGATGACGAGCATAAGCATGCATTGCTTGAAACAAACGAAATGCCCGGCAATAGGCAATACGTCAAATATGCGACTGTGGCCGGAACCACTATACTTTCACAGCCACATGTGGAAACATGTCGCATACAAAGGCAAACTTCTGTGCTCGTGTAATCTGCCGGACAAAAGAACCAACTTCTGCAAAACTGAAGCAACTTGGCTGGTTGAACGCTGTTCAGCTTCGCCGGTCTCCAGTACTCATGCCGTCGACCCTGCCTGGTACAGCAAAAGGCCCCCCGCTTGGCACGGTTGGTGACCATAACAATGTCCAAACATGCCACCATGACACAACAGATCCCAATGTTGGGATCTACAGGCCCCACGAGCTGGGAGAATGCGGGAATTGGACGATTAAATGTTAGCGTCGCAGATGCGTACACTAGATTGCCACGTTATTTCGGTTATCTTAGACTACTAGATTTAGGAGAAAACTTATGGAAATAATTCTCAATGAATGGGGTCGTAATGTTACGTCGTGATCATGGTGTGCTGATCGGTGTGTTTTATGACATGTTTCGTCCATAGCTTGTCAGATGGATCGTGTGATTGTTTGAGGGATCTGATGGAATGAGCTCATCCTGGATGGAACATCCTGGTTCATAGCTTCATCGATTCCCATTACATAGTCTATAGCAGTCTTGATACACGTTTTAGAGCCCATGGTAATAATCCAGCAACAACCAAACCGATGTGGATTAGTTGCACTTTATGCATCCAATGAAATGATAAGACCAGGGGCGGTCCACACACTAAGGCACCTGAGGAAGTTCCTCACCTGAGGAAGTTCCTCACCTGAGGAAGTTCCTCACCTGAGGAAGTGCCGCACCTGAGGAAGTATTTCACCTGAGTAGAGCAGCAAGGTATTCCACAAATATTATTTCCGGACAACACCATTATCTTAACCCCAGAAAACCACACATTCAAAAACTGGACACCAAAAATGCATCAGTGACACGAAATTCTGGTGAAAATTTAAGTTCGGATTTACAACTTCAATTTCAACCACCCCACCACTCTTAAATATTTATGAAGGAGGAAAGACCCAGGCAAACAATTAATGACCTCTGTAATTAATCTGTAATCTGCAAAAGGCCTCTGTAATTAACATGCATTCACTAGTAGATCCAAGAGGGTCATCACAGCCATCACCACCCCCAACAACCTGCCTCGGAGCAAAATTGGTATTCGGTCCCAACTGACGCAAAACCAAAAACATTTGATGCCGAATCCAAGGAGTTCTGGAGTTTAGGGGCGCATCGACTACATCGGTCATGCGGTAATCCAAGGAGTTCGAAAACTGTGAAAAATTATCTTTTTTCTTTACTTGGCTCTACCAAGCAACTATTCAAAACCCGCTTTCTGGATCGGCCAATGCATCCAATTTGTACTGTTGTGCTGGACGGGTCCAAATTCGAAAACCAGGCCTGGTCTGATCAGATGAAATTCTGTCTGTTTGGTCCAGTTATTGGACCCACGATTTTGTTCATGTTCCACCTCATAGTAGGCAGGCAAGTGCCAAGGAAACTTGGTAAGGAAGGTGGAACGGTTGGTTGGTTGGTTATTGGGGTTTAGGGTCGTATCGACTGCAGTGGCCATGCAGCGCCTACGACGTCGTCAATCATACCAGGTTTTAATGCGGAAAATAATCGACACTACTAAATGTAACACGTTATCAAATTCATGGTCAAGACGTACAGCATACACATTTTCTTTTTACCACATACCTGATATCGTATTAATTTACTAATATATGTATTAACGGCCTATATACCACAGAAAACTCAATGTTTTGCAATGAATACAGCTGTCCCGATTGTAGAAAAGCTGATTCCTCCCGCACTATCCGTAGCGAGACGACATGCTTAAAGTGACGTCTTCGCTCATGGGGAACGCAACCAATATGTGTTGCACCGATAGGAGAGCACGACACCATTGGCACAGCGGTTTTCCGTCACCGCTCAGGAGTTTCCGGTGGGTGCCGTATGTGTGGCCTATCCGCCAGCGGCAAAATACCACCTCGTTGCGTCGAATGCCATGTGATGATGCTGACCGCTCACCAAGACAATGCTAATTCTCCTCAACTTGTCATGCATGGACTCCCAGCTGTCCTGTCATTTCTTTATAACGGCACTCCCAATGATCGGGAAAAGTCCCTCGCAGGGAGAGGAAGACATGGATTGTGTGCGCCATGCGCACTGCACATTGAGCAACACGCCTCGCTTCAGTATCCGCAGCCTCATTTTCGCCCATTCCAAAGTGGCTTGGGAGCCAACAGAATACTCCCTTTTCATCCATCGTGGCGATCAATGTAAGTCTATATAAAACATCTTGTACTTCTGGATTTGGTTGGTAAAACCCTCTTAGCACCAATAGGCAACTGAGCGAGTGGCTATATATCACTTGCAGTGTATCATCCCCGAGCTCAACAAAATACAGAGCTTTGTTGCATGCATCCATCTCTGATGTTGATAGATTATTTGGGCTCAGGGGCGTATCAACGGCTACTGGCTATGTAACGCCCATTCCGATGTGCACACCGATGTATCTGCCGGAAGAGAACACTTTCGAACTGAGGTGTTTGTCAGAAATGGACTGCCAACACCGGTGCATGCATCAGTGTACACATCAGAGCCGGTTGCAATCGACAAAGATCTGTGTTTTATCGGAATCGGGGATAATGTGAAGTTCGAGCACAGTATCTGCCACAAAGGCGCTGCCAACACCGATGCAAAGCCGGCGCACACCTGCGAATTTTGGGAGCCGAAAGATAAAGTGGCTGAAATCCGATGAGTTTTTGTGTGTGTGTGTATGTGTGTGGGGAGGGGGTAGTGGTGGCGCTTTCTGCCACACCCAATTTCGGTGCCACGAACCAACCCTGGATAAATTAATTATGATCCTTAGTTTGAGATTGCTCCCTGCTAGCATCGTCAGACTCAGACATAATAGGTCAACATGTCGGTCGGGATTCGTCTGCATGTGACTGCATGGGCATATGCAACCTGTTTTTTTTTCTTCTTCCAAAGTCTAGATCTGGGCACACTGTCGCGGTCGGTCCTGTCGTGAGAGACCACACGCTTTCATGAACATTGTGATTACGGAGGTCGGTTTCGCTAAAGTCTGCGTTGTAATGACCAGCCAGTCAATCCAGTGTAATGACCAGCCATGCGTCAATCTCCATCAGCCAGTCGAAGTCAGATTGCTTAAACGTCAGACAGAGTTCGCAAGTCTGAATCTAAGCATAAGCCTGGCCACAGAGTCTCAGTCTGAGCCACGCACACCATTATTCGAGCCCAGACTCGGCTCTGGTCTCGAATAACGGTGACCCAGACTCGGGTCCGAGTCCGAGTCTACTCCGTACGACTTCGAGCACGATTAAACTGCGCTGTGTCTTCCCCAGTCTGCAAATCAATTTGTCAGCCTGCAGAGTACGTTTGTGCCGCGGCCTCGAAATACACTGCCACAGACGCGGCGGAGGCCGTGCAAATAGTCCGTGCTCGGGCGAATAGAGCAGCGCCGCCTTTCACCTGTCTCCGCCACGTAATTGCGAGGGCAGCTGAGCCGGCGACGCGGCGCAGCCGGCGGCCGGCGGGCGCGGCTGCGGTGGTCCGGCTGCAGCCGCGCCGCCCGTGCCGCCCGCACCCGGCGACTCAGTCGTCCGACGTCGGCGGCGACGACAGCGCTGCGTCGGTGGCGACGGCGGAGCCGCATCGGTGGCGACGGCGGGTCGTGACCGATGCCATCGTGGACGGTGGCCGCGGCCGACCACAGTCACACACACAGGCAACGTGTGGCCTCCGGTGTCCGTGCCTCCAGCTATCGCCAGAGGTCCGTGTCATCGGCCACCACCAGAGACCCGTGACACCAGCTACCGCCAGAGGTCCGTGTCATCAGCCACCACCAGAGACCCGTGACACCAGCTACCGCCAGAGATCCGTGCCACCAGCTACCACCAGAGGTCCGTGCTTCCAGCTACCACCAGAGGTCGCCAATCCGTGACACCAGCTACCGCCAGAGGTCCTTGCCTCCAGCTGCCACCAGAGGTCGCCAGAGACCCGTGACACCAGCTACCGCCAGAGGTCCGTGCCACTAGCGACCCGCCAGATCCAGGTCACTGGTGATTCATACCGCCAGAGACCCGAGCCGCCAGTGATTTGATCGGCCGGCGATCCGACCCGCAAGTGATCTGCATCGCCAGCCAGCGGGTCGGCGAAACAGCGCTTCACACACCGCCCGTCAGGTAAGCGTGCTTCGTGACAACGGCTTGGCGTGATAACGGGTCACCAGTGAGAACCCACAGACGCATACATTTTGATCTTGTGATAACGCTGCTTAAAATCGACATTTTTACTCCTTACTATTGATCAAAATTGAATATGCTACAGCAATGACGCACGAGCAAAACACCAAATACAAAATCACCCAGGGAGTCACAACTTAAGGTATATATTGAATGAATGTGTGTTTTAAGCGCGTAGACATCAAGGTATACATGCCATGAAGAACACGAGCGAAATAGAGCTCGAAGGTGGAGTAAACTACCGAACACCTTGCAAACAAGCGGTTTCAGATCGCACAAACTTCCACAGTGACAAGCAATTGTTCTGAAGGATGGTAGGAAGTGAAGTGCGCTTGCGAAGGTCAGAACGATAGCCGGTGGTGCACGTTTCTCCTACCGTTCTAAAGAAAATTGGATCCTGTACACATCCTCATTAATAGCACTGTCCATTCAATGAGCTGCAACAACGCATTCTGGATAAATTGAGAGGATAAGTACATGTCAATTCCAGTGGTCATTCATGAGTTCATTCGCACGTAGATGTGCAAAACGAGGTCGCCCGGACTGAAAAACTTGTACAACCGAGCTTTTCCAGTAATGTAAAGGTCAATCATGGATGTCATGATCACTCTTTGGGTGGAGGTTTGTTCGGGGTCGGTGCAACACGCGTATCGCTTCGCATATACTCCGATTTAATAAAGCCTCCCCAGTAACGGTTCTTACAAAACTTCCTGAAAAAGTCCGTAGTCGATTGCCCAAAGCATCAACAATATTCCAGTCAATGTCAGCCGAAGAGATCATTAATGCACAGAATGCCACACTTTACAGTAATTATCGGACCTGCGTTATACATTCTGCCCACCACCCCGGGATCCGACTAAAACATTGCATAGCCGAATCTGGAAAGGCATAGCAGATTGCGCGGCCACGTTTAATAGATCCATAGCGAGTAACAAGAGGAAATGTCTGCTACGTCTGCTACGAGATACAAATCAGGCAGGTCCCCACATCAATGCTCGAGTGCATACCTTAAATATATACCAGGAAGGATACAATGGCCTCTCGAATGAAATGTACATTACAAATTTGTGGCAAAACAGCAATAAAACGCAGATATCGCACAGGATTCCACGAACAGGGTCACCCAAGACGCCAAAACCGCTGGACAAACCGCATCTCGGACGGCATTCCCCACAGTCCCACGTTCCCGCTCTCGACTGTGTGTCGCAGCCGCAGTTGATGACCTTTCAAGCCGTCACGACGCCCGGACGCGACGTCGGCCAAGCGGAGGCGTCCCCGCATCGCAGTGCGACGCGCGTCACACCAGACCGTCCCAGTGGCGCTCGCGACTCCACACCCACCAGCCACGCGAACTGCTTCACGGTGGGGGGGGGGGGGCATCCTGCACTCCGCCAGACCGTTCCGGTCGCAGTCGGTGGGCGCGCCCGCCCCAGCTCGCCCCGCCCCTCGAGACCGCACAGGCAGTGTTTCACACGCCGAGAGACGTCCGCCGGTAGCTGACTGGATACGAGCCAGACCCCGGGCCGCACGCCGTCCCGGCCCGCTTCCGGAGTCAGCGTGACAGAAGTGGCGGATAATTGGGGCCGACCGGTGGGCCGCCATGATTTATGTGGGCTCCTGTGGCGTGGCGGGCGGCCAGTTAGCAGAAGCGGCCCGTCTGATCCGGCCAGAGCGGCCTGCCGCGCCGCGGCCTCTCGATGGCGACGGCAGCCGCCTCATCTGACCGGTAGCCGGCGTCGGCAAGTGAGTGCACAAACAGAAAAAAACGGCGCCGGTGAAAGCGTCGCTTCAGTATTCGTTCAAGAAAGAAATCGTAGCCGTAAGTCAAGTCGCTGAGCGTTTCCTGCCAGTCGTCGGTACCAGATACCAGATACGGTACCAGATACCAGAACTGACTGGACATCTCTGACTCGGTCAGTCTCCTGACCTGGTTGACCCGGGACCACGTCCGGGCTTGGTCTCAGTCACCTGACCGAGCTAAGCCAGGACCACGTCCGGGCTTGGTCTCAGTCACCTGACCTAGCTGAGCCGGAAACACGTCCGGGCTTGGTCTCAATCACCTGACCTGGCTAAGCCGGGACCACGTCCGAGCTTGATCTCAGCCACCTGACCTGGCTAAGCCGGAAACACGTCCGGGCTTGGTCTCAGTCACCTGACCTAGCTGAGCCGGGACCACATTCGGGCTTGGTCTCAGTGACGGTGTGACCTTACATTGAGTGATGCTGTCGAACCGAGTCCTATCACCTGCTCCACCACTTAATAAACGAGACAAGTGCTCCGGAATGCAGTAACCTCGTCAAGGCATCGCAACACTTGCCTGTGTCCTTCTCAGTTGTAATACTATTCACATCCGCCGACTGCCGGAGCGCAGGAGAGTTTATGGCGGGCGGTTCGCCGAGGATTGAAACCACAACGCAAGGGCCTTTGTAACTGAGAGAAATCTCTGCCGGTTTGTGAGTTGGCGAGCGCCGTTGAGAGGACAGCGCCCGCAGCACGACCACATAATAAGTCAGGCGGGCGGCTTCTGAACGCCCATGCTGCCGCCAAATTGTACGGGTCACACGTCGCCGCGTTTTTGGTGTCGATGAGAAATTGCCTCTTCCCGGACGCATAAAAAAGACGCCAGCACAAGAGGCCCGCTTTTGAGACGAATCGAAAATGGAACTAATGATCTGCGCTGGAAAATGACGAGAACAAACTGGCACCCAGAGCGGGCCGCGGCGCGGGCCATAAACGCCCGCCAGCGGCAGCTGTTGACAGAAGTATTCCCGTAAATATTGGATAGAGAACACACCGCGGCGGGCGAAAAAGTATCGAAAGGCAGCGTAACAGCATCAACAAATGATGTGCGTCGGAAAAAGTAAACATCGAGGCACAGCGCACCTTAACATCTTTCATGTTCCATGAATTTTATAGATTGTATCCTTCTGGGGGTCCGGCGACCTGCTACATTATCAGCCAGACGTTCACCCATAATGCCACACATAACTGATTGGACTAAATATCATGCCAAAGACGATCCGTGTCCGCATACCTCACGACCGGCGCATTACGGAACATCTGCACACACCACCTTTTCTGCTTTCAGCACTTCTTTCGTGGAATTATTTCCCATCTCGGAGCACTTGACCGGCAACTCGGGGGCAGGACTGGAAGTCAGCTCTGAGCGGCTGCCTATCCGCATCCATCCACAGGCCCAGCATCCTAAAATCCCAACACGAGCGCGCTCATTTGACTCTCTGCGGACGCAGCGGGACCAACCGATACAGAGATCGTGCCCAAAAACTGCCATGACACAGCGTGGCCCATATGTCGGAAAAACAAGTGCGTGTAACGAGTCCAACAAACAAGTCCAAGCGTGCTTAATGTGATTTGAACCGAAATTACAAGTAATTTCAACAATGGGCCTATTCTGCCTAGTATGGAGCACGCATCCCAAAGTTAAGTACATTATGACGAGGTGGGCAATACCCTGTACTTATTTCTCGAAATTCGCGCATTTCCACGAACATTAAACCCGAAAGGATGCATGTTTCCATGACCCATGAAGGGAGCGCAGTTTCGATTGGTCCACACGGTCAGGTCGCATTATGGTGACCTATCCTGTCTTGAGCCTGAGTGACCCATACATGACCTGCATTTTGCCCTCGCTCGTCCAACGCCTCAAATAAACGCCTGTGCATTAAATGTGCGGCCCATTTTTGATCATCTCACCCTCGAATACACGTGCATTTCGGAATAGGCCCTCGACCATCTGGCTGCCGCGGTAAAACAGTCATACGATGTTAGTAAGACCCGGGACGCATCCTGACACTTGTGGGACGCATTCTCAGGCAATTTCGGAATGCTTAATGCTGATTGGCGCATATTTTCGAGCCTTGCAATTGCATTACATTTTGAGTGATTGCATGGTGTTCTCGGCTGTGTAGTCGAGCTGTTTATTTGTGCTATGAAGATCACTAATGGCCTATGAACCAGTAAAAGTGACCGGTGTATGACTGGAACATGTTTAAGGGGACTAAGTAAAGGAAAACAAATTTTAAAACTGTGAGTATTGTATTTACTGGCTGTTAACAAACCGATGTATTTACTGAGTATTGGTCGAGTACGCACCGACAATATTCGGATGACGCAACCTGGCTGATCAATAGCAGCATCCAGTACACTATCGTCAATATATATAAATATATCAATATATCAATATATCATCAACATATCAATAGCAATCTAGTCCACCAACATCCACTGACTGTACCTCGCAAGGTGTGTGACAGAATGTACCGGGGCAGCCTGGCGTAGACGACGGCTGTACAGGAGGCCACACCGTTGTGGGTCTGACCGGGCGACGGCAAAGCCCGCAATGAATGGTCGCGTACATCCCGCCGCCGGGGCCACCAACCGTCGCTAGAACCGCTGCTCGGGTCTGACGTGAGCCGTGTCCATGTCAGGCCCCGGAACGTGCCGCACACCGCAGGCGTATCAAACGAGGCGGACGGACCGGCCGCAGCTCGAAACACGTGGCTCCGTCCGACTTCCGACAGTGCACCGGCGATTAACTAGGCATCGCTGGTGCACCAACAGCATGGGCACGATCGACCCGCCCCAAATGGAGGGTGGTTCGCCGGGAACGATTTGCGCACTCAGTTCTGAGCATTACCGTGAATTATCGATGGCAACGCACCATTCCGCTGCACACTTCCCACTCGGGGATCGTGCTGAGTGTTCAGCGGTCACCGCTGCGGCCAGACTGATCGGGTGCGCGTCCGTCCGCTGGCCGGCCAGGCTGACGGGCCCCAGGACCGCCGTCAGTGTAGCTGACGGCAGTGGTGCCACTCAGTGAGTGGGGCGGCGCACGACGTGACGGGCCGGCGCCGACTGGCCGCCACTTGAGCTGCGCTGGAGAGGAGCCTGACTGCAGCGGCTCCCGCCACTGGACCGGACCGGACCAAACTGGCCCGGCCTGGCCGGGGCTGGGCTGAGCTCGGCTGGGATTGACTGGACTGGACTGTAGACTAGACTAGACTAGACTAGACTGGACTGGACTGGACTGGACTGGACTTGACTTGACTGGACTGGACCGAACTGGACTGGACCGGACAGAACTTGACTGAACTGGCCTGACCTGGGCTGGGCTGAACTCCGCTAGAACGGACTGGGATGGACTGGGTTGGGCCGGGCCGGGCTGGGCTGAGCTAGGCTGGGCTGGGCTGGGCTGGGCTGGGCTGGGCTGGGCTGGGCTGGGCTGGGCTGGCCTGGGCTGGGCTGGGCTGGGCTTGGTTAGGTTTCGTTGGACTTGGGTTGGCTTGAGTTGAGTTGAGTTGAGTTGAGTTGAGTTGGGTTGGGCTGGGTTGGGTTGGGTTGAGCCAGGCCGGGGCGGGTGGAACTGGCGTGCATTTGAGCTGGACTGGGAGGCGGCCGACCGCAGCGGCACGCACGACTGGCGTCGGCCCTCTTCCGTCTTGTCGCTGCGCCGCTCAGTGACAGCGGCTGCTGGCCTGTCGACTCGCCGCCGCCACATTACCAGCCCGCTCCGTCGCGTCGCCCGCCTGCCGACTCGCCGCCGCCACATTACCAGCCTGCCGACTCGCCGCCGCCACATTACCAGCCTGCCGACTCGCCGCCGCCACATTACCAGCCTGCCGACTCGCCGCCGCCACATTACCAGCCTGCCGACTCGCCGCCGCCACATTACCAGCCCGCCGACTCGCCGCCGCCACATTACCAGCCCGCCGACTCGCCGCCGCCACATTACCAGCCCGCCGACTCGCCGCCGCCACATTACCAGCCCGCCGACTCGCCGCCGCCACATTACCAGCCCGCCCATACCACGCCGTCGCCGCCGCCACATTACCAGCCTGCCGACTGCCGCCGACTCGCCGCCGCCACATTACCAGCCCGCTCCGCCATGTCGTCCACCTGCCGAAGGCCTTCCCAACTGCTACTTTTGCTCAGCTGACGAGCATCAGTGTGGAGATGACCGGTACTGGTACAGTCGGCTACCGTATTGTGTTCCAGTATGCCTTCACTACGACCTGTCACTGGGAGGATAGGCTACGTCGCTTCCTAGTAGTTATCGGCAGGGAATACTGCGCCGCTTACAGTTATGCGTTGCGTGACAGTATACCAGGTTGACCACAGTGAGAGAGGCTGGTCCATGCTGTTCTTGCCTTGCACGCCTCATTCGGACAACAGCACTGGCAGTTCAGTGAGCAGGCTACCGCTGGACTCCTGTCGATAAGAACCAATTTATCGCTATGGATTTCGTATTCGGCAACTTTTTTACCGGATGGCAGCTGCATAGCCACCATGTATTGCCACAGGGCTGGCAGCTGGATAGCCACCATGTACTGTCACAGGGCTGGCAGCTGGATAGCCACCATGTACTACCGTAAGGCTGGCAGCTGGATAGCCTCCATGTACTACCGTAAGGCTGGCAGCTGGATAGCCACCATGTACTGCCACAGGGTTGGCAGCTGCATAGCCACCATGTACTGCCACAGGGCTGGCAGCTGCATAGCCACCATGTACTGCCACAGGGCTGGCAGCTGGCTAGCCACCATGTACTGCCACAGGGCTGGCAGCTGCATAGCCACCATGTACTGCCACAGGGCTGGCAGCTGCATAGCCACCATGTACTGCCACAGGGCTGGCAGCTGATACTATGCCACTCAGCCATGTACTGCCACAGGGCTGGCAGCTGGATAGCCACCATGTACTGCCACAGGGCTGGCAGCTGGATAGCCACCATGTACTGCCACAGGGCTGGCAGCTGCATAGCCACCATGTACTGCCACAGGGCTGGCAGCTGCATAGCCACCATGTACTGCCACAGGGCTGGCAGCTGCATAGCCACCATGTACTGCCACAGGGCTGGCAGCTGCATAGCCACCATGTACTGCCACAGGCATAGGCACCATGTACTGCCACAGGGCTGGCAGCTGGATAGCCACCATGTACTGCCACAGGGCTGGCAGCTGGCATAGCCACCATGTACTGCCACAGGGCTGGCAGCTGCATAGCCACCATGTACTGCCACAGGGCTGGCAGCTGGATAGCCACCATGTACTGCCACAGGGCTGGCAGCTGGATAGCCACCATGTACTGCCACAGGGCTGGCAGCTGGATAGCCACCATGTACTGCCACAGGGCTGGCAGCTGGATAGCCACCATGTACTGTCACAGGTCTGGCAGCTGGATAGCCACCGGCTCCAGTGCTGAGCTCGCGCTCAGTCATAGCCTAACCGACGATTGGTGACTCAACTGAAGACAGACTGAGTCCGTACCCGAGGATGGTTGAGCGGGCCTGATGATAATCACGGCCTTCGTAAGCGTTTGCGAACACTTAGCTACCGATGCCCAGCAAATATGATCGCATTCCTTATCGATATCCTGTTTGAGCCATGTGTGTCGGAAATGTGTTTCGTGATCGAGTGCCGCTTATACTTTACCCTGTGGTATTTCGGGGGAAGGCAATTTCCCGCTTAGGTGACCTGGCCGATGATGCAGGAAAATATGGAAGTCATCTCGTGGCTGGCCGCGGGCAATATTTCAACAGTGCAGCCCCGGATATTGAGTCCGGTTTAGTTTGTTCGACAAGAGCATCGCTACTCAAGGTGTGCGTGGTGTGGGCCGGAGGAGGCTGGAGGTCATCTGGAGCTGCAAAGCTTGCCCAAGAGTCACATGGGACGCGCGGCGCGGCAGGGGCCCTGAACTCTGCTCTGGGAAGGTTACGCTCTGGAAGTTTCGGTAGCATATTCTCGACTGAGCTCACATGGGAAAGGGATAATGAAACCTGTCCGAGACCATAGAGCACTTATATATATATATATATATATATATATATATATATATATATATATATATATATATATATATATACATACGCATATATGTTGTACACTATATATATATATATATATATATATATATATACATACACAAATGTGTGTGTATATAGTGTGTATATATAGAGTGAGTGCGTGCGTGAGTGAGTGAGTGAGTGAGTGAGTGAGTGAGTGAGTGAGTGAGTGAGTGAGTGAGTGAGTGAGTGAGTGAGTGAGTGAATGAGTGAGTGTGAGTGAGCGAGCGAGCGAGCGAGCGAGTGCGTGCGTGCGTGCGTGCGTGCGTGCGCGCGCGCACGCACGCATATATATACGTATGTATATGCGTATGTATATAGAATCCGTCGGAGGAGTCTGCAGGGTTTAGTGTCGACGCTTGGAGAGCCGTTTTTGCCTCGTTGTGTAGTACTGTATGTGTTTTCTCCCCTGCCTCGTCTCACTCTGCGATGCTCCCTCTTTGACTCATTTTCGCTCTCGTCTGTTTTCGTTACGTTGGTTTAGATCCTCGGCGCGCACGTCACGCCGAGTAAATCCATCGCCGAGTGGTGTGTTTCACCGTTGTTTCAGGGTTCACTTTTCGTGCGGCGATGATAGTGGCTGCCCGCGGCCCGGAGTCAGCCAACAGGATCGCTACTTCCCTAGGATTTGTGCGTATGTGCGTGCGTGCGTGCTCTCTTGTCTCTGACAATGCCTTGCTTGGGCGCCAAATGATCAAATATGAAAGGTGCCCCTTAAAACTCTAATAACAAACAATGACCTGCTGTCTGAACACGACCCTCGATGCCTGTGGCGAGCTCAGATGATAGTGCCAAACTGCGTCCAGCCTACCAGGACAAGCCAATATGCACTGGCGAAAACGTGAAAACTCACGACGACGTCGCAGTATTTGGACAACAACGGGTGATTACTTGAAATCCGAACATTTTTTTAACGTGCACACCTCAGGCCTCAATCGGAATAGCAGGAAAAATCAAATTTTAAGCGAGAGAAAATGTCTACGTTGGGTATTACATAATAGATGATTGATTATTTGGGCTTAAGGGCGCGCCGACTACAAGGTCATTTAGCTTACATAATAGATGTCACTTTGAAAAATTACAACGCTGTCACATGGAAGTTCAGAGGGATAGCTAAGCCGGTGTTCTGCAAGGGTATGACCATGATTTATGGAAAGTCCTACCGGGAAAGGCGTGTCGGGGCCACCGTAGCTCCATTTTTATCCTCCAAGTACCCCAATGGCGACTACGTTCTGTGGTCCGACCTGGTGACGCCGTTAGGCTCTTCGAGGAGTTGAAAATCAACTTCGTGAGCAAGTCAGACGACCGACCCAACTGCCTGCCGATTCGACAGATCGGGGACATGCTGGGCATTCGGAAGACAACTGGGTAACCGGCGCACAATGGCGACCGGCATGCAGAATATGGACACCAACAGATCCCGCGGACACGGAGCCTACCAGCTCTCTGGACTCTGTGGTGGCACGATAAATGATAATGGCGTTCAGCGTGCACGTGCACCCAGCCGACCGCAGGGGCGCTTCGTTAGCAATGCACTAAAGGCCTGAAATATGCAGTGTATGAGCTTCGAAATGGTGTTCCTTCACCATGGACATCCATCTCCCAACCTAAGGCAATTCCAAGCCTCTTCTAATTTTATCCGAATTTCAAGTATTACCCGCTGTGCCAGGAAAAAGTGCGGCCAAACAATGACATTGGGAGATCAGCAGGCCTCTGTTGACACGATTATGCTGGCGCAGATACCAAGAGTGGAGTACGGTATGGAGAATGGCGAGAGTAGTAACAGGTAATACAGTGCTACGCTGTGAAGTTCAATAGATATAGATCCAGGAAGTGGAAACTGTACCAAAGTCAAAACAGCTGCCTGATTAGTTTTCCACTTAAATAACCTAAACCCTGAGCCTCAGTTACCTCAGTACCGCCCCGCCCGAGCTGGTCATCGGTACATTTCACCTGACTTGGCTCTCAGTACCATCCAGCATGACCAAGTCCATAGTACTGACCCACCTGACCCGGTCCCCAGTATCGTCCCACCTGACCCAGTACCGTCCCACCTGACCCGGTTATCAGCACCGTCCCACTTGACCCAGTCCTCAGTACCGTCCCACCTTACCCGGTTATCCGCACCGTCCCACCTTACCCGGTTATCAGTACCGTCCCACCTTACCCGGTTATCAGTACCGTCCCACCTGACCCAGTCCTCAGTACCGTCCCACCTTACCCGGTTATCCGCACCGTCCCACCTTATCCGGTTATCAGTACCGTCCCACCTTACCCGGATATCAGTACCGTCCCACCTTACCCGGTTATCAGTACCGTCCCACCTTACCCGGTTATCAGTACCGTCCCACCTGACCCAGTCCTCAGTACCGTCCCACCTTACCCGGTTATCAGTACCGTCCCACCTTACCCGGTTATCAGTACCGTCCCACCTTACCCGGTTATCAGTACCGTCCCACCTTACCCGGTTATCAGTACCGTCCCACCTGACCCAGTCCTCAGTACCGTCCCACCTGACCCGGTTATCAATAACGTCCCACCTTACCCGGTTATCAGTACTGCCCCACCTTACCCGGTTATCAGTATCGCCCCACCTTACCCGGTTATCAGTGCTGTCCCACCTTACCCGGTTATCAGTACCGTCCCACCTGACCCGGTTATCAATAACGTCCCACCTTACCCGGTTATCAGTACTGCCCCACCTTACCCGGTTATCAGTACCGTCCCACCTTACCCGGTCCCCAGTACCGTCCCACCTGACCCGGTTATCAGTACCGTCCCACCTGACCCGGTCCCCAGTACCGTCCCACCTGACCCGGCCCTCAGTATCGTTCCATCTAGTCCGGCCCTCAGTACCGTCCCACTTCACCCGTTCCTTAGCATCGTCCCATTTGGCTATACCCACCAGTGTATTTCTCTCTTTGGGTGGCGGGATAGTATTAGCAGTACAAGCGGGAGTAGTGCGGTTGTCAATTTGCAATGTTCTTAGTTTTGTATTGCTACTATTCTGGGCTGAACTCGAATGCCATCGAATTAAGCGTTCACTTTGATTTTCACTTTCGCCTCCATTAAGATTCAATTTCACACTGAAATATAATTGTAATGCATCGTTGTTATTAGCATTGAGAATTCGGGGTCGTACTGGCTAACTTGACACTTAAAATGTGTCGTCGACCACTCACGAACAATGTATACCAAGTCTTGGTAATAATTCAGACTCCCTGTTCGATACTGGGAGCTGGGCCCGTTTTTATGTGGCTTTCGCGAGGGAGGCACCGCGCCCGTTCCGACGGAGAGAGCACTTAATTTTCCGGGGAGATAAGCCCGGCCATCACTGAGGACGTTAGCAGCTCGCTCCTCCGGGGACACCGAAGACGAGAGGAGGGCTAAGACGTGTCCCCGGTGGAAGCCGAGTTCACCGACATGCTTTAAACGAGTGAGAACCGGCTTTATGCCGTTTTTCTTCTTTCAAACCAGACAGCCTCAGAGCTTCACATGGTCCACGACGAAGAACAACTACGCAATAGTTTGAAAGTGCAAACCTAAATGGAGAGTTGCCCAGTAACTAATCAAGCGTTCTGTCGCGAACACGGCGGCTGCACGGGTCCTGACAGGTGTCCTGTCGCCCGTCTGCCGACACCGTCCGAGGTCAGCTGGGTCGGAGCTGACGTCACGTCACGGCACCGCGCCGACAGGTGTTACCACTGGACTGCCGCAGGGTGTGCGTGGTCGCAGGGTCGCCAGAGGGCTAGGGTGGACCACAGGGCGGGTCCAGGTCAGGCATGGGCAGGCGTCGTCACTGTGCCGCGCCAGGGCGGGTCACACGGCCGCCCCGGGGCGTTCCGGCCGGCCGGCCCCGCCTCGCGCTCCGCAGAATGATCTGTCCTTCAAACGAACGTCGGCGAGAAGCTTTGCAGGCGATTTGCCGTGCTCGGCGCCTGTGCTCGTGCCGTGCGAGTGCTGTAGGTATGCGCGCCACTCCAGAACCCACCCACGCACTTCGCCTCCCTTTGCCCGACGACCAGGCGTTAGACGTCCCCTCGCGCAGTCGATGCGGTCATCCGACCAGGTGTGGCCAACGTCGGGACAAACGCCACCGTCCGTCTGGTAGGAAGACGTGGAGCCTGCAGGAGGCGGGTGGATTGAAAGACGTGGGACCTATAAGAGGCGGGTGGATTGAAAGATGTGGAGCCTGCAGAAGGCGGATGGATTGGAAGAAGTTGGAACCTACGGAAGGAGTTAGTCATTAGGACTTTAGGGCGCATCGACTACGTTGGTCACGTAGCACCCATACCTACGGAAGGAGGATGGATTGCATTGTCACAGGCCTCCGCACACATAACACATTTATGAATGTGTCGTTCGGTCGACATTTCGCTGCGACGTCCGCTAATCTGACTTAATTAATGATAATGATGTTCCGTTGTTCGCAATTAGATTAAGTTTCGGAACGACAGTCATGGCTTACTGGCAAAGCGCCTTCCGCACCAGCTACGATTATTCCGTATTCCGGCGTCCGACAGGCTTTGAGACAGATGATATATAGCTCGGCACGTCACAGAAGAACCAATTACCTGCTGCTTTCCACTTAGCGCTGGGCTCTTCCAATTCAAATATCGCCAGCTGCTTGGTATTTCGTCTTCTCTCGACCGCTCGGCGTGCGAGAATGGCGACACTATGTCGTCTACGGTACGCCGCATGCACTATGCACGTCCGCTCTACCTACGTATGGAGAACCTTAAGTCCAAATAATCAATAATCAATCAATACGTATGGAGAAGTATGGCAGGCCGAACTGAGGTGATCGGCGGTGACTAACTGATCGCATCACAGTTGGTTCGCACTGGTCAGGCCAGCTGAAAGGTGCCGGGCAGGTGGTAAGTGACGGCAGTCACCAGCTGACAGGGTGGTAACTGCCGTTATGACTCGAAATGCTCCATTCCCCTGTTCCATGACACCTGGTCGGTGTGCCGGGACCAACACGTCCCTCTGGAGCGGCGCGCCGGACCACGCCGTGGCCCACAGTTGACAGCGAGCGAGTCTACACGGCTGGACGAGATGACCGCCGTGGCTGCTCTTGTCACTGGTCAGCCTCTCACTGCCCAGTGATGTCGTGGATGTATGGACGAGATAACCGCCGTGGACGCTCTCGTCACTGGTCAGCCTCCCACTGCCCAGTGGTGTGGTGGATGTATGGACGAGATGACCGCCGTGGACGCTCTCGTCACTTGTCAGCCTCCCACTGCCCAGTGGTGTGGAGGATGTATGGACGAGATAACCGCCGTGGACGCTCTCGGCACTGGCCAGCCTCTCACTGCCCAGTGGTGTGGTGGATGTATGGACGAGATAACCGCCGTGGACGCTCTCGGCACTGGTCAGCCTCCCACTGCCCAGTGGTGTGGTGGATGTATGGACGAGATAACCGCCGTGGCTGCTCTCGTCACTGGTCAGCCTCCCACTGCCCAGTGGTGTGGTGGATGTATGGACGAGATAACCGCCGTGGACTGCTCTCGTCACTGGTCAGCCTCCCACTGCCCAGTGGTGTGGTGGATGTATGGACGAGATGACCGCCGTGGCTGCTCTCGGCACTGGTCAGCCTCCCACTGCCCAGTGGTGTGGTGGATGTATGGACGAGATGACCGCCGTGGCTGCTCTCGTCACTTGTCAGCCTCCCACTGCCCAGTGGTGTGGTGGATGTATGGACGAGATAACCGCCGTGGCTGCTCTCGTCACTGGTCAGCCTCCCACTGCCCAGTGGTGTGGTGGATGTATGGACGAGATGACCGCCGTGGACGCTCTCGGCACTGGTCAGCCTCCCACTGCCCAGTGGTGTGGTGGATGTATGGACGAGATAACAGCCGTGGCTGCTCTCGGCCCTCTCACTGCCCAGTGGTGTGGTGGATGTATGGACAGCCGGGTGCTCTCGTCACTGGTCAGCTCCCACTGGTGGTGTGGTGGATGTATGGACGAGATGACCGCCGTGGCTGCTCTCGTCACTGGTCAGCCTCCCACTGCCCAGTGGTGTGGAGGATGTATGGACGAGATAACCGCCGTGGACGCTCTCGGCACTGGTCAGCCTCCCACTGCCCAGTGGTGTGGTGGATGTATGGACGCGATGACCACCGTGGACGCTCTCGGCACTGGTCAGCCTCCCACTGCCCAGTGGTGTGGAGGATGTCAGACACGCGACCCCCCGCTGGTCCGTCGCGGACACAGGCTGAAGCCGGTGATGTACCTCTGGCCACAGCCAGGTGGTGATTGATTACCAGGCTTGGTCACAGCGAGCGCAGTGTGTATAAATTCGCGATTTTAGATGTCGAGGCAATGATTGGAATGCAAATTTCGATTGAAGTAGCTTTCAAATCTTGACGAATATCGTCTTCAAAATCGTATTATGGGCCTATTTCGAGGCAAAGAATCTTCTGAATTCAGTTCCACTTCCATTGTATATGGAACATTCTGCAGTGACAATTGTATCTATTTGGCTACATCTTCACGTTTAACTGAGCGAAGGTGGACACGCTGCGGTCGGGTGAAGAGTAATAGACAGGTCTAACCTTAGCCAGGTGGTAACTGGGCAACAGGTTTAATCACGATCAAGTTAGTAACCAGCCACCTGGTGGCGACTGGTCAGGAGACTTGGCCTTAGCCAGGTGGCAACTGGTCAGCGGGTCCGATCGCGATCAACTAGTTCCTAGTCACGGTCTGGTGGTGACCGGTGAGCGGCTGTGGTGCCGACTGAACAGTGGTGAAGCCGGCGACCAGTCAGTGTGACTGGTGGTGGCCCGTCAACTACTGTGGTGCCGACTGGACAGCGGTGAAGCCGGCGACCAGTCAGAGTGACTGGTGGTGGCCCGTCAACTGCTGTGGTGCCGACTGGACAGCGGTGAAGCCGGCGACCGGTCTGCGACTGGCCCGGCTGGCGATCAGTCGGCAGGCGTGGGCAGGCCGGGTGGTAACATTGCCACGATCAGGTGGTCACCAGTCAGCGGTTAGGTGGTCACCGAGCCACGGTCGGGTGGTCACTAGTCAGCGGTTATGAGGTAACCGAGCCACGGTCGGGCGGTCACCGGTCAACGGTTATGAGGTAACCGAGCCACGGTCGGGCGGCCACCAGTCAACGGCTTGGTGGCAACCGACAGTGGGGGGGGGGGGGGTGCTCAACTTTGCCGAGCGGTGCCGCGCCGGACTGCCCACGGCTGGATTAGCCGGCCATATCTCTCGGACGGGTGGCGGAACGTGCTATCGTAGCCATTGCCAATTCGGTAGGAATGAACGTGCCACGCGGCTGGGTTTTCAGAGATGGCGACAGATTACGAAGTGGCCACTTCCGTGGCCACTACGGTGCCGAACAGCCGTTTTTCAATGGCGCGGCAGCACAACAACAGTGACAGTTTTTCCATAGTCTTCCCGCTCGGCTTACGCCGTGTGCAGCTGTTCAGCGCGGCGCCCTCCGCCGGACTGACCCTGACCAGGCAGTCGCCCGGCCTCGCAGAACGCAGGTCACGTGGAATGGCATCGCAACACGCAGCCGGCGGCTGGCGGGCCACCCCTGACAGGGTCGGCCGGGCCGTCACCGACTAAGGTTCACCATAAAGCTTAGCTTCTTTGGACAAAATATGCTTTTTCAAAGAAAATTTTGCAATAAAAACTGTTCAAAAATACAATTATAACCGCTGAAGTCAAGCAAGTAAGTCATTTGAAAAGCTACGAACAAAAAATGTTTCGGTTTCAAAAGCGCGAAAGTCTGACTGGGCCGGGGCAGGCCGCTGAAGTTAGTTTTGTCCGATATGCACGGGAGAAATTCGCTCGGGCTTTATCAACCATCTGATGAACATTACAACTCAATATACTTCGAACATGTCAATGAATAATCCTACTCAGCACGATCAATATTTCATTGTGAAATGCTTGTACCACTTGAAATTAGGCTGCGTATCGCGGCCTTTGCCGGGAGCACATACATCGCCCGGTACTATGTAGTTGCATCTCAATTTATATTCAACACCATTTCGCATGGTGCTCTTCCGCCGTGGACGTTGTTCATCACGCACACGAATGCGCTCCACGTAGCACACGACGTCAGCTTGAAGGAGTGTGCCTATTCAGACGTCTGACCCCGCCGGCCCCAGATACATCGCACAGCGTGCACCGATGACTCGAACACGGGCCGTGCAACGGCACGACGGACTAGCGCAGGACAAGAGCTGTCCGACACCGCATCAGACATCTTACCGACTTCGTCAAGTTGGCCGGCGCTAGCGCCCCCTGAGAGGTGTGCTTCTCATACGCGTGACATCCCATAATCATGCTACATCACGGGTCGGCCAGCACATTTTCCAAGTCAGTAAAGAATGCACTACGTCGGGTGGCGAGTCATACATTGCTCATGCATTGAGGTCGGTTTTCTCTGAACTCGACTCATGCACTGCCCAGCCCAGTTCGACCAGCCCTGTTCCAATGCCCGGGTCCGTCAGGCCCTGGGTGTGTGTTGCCAAAACCTTCAGTACACGAATAATGACCTAAGATTGCCGATAATACCCTGAATATGCCATGAGGTCGCTGATGTGGAGGCAATACTCCCAGTGTTCAACCAAGGTACTCAGTATGCCGTACTACTTGATGTGTGGGTAGTCCTCCATGTGTGAGCAATAATACACGAGCGATATCCTCGGTATGCGTTGAAGTTCTTGGTGTGCGCATGTGTCCTAGGTATGCCCGGGTACGTCCATTGCGGCTCACCCGACAAACTGACAGACAGACCTGGACCCAGACCCAGACACGGATGCGGACAGGACAGGCACATACAACGTGCAGACACATGTATATGTATGCACACATTTCTTATTATATATATATGCCGATAGGCGAACGTAGGTGACAAATGACCATACACAAAAACACGATTCAGTGTGATCTACTAAAACACATGCAGACCTGCTACTTATCGCACCATTGTGCATTCATGGAAATCTCCACAATGTCACACGATTTATTGCATGATCGTGCGCGCCCTCGGTCTCGAGGGAGACGATTCGTGCGGCGGGGCGACAGCGGGCTGGTCCGGCCCAGCCCGCCGAGTAGGGCGGCGACCCGTCAATTTATTCATGGGCTTGCAGACAACTGGAAGCCAGAGCAACCGTCCAGAGGGGGCGGAGCCGGAGGCGGCCGGCGGTGGCGACATGATCGAGCGCCGTGTCTTGCATGGCGAGGCAGCAGACGTTTGTGGCGCGGTTCGTTAGCCGGGGGCGAACAAGACGTCGCTGCGTCAGCAAACACGACATTGCTGACAATTACCAGAGTGCGGCTGCAGTAAGACCCTCCATTAGGCATTCCCCCGGGGAGACGCTCCGGACGCCGATGCTGGGCTCGGAGCCGGTCGGACGGAGCACGCACGCATTCGTCATCGCGACGCGCGTTCGATGACGCGTCCAGCACTGGCCGCGCCCACCTCCAGCGGGGATCACTTCTCCTGTGGCGATTACAGCTGCAGCGCCGTATAAATATTCCAGACGGAGCCGGGCCGCTTTCTTTTCAGCGCCGGACGTCATTGGCCGGCGGCCGGCGAGACGGCGCGCGGTGGCCGGACGGCTGGGGGACAGCGCCATTGCCGGCCACTAGTATTCTGCGCCGTCTGCCGCCAATAAATCAGCTGTCCTCTCCTGGCTTTGGAAAAATACCGCCGCCCTCGTGGCCGCTCTCGGAGGCAGCTCGAGGTGGCGCCGGCCGAGTGCGCTCACACGGTGCGCCTGGTGTCGCCGGCACCCCATGTCGGTCCTCACAGACGGCAGTCCGGCAGTCCGTGCCGACCCAGGCCCCGAAGAAGCCGGCACGTGCTTCGCTTACCGCGCCTTTTCTCTTGTTTGAGTCCTTTGTGTGCGACAATTCCGGCGGACGGCGGGTTTTACGCGCGCGCCTTTACTGTCGCTGGCGACACGCCAGTCGGGAATTTGCATTTACTCTAAACATTACCGACGACAGCGCAGGTCTCAAGCGGCATCGAATTCAATCGGAAAGTCGGCCTTGTTGCCGATGAGCCCGAACAGTTGGCGTGACAGAGTGCGACAGGCGGCAGGCGTGTCGCCAACGCCCGGTCGGCGCCGGTCGCACGCCGTCTATGCTAATGTGCGCGCTGCCTGCCGAGCGTTGTTTCCGTGCCAGGCGCCAGCCGGCTGGGCCGGTCGGAGCCGCCGAGCTTCTCACAGCCGACGCGTGCGGCCACCGGATCGGCCTGCGACGGCGGCCCGGTCTTCCGCAGGCGCCACGCGTCCTCTGCGGCCGGCCCGGCCAATCCGGCCCGAGCGCGGCCGCGTCGCCTTTTTGCAACCGGTCGGCCAGTCGGTCCGGAAACAATCACGTCACTAATCGCGTTTCCTGCGTCTTGTTTGCAGGCCGGGACGGCGACGCGACAGATGGGGCGGCCAGTGCGGAGCGGCCGCACCACCAGTCGGCGTCGCCGCCGCGCCGCCGCTGACCGCCGCTGACCGCGCGCGCCATGGCGCTGCACTGGCCTCGGCCGGCCCGGCCGGCCCGCGCCGCCGCGCTGCCCTGGCTGCTGACGCTCTGCCTGGCCGCGCTCGTCGGCGGCGACGGCTGTCCCAGCTCGTGCTTCTGCGACGCGCAGCTGAGCGTCACCTGCGAGGGCGACACGCTGTGGCGCTTCCCCGACGGCATTCCCAGCGGTGTGGTGCGGCTGGAGCTGCGCAGCTACGTCATCTCGGTGCTGACGGCCGCACAGCTCGGCGGCTTCACCAACCTGACCGAGCTGAAGGCGTCCCGCAACCGCATCACCGCCGTGGAGAACGGCACCTTCAGCGCGCTGACTGCTCTGCTCAAGCTGGACCTCAGCCAGAACATGCTGTCGGAAGTTACGGCCGACACGCTGGCCGGCCTCGCGCAGACGAAGAACCTGGACCTGTCATCCAACCGGTTGTCGAGTGTGGAGGGCGCCTTCGCCGGGCTGGGCTCGCTGGAGCAGCTCACGCTGCGAAGCAACAACATCACGTCCCTCCAGCAGCACACGCTGACGGGACTGCCCAAGCTGCAGTACCTGAACCTCGACTCCAACCTCATCTCGCACATCGACGTGTCGGCGTTCCAGGGACTGGCCACGCTGGCCCACCTGATCCTCAGCAACAACCCGCTCTCCAACCTGAGCCGGCTGGAGTTCTTCGGCTCGCGTCTGCAGTACATCGACGTGTCGGCGGTGGGTCTGACGCGGGTACCGCAGTCGCTGACGCACTACGTCCGCGATCTGCGCCTCGCCAAGAACAACTTCAGCGTGCTGCGCCGCGGCGACTTCGACAGCTACCCGTACCTGGGCCTGCTCGTGCTGGACGACTCGGGCGTGCGAGAGCTGGAGGAGGACTCGCTCGGCCGGCACGAGCACCTGATGCGACTCTGGCTCAACGGCAACCTGCTGCGGACGGTGCCGGCAAGTCTGCCGCCCAGCCTCAAGGCACTCTACTTGGAGGAGAATCGCGTGTCCATGCTACGCCGGGACGACTTCAAGGGTCTGGCCGCACTGCAGCAGCTCTTTCTGCAGCGCAATCTGATCGAATCGGTCGACGACTGCGCTTTCTGCGGCCTGAGCAGCCTGAAGAACCTGGAGCTGCAGACGAACAAGATCCAGCACGTGTCGGCGGGCAGCTTCAGCGGCCTGACGTCGCTCGAGTCGCTCGACCTTTCGCAGAATCCGCTGACGGCCATCGAGCCGCGCGCATTCGCGTCGCTCGTGTCGCTCCACTCGCTGCAGCTGTCCCGCCTCAAGGCCAACGTGAGCGTGCCCGACTCGCTGTTCGACGCGCTGGAGCGGCTCGACCAGCTGGAGATGTTCGACAGCGCGCCGCTGGTGTCGCGCGTCATCAGCTCCGGCCGGCTGCTGCACGGCATCCGCAGCGTGCGCCACCTCAACGTGATGCACAACCGGCTGACGCGGCTGCGGCCGGACCTGCCCAGCCTGCTGCCGCGCCTGCAGCTGCTCAAGCTGGGCGGCAGCTGGTGGAACTGCTCCGACCCGGACATCCTCTGGCTGACCGACTGGATGGCCGAGGGGCGCGTCAAGTTCTACAGCCCGTACTCGGCGCGCTGCCGGCAGCCGGCGCGCCTCATGCTCAGCTCGGTCGCGATGCTCACCGACTCGGACTTCGAGACGGTGCCGACGCGGCCGACGACGGCGACCGCCCGGTCTGGTGTCGGTGTCGCACCGACCGCCGACCTGGCCGCACCGCCGCCGGCCGGTCACACGACGTCCCCCACGGCCGCCGGCAGTCCCGCCCCGGAGACGTCCCCGGGCGGCACTACATCGTCCTCCGCACCACTGACCACGGCGGAGTCTGTCGTCACACCGTCCGCGCCCTCAGCGGCGCCCACCGCCATCAGGCGTACCCAGCCGCCGGCCACCACCGCGACGGAGAGGCGCACCACGCCGCCCGCCCGGGTCTCCGAACCACCGGCGACGGTGCCGCGCAGCGACAACATGCTGCCGCCGCCGTCCACAGACATACCCGCGACGGTCGCGGTGGGCTACACCGTGACGGACGTCCCCACCCGGCCGTCCACCAGCAGCAGTAGCACCACCACCGCTGCCACCGCACCGCCGCCGGCCACCTCAGCCACCTCGCTGCGGTCGGACGCGGCGGCGACGTCAGCCACCTCGCCGCGGTCGGACGCGGCGGCGACGTCAGCCACCTCGCCGCCGCCGGGCGAGGCGGCCACGTCCGCCCGGCCGCCACCGGCCACGGAGGCCGACGTCGGCAGCCGCCGACCAGCCGACCCGAGGCACGACCCGGGCCGCCAGGTCGGGTCAGGTCAGGTCAACTACGTGCCGACCGGCTCTGGTGGCCGCGGCACCATGGTGGCCGTGGTGACGTCGATGGCGGCCGCCGTTGGCGTCATGCTGCTGCTGCTGCTGGCCGCCGTCTGTCTGTGGCGCTACAGGCACGCCTCCGTCTACCCCTTCACTCGGCGCAGGAAAGGCTCTTCCATCTCATATTCACAGCAGAAGGATGAGGTGAGTTTAACCCGCACTTGCCTATACAGCAGACGGATTAGGTGAGTACAACCTGCAGTCGCCTTCACAGTAGAAGGACGCGGTGAGTAAAATGAGTGCCACCACTCACATAAAAAATGCGATCGGTACCGTCACTCACACCCGAAGGATGTGGAAAGTTAAAATGGTGGTCGCACATGTGGTATATTTATTACATATTAATTCAGAGAACGTAGCAAGCCCATCTTGCACATCACGCTCAGACGGATCACAAAACGCGACATGACCGCTGAAGCCAGTTCATGTTGTGCTTGTTTCGTGTGGTACGAAGAGCCAACTTTGTTCGCTGCAACAGTAAATTCAGGTTGCAACTTCTTGAATGGGCAAGTGAGAATCCATTCCACACCGATTAGCAGGTCAGCCCTCACCAGCTCCAGGGACACACGAAGTGCCCCTGAAAGGAGCACAATCTTGTTCGGTACAAACACTGAGTTCGCGTATATTGCTCACAGAGCCATCCTAGCCTAGCCCTATATCTTTCCGTTTACGTTAGACGACAAAATCCACAATGCTTCCTGAAAGCTCCAAGCAACATAATTGTATTCGGGTCAGATGGCAAACACGCCAAAACGGTCACGTTGGCTATCGGCTGAACGACACGCCAACGTCACGACGCCACTTTGTTCTCGCGACAGCCGGCCACAAGTTCGACAACGCCGTCGATGGCTCACGTGCTCTTATCGCCACTTTCGACCTCGTCGAGATTCGGCTCACGGCCGAGCGGCGGCCGGCGCGCGGCATCTGCCGGCCGCGGCGCTGGACGTCGGCAGTGGCGGCACGCGGACAACTCGTCACACACGGGCAGCCCGGCCGCAATCTCACACGGACCAATCTATATTCAACCGCTAGTGGCGG
The DNA here is from genome assembly GCA_034440575.1 of Imbricaverruca yamaguchii. Taxonomy (NCBI): domain Eukaryota; kingdom Metazoa; phylum Arthropoda; class Thecostraca; family Neoverrucidae; genus Imbricaverruca; species Imbricaverruca yamaguchii. The sequence continues at coordinate 90,179 of JAOTOL010001328.1, forward strand.
CCGTTTTCCATCAGGACCGGCCGGGCGTCTCTCATAACAGTGCGGCCCGGCGAGCCGCTCGACAGCTGGCGTTTTATTGCCGTTTCTCGGCGGCACTGTCCACGCTGGCATGGCCGCCGGCGCCGGCGACGGCGACGGGGGAGCGGACCGGCCGCCCCGACAGGCGCCCGCTTCTCTCTCTATAAACAAATGTTCGGCGCCGCCGCCATGACTGCACGGTGCGCTCATCGCACCGCCCACTGGATCCGTCCGGCTGGTGGCCGCAGCCCGGGTACTGCACAGTGGCTCTCGCCAGCCGTCCCGCCCGGGACTGCGCAGTGGCTCTCGCCAGCCGTCCCACGCCCGGGTACTGCACAGTGGCTCTCGTCAGCCGTCACGACCGGGTACCGCACAGTGGCTCTCGTCAGCCGTCACGACCGGGTACTGCACAGTGGCTCTCGCCAGCCGTCCCACGCCCGGGTACCGCACAGTGGCTCTCGTCAGCCGTCACGACCGGGTACTGCACAGTGGCTCTCGCCAACCGTCCCGCCCGGGTACTGCACAGTGGCTCTCGTCAGCCGTCCCGCCCGGGTACTGCACAGTGGCTCTCGCCAGCGATCATGACCGGGTACTGAGGAGTGGCTCTCGTCAGCCGTCCCGCCCGGGTACTGCACAGTGGCTCTCGTCAGCCGTCCCGCCCGGGTACTGCACAGTGGCTCTCGCCAGCCGTCCCGCCCGGGTACTGCAGTGGCTCTCGCCAGCGGTCATGACCGGGTACAGTGTACTACACAGTGGTACTACACAGTGGCTCTCGCCAACCGTCACGCCCGGGTACTGAGTAGTGGCTCTCGCCAGTCCGTCATACAGCGCCGGCGTTTCACAGGCTCGGTGCACAGCAGTGTGCAGTAATCATCTCTTCCGATGCACTTCAGCGTGCTGTATGTTACCTGAAGCCAGCCGCGCGTGAACTCTGTCGGTCGTAACCAAGACAAATTGCCAATTAGCTGTCCCGTCGAAATAAGAATGGACCTCGCGTAGAATACTGCCCAGTAAAATTACGTCCGCTAATTAGCGCAGACTTAGCATATTCTCAGCTAATACTCAGTTCTTGCAAAATCAAACACCACAAACGTCGCTTCAAGGTTCAAGCAAAAGCTTCATGAACCAACAATGCACATGTGGGAGCATGATCGGCATAGTGGCCTCAGAGGTAGTGTTTATCCTGAATGTCCGCCTCACTTTCGGGCTTTGTTCCGCAGGTGAACATCATGCACGACCCGTGCGGTTCGGTGCCCGACAGCTGCGGCTCGGTGTCCGGCAGCTGCGGCTCGGTGCCCGACAGCTGCGGTTCGGTGCCCGGCAGCTGCGGCTCGGTGCCCGGCAGCTGCGGCTCGGTGCCCGACAGCTGCGGCTCCGGACCAGCCTGCTCGGACACTCACCACGGCCTCTCCAACGTGCTCTACTTCATGGCGCAGCGCGGCGAGGCCGAGCTGGCCGACCGGCGGACCCGGCCCACCTCGCTGCTGCCGCAGCCCTCGGTGGACGCGTGCCCGCGAGCGGTGCCGGACGCGTGGGCCACCCCCAGCCCCGACGCCGGCCGGTGGTAGGCGCCGACACACGGCCGAGTCGCGCCGATCCTCGGAGCGCCGCACCATCTCGCAGCGCACGACGGTGCAGATCGGCGGAGTGACGGACTGTCCGGCGGTGACCGGCGGTGACAGACCGTCACGGCGAGCGGCCGGATGGCAGACTGCCCGACGGTGGCGGGCATAGCTGAGCGGACGGCTGCCGGGTAACGCTCCGTGAAGAGGACACCAGTTATACAGCCGTTGGAGGACGCTTGATGGAACGACGAGCCCAGATGCAGTAACGGACACTGATGACCGGTGTTTGGACGTTATGTCATTCTGTAGTACCAGATCTTTTGTGGACATCATTGAAGAGTGAACACCAGTCGGTCTGTTCATTTGTGTGAAACGCCGCTGTCGGTGGCCGTGGCGTGGTTCTCGTACCGCCCACACCGATCGCGAAGTGACTCGTATCACCCTCACCGGCCGTAACGTGACTCTCGTGCCTCCATCACCAGCCGTGACCGGACCCTCGTGTCACCCCCACCGACTGTGACTGTACGGATGGGGACACACAACTGCCCGGTTGCTTGGTGACCAGCTCCGGCATCTGCCCCGGTGCGTGTCGAAGGCGCCACGGAGCTAGTCGCCTACCCCCCACCCCCACCCCGTTACGGCACACGGGTGGGCCTGCCTGGAGTACCACAGGTCAGCTCCCTCTCGAAGACGGGGCGAGACGGGCCAGCAAGCTACCCTCCCCGTTACGGTACACCGGTGGCCCTGCCTGGAGTGTCACAGGTCAGCTCCCTCCGGCGGACGGGACGTCCCTCCCGCCGGCTGACGCGTGGCCACCTCGAGCGCCGTGCGCTGGCATCAGTCATCAGTCGTCATCAGTCCTGTGTGTTGGTGTGGTGTCAGTCGTCATCAGCCCTATCAGGCGACATTATCAGCTGCCTGCGGTCAACGGAAGTGTCGATGAATGGCTCAGTGTAACCTTCACGGCGAATGCCAAAGTTTTCCAATAAAAGCAACAAAGTCTTCGGGGGTAACTGTTAACGACATGAGGAAGTCTTCAAACGAGATTGCAGGCCTCATGGTAACCAGACAACGGGAAACTTTGTTCCGAAGCAGATTCTCCATGTCATCTAGATGAGACAAGAATCGAGTCATACAAATATTAAGGAAACAGGTTCGCGTCGTAAATGATCACATGAGGAAATTGGTAAGAGAGGATCGGAAGCAAGTATACATATCCTCACATACAAATATCGATACAAATATTGAATTATCTTACCACACAACATGCACAAATGATGCGTAGGGGTGCCGTAGGAATGGGGCATAGCCAATTTAGTAGGTTTTCAGAAGACAATATCACGCTAAACCGCGATCGTGTATAGAGTATCACGTTGCGAATTTCTGGAGTGCTAACAGGTCCATAGCTGTTGCCAAATTCAAGAGTTCGAAGGGTAAAGGATATGTCTATGGTGTTTATCTGCTCTTCACCACTTCCCGACACCTATATATTTGTACAGAAGGCCCGAGATGAGAAAAGGCGAATCGCAGCAAAGAAAGATTCCTATGGCTATGTTGCATGAAGGTTTCTCCTTTTTATATTAAAAAGCAACATTAGGTCTTACGCATTTTTCGTCAGCGAACGTCATAAGGGTCATGCTCAACTGGCAGTGTGTATAACGGTTGCGACTGTAAAAGTTACGATATTTTTAAACAGGTCAAAATATGCTACCGCCGGATGTAATTCAACCGAAATAAACAGGCGAAGACATGTCCAAATATTCAGACTAGGGACAACCATGCCTCTGATGGACAATATATTGGGGACGAATGTTCCCTACCTTTGCATCTTGCCCGAAATAAATTAAAGTGTTATCCAAAACGAATTATATTGAATACTATATCTCGTAAAATTGCTTTGTCCAAAATAATCTTTGTTCATAATGTATACTGTATTACGTGCATTATTGAGTTAATCCATAACTACGATGCATACCCTCACAATCTATATCTAATATAACCCATTTTGTGGCTGAGTTTAGGATCTTTGCATCCGATATATATTCGATACCACCGTTTTACCCGTTATTATTCGTTCCCCAGCTTTTGCTGTAGAGCCCACCATGTGCTCAGTGTTCCTAGAATTATGAGAACCGCCGAGTCCTGATTTCAGAGCTGTCGATTGCAACCAGAACCAAGGCTTGTGCGTTGTGGGAGATAAAAACCGGCACAAGCCGACCATAAATATCCTACCAGCCATATTCAGCACCTCCGTCTTCAGACAAACTCAGTCTACCAAATCTGCAGTCACCAGATGCCGTATCACCAGATGTCCTACGAGCTGGCTTTGCAAAATCTCGCAATATTTCACCTCCGCGCCGCGAGGGAAGCCAGAATGCCACTGAATAACTGGGCCACCAGTCTCTCTTGCCGTTGAATCGGCCGAATGGAGGCAACTTTATTTGGTGCTTTTGTGGGCCGCCGAAGTTGAAACGACAAAAACATTCATTTCCCAACAGAGATGAATGAAACGTTAACCCCGAGTCACCTACCTCAGCTCATGAATACAAATTACTCTGAACCAGCCTCTTTTCACCCGCCTCTAATCGTGAGGCAATTCCGACGGCGGGCGAGAGGACGAAAAGCCAGATATCAAAGCCACAACCTGAAAGCAAGTTGCTTACAAAAGGCGATAAGCAATGGCAAAAATTGGAAATATAATCCTTGATCTGTTTTCGCAGTCTCAATATTTCCCAGATTGAAAGCTGATGAGAAGTTCTATGGTTTCACTGAAGCCAAGATCCGCGGTGTACCGTGCTAACCTTAAGCCTCATTGCAGCTACATATCCAGTTATGTCCGCATATATTGCCGGGTGCACTACTCGAGACGAAAATAAAACTCATCTCCACACAAAGTTGAATCTCCGCAGCCACTCACCCGTCAATTGTCAATTGATGCTGAAGTTAAATTTTACATCAGGACGCAGGTTTCGAATCAGTATATCCCTGGCGCTCCCAACAACTTGCCTGGCAAACATCGGACAACGGAGCTGCCGAATCGGCCCGACGTCAGTCGCCGACGCGACTCAAACGCAGCCGGCGCTTTTTTGCGATCCGGCAGCCGTCGGAAGCGGCGACTTTTGGTAAACAGGCGGCGGCAGGCGGAACCCGGCGGCCGGACGCGGAACTCCGCGGAACTCATCTGCCGGATACGGAACTCCGCCGCTGGACACGGAACTCCGTGGTCGGACGTGAAACTCCGCGGCCAGACACGGAATTCCGCCGCCGGACACGGAACTTTCCGGCCGGACATCGAACTCCGCAGCTGGACGCGGAACTCGGCGATGGTGGGATGCAGAACACCCTATCGGGAGCGAAAATCTCTGGCCGGGGGCACGGGGAGCGACAATAGGACACGGACTCGACGGTGGGACACGGACTCGAATGTGGGACATGGACTCGACGATGGGACACGGACTCGACGGTGGGAGACGGACTGGACGGCGGGACACCAGTGAAAAATTATTCGTGGAATATGGTGAAATATACCACTTTCTGAACGCTCCATCGACATCCTTCTCCAAGAAGTATCGACATCATGCTCCTTGGAACCTACACCAACAGTTCGAAGTGCCTACACCATCGACTGGAATTTGAGTCTGAGGCGTCAAAAGCATTATAAATGACACTAATTCCATGACAAATTTCGACATCCTAGTGTGGTCGTTTCGACATCTCACACCTAACGAAAAACCATTATTTTAACCCTGCGGGACACGGACTGGACGGTGGCACACAGGACTCGAATGCGCCCACCCATCCACCATCGCCCGCCCACTGAACACCGAACGACTCCCAAGCACCAACCGCTGTCGACCAGTGTTGGAAAAGTGGCCCTTTTTGGAACTTTTGTCATCCAAAGAATTATACACTCCGGACAAAATACACTCCATGCATTGCTGGATGAAGACATGCTTAACTAACAAGACAGCTAGATGTCATTATACAATAGTGATAACTTGGGTGGAGAGGAAGATTCAGTCATAATGGGTCCCCTACCACATAAAGTTTCCAGCATAATTGAGGATAATACACATTTCTTATTTCAGGTCATCTGTAGGCACATTCCAAGAGGAGGCAGAAGTGGAGTCGAAAATGAGATGCCAGCCAGATTGGAAGAATATCAGCTTGCTAGCATGCACAAGTACAACAGATGTCAACAGATGGCAAAATATGGATCACTGCAGTCTGAATATGATTTTAATGCCACTGAACATTCCATATTTCATAACATTCCATCTTCCATATCACTCCATAACATTCCATTTGTGCATGTGTGATTTCTGGTGAAGTGCAGGTGAATTAATAAACAGCCACCAATGCATTCATGTGTATGTTCTCCATTTGTGGACAAACCTTAGAACAGAGTCCAGATGTGCCCAGAAGAATGTATGGATGAACACCAAGAGCTAGAGTTGCATCCACACAACTGGTAAGCCACAAAGTGTAGCACTTCACCCAAAAATCCCCAAAATACTGGTGGATATGAGCCATGTTTTGCCACAGCATAGAATTTTCATGGCACTCTTACTTTTCCACACAGGTTTTACACACATTTTACCTCCATGAAGCATACAAAGGTATTAGGTTTGGCTAAGTTATGCTAGATGAATTTTTTTGTAAGTTAGCCATTTATCAAATTCTGTTGGGGATCATTCAGGAATATAGTCTTTGAATAAAAAAAAACCACTCAGGCTAGCATAGGCTCCTTGGTTAGAATAGGCCATTTCATTTTAATTTTTTACAGGAAAAAATGTTTAGAAAATTTCCATTAAAAAGGCTTTCTTGCATCCAGTTACGCTGCAGTTTTTTCGTCATTTTTAACATTACATTTCATGGTATATTTCCCACCCAAACCCGAGCCACTTTTTTGTGTCATTTTGCTACCCAACTGCACTTCCCCCAAAAAAAAACGTGTGATCACATCATGTAAGTACCTACATTATTAACTCATTGCACCAAAAAAAAATCAATAAATCAAATCACCTTAAACTGCAAAATTGTCCATTCAGAAAGTCAGAGACCAGAAATGTTAAAAGTATGATGGTATTCAATGGAGAATGGGGACAGGATGCACCTAACAATTCCCTGAACATTTCATGAATGCACAAATAATGCTTGAATGTATGCATATATATAATATCTGAAGTCAATGTGCACTGAGGAGGCCCAGCCCCCATTTTGAAAGAAAAACATTCACGCTTCAAAATGCGGTAAGTGAAAACAGGATTTACCAGACAAAAGCAAAGCAATCAGTTTTGTTCATTACTACGCTTGTCGGCAAAACATCGCAGCAATTAATATTATCATGTCCTGCTCCTTGTATTATCTGAAGATATCCCGTCACACAACACAAGCTTACAGCTTTGGTTTATCCAAATCAATAACTCGAATAACCGCGAAGATATTTGATATAGGTAAGTAGGTAGGTACCTACCTACATAGTCGGGTAATACCAACTCTCATACCTGCATACGGCCTTGCCTCGAGCCAAACACGCAGCCAATTCCATCCGGATAGCAGCGAAGAGAATCCTTCGTTGAATAAAAAAATAACTACGTTCCGCTAACCAAATATAGGAATTCACCTTCATCAGCCCGACCGCGTGGGAAGGTCCGTTCTTGGATTCAATGAATTCACCGCTCTCCATTTCCCACTCCGGCCGGAGCTATTTAAACCATTGCCACGAAAAGCCATGGATAATGCACTTCTTCTTGCTTCCTTGGAGAATGATATGTTCTGCATCAAATGGGATGGATAAAACAGTTCATATTTATATTATTAAGCAGTCAGGAGCGATATACATAAAATATATCGGAATTATTTTCCCCATGAAAATTGCCTGAATGGTACCAAAACGTTCCTAAAACCTGCTAACACTGCTCCAAAATGAAGATCTATAGACCAGAAATTTCACATTCTTTCGATTTCATGACTTATATTGTTTCCGAATTTCATGAACAAGCGGGGATAGTTGTATTCATGCCACTCCCACCGCGAGGTTTCCCCACTCCGGACAAATTCAGATTTACGTGTGTTGATCTAATCCTGTACACTCTTATAAGCCTCATGCTGATCAAATGATTAATTTATTCCCATAATCCTGATTATTATTAATTGAGAAAAAGGTGCCTTGTAATTCTCTTGGCAGTTTTTTCTAACTTATTTTCATTTTTTGGTAATTCATAGCAATCATGGTGCGAAATGCGACGCTAATTTCCGCTCGTCCGTGACGATAGTCTATTTTACAGCGGCAATTTGCCCGCCCGTCTAGTCGCTTTTCATCCTTCCAAGTCATTCCTTGCTTCAACTAAACATTCCAGACATGAACTAAAAAGTGCATCGAAATACATTTAATATTAATAAGAATTGACTTCAATAATTTTTTTTTCAGCCTTCTAATTTGAGAAAAAAATCGCATGGTCGAGAGAATAAAAGATTTTAGAGGGATTGTTTTAGTATAACTTTCCTGAAACCATTATATATTCCGAAACCCATATCAAGAAGTAATATTTTAGACCGTCCCATAGATTAGCCGGTGCACGAACGTCCTGCTTTCGAGGTATGTTTACTAGTATTAGTATTAGTTGTGCGGTGTTGGCATGTCAGGAGTGACAGGTATTTATATATAAACTTGGTTGACATCGATTAAGTATACTTTTGTGATCATTTTCTCTACCATTGCTCAGGAAGTTGCCTTATAAATCATTCACGTAACGTGGATGACTTCAGACGACGTGTGGTGGACCCCATCTGGTTGTCTGTGAGACACTAGGATAGGAACCTAACAAATGACTTGAAGGCGTTTTATTCTTGAAGAAGAATTGTCGGGTTATTTTACGACGCATTCAACCGCAAGGTTGTATAGCGTCGCCAACCTATCACACTGATTGGTCGTGGGTGGACTCTGCAAATGCCGCCGGCCGCGAGATTCGAGTCCCACGCTCCACCATCTAAGCTACCGAGGCCCCGGGGTTTTTATTCCTCATTCCAGGAAACATCACTGCATTTTTATAAATGTATACACTTCGTTATTTATAAAATGTATATACTCCATTACTTCGTAGTTCAATATACACCCCATAATTTGGCAAACTGGGAAATTATACACCCCCATAACATAGTGCTCCTCAAGATTATATACTCCATACTTTGGCAAGCCAAAAATTATACACTCCGAATCTAAGACCGAGCAGTGAAAATCCAACACTGCTGTCGACCGAAGTCGGACACATCGCGCCAATCGCGCCACTCGGCGACAGTTCGACTTCACCGACAGCTAATTTCGGACGCGGAGGAGCTCTTCGGTCGCACCAAAAGCAAACGCTCCACCGACGAAATGTCATCGAGCGAAAACTCGGAGCAGCTTCTCGACCACGCCCGGCCGACGGATCCAGTCGGCACACGCCGCGACCGCGACCGGCAGCTGAGCGACATATCGTCACACCTGCGGCGACAAACACGCGGCGTAACTCAGGCCCAGCGGCGACCGGGCGGCCATCAGTCACCGGCCGGCGGGACGCCGAGTTCGCCCCGACCCCGGGGGCGAGCGCGTCGTCGTGCGATATTGGCAGCGCTGGCAGTGCCGAAGCACGCCACGATTGATTGCTGCGACCCTGGGCGCGCCGCTTCCGACCGCCCAGCGGCGCCCACTGACAAATTGTCGGCCGCCGGCGGGAACTGGACACTGCGCCCGGGACAGGGCAAGTGAGAGTGGCACGTCCACCCAGCGCGGCAGCTACTGGCATTTACTGAGCGGGCTGGATCAGTCGCAAGGCGCACAGCGCCGTCGTTGCTCAGCTGGTAACATTCCGAGGAGCCCAGGTGACTTCGCATTCGTGCGGCATCAGAAGCAACATGAAGTTGGCAAACAATCGGCAATAACACCAGGTTCACCTGACCGTGCGACCAAGTTGTGCATTTCGACGCTTGCTTGACGACCAGTCGGTCCGACCGTTCCCCGCAACCACAGTCGTGCTTCCGCCTAGCTTAGTGTAGCAGGTATTAATTCTCACCAGCTTTCCTCACAGTTGAGGCACGGTGAGGAGGCGCAACTGACTTCTACGATCCGATACCCATAAAAACTCAACATCACTCTCTCACTCACTTGTTGACTGTGGATGGGGTACTGTGTGTGAGCTGGGGCAGGGGCGAGATACCATTATTCCCTCATCAACCCCCTAAGAACGTGTAACGATGGTAACGTAGCCTAGGTTGATATGCCCCCGGAACAAGAGCCAAAACGTTTTCGATCCAGGCATCAGCCGAGGTCGATGCCACTATAAGAGCTGAAGCACTTTTCGTGAAGTATGGCCCTGGATGCAAATCAGAGATAGCTTCGCTGACTTCACCGCTAAACAAACTAGCAAAACCGACCACACAAATCTGCAAAGTGCCAATGCACCACAGCGAACCGAAGAATAAAAGCCTGGTGCTGTCGTAAAACGCCGAGACAACGTGAGGCGCCAACATCGCGAGCATATCACGGCCAATTCGGGGCGTATTCACCGAGCCCAAGTGCTTCCATAATGGAGAGAGGACGCAATCAAGCGTCGGCGGCGCCATAGAGCGGAGTTTTTGTATTAAATATTCGTACCGCGTACAAAAATGTCATTGAGCCATACAGACGACCGATTGATTGATTGATTGACTGATTGATTATTTGGGTACAGGGACTACAGGCACATTTGGCGCTCATGCCATACGGACGAGCGACGAGCAATATCCGCATGCCAGTGAACAGCAGCGGCGTGTGTCGGTCTGTCGTGTGTCGGTCTGTCGGTATGACGTGTGTCGGTCTGCCGTGTGTCGGTCTGCCGTGTGTCGGTCTGCCGTGTGTCGGTCTGTCGGTCAGCCGTGTGTCGGTCTGCCGTGTATCGGTCTGCCAGTCTATCGTGTGTCGGTCTGTCGGTCTGCCGTGTATCGGTCTGCCGTGTGTCGGTCTACCGTGTGTCGGTCTACCGTGTATCGGTCTGTCGGTCTGCCGTGTGTCGGTCTGCCGTGTGTCGGTCTGTCGGTCTGCCGTGTGTCGGTCTGCCGTGTGTCGGTCTACCGTATGTCGGTCTGCCGTGTGTCGGTCTGCCGTGTGTCGGTCTACCGTGTGTCGGTCTGCCGTGTGTCGGTCTGTCGGTCAGCCGTGTATCGGTCTGCCGGTCTATCGTGTGTCGGTATGTCGGTCTGCCGTGTGTCGGTCTGCCGGTCTACCGTGTGTCGGTTTGTCGGTCTGCCGGTCTTCCGTGTGTCGGTCTGCCGGTCTTCCGTGTGTCGGTCTGTCGGTCTACCGTGTGTCGGTCTGTCGGTCTACCGTGTGTCGGTCTGTCGGTCTGCCGTGTGTCGGTCTGTCGGTATGACGTGTGTCGGTCTACCGTGTGTCGGTCTGCCGTGTTTCGGTCTGTCGGTCTTCCGTGTCGGTCTACCGTGCGTCGGTCTGTCGGTCTGCCGTGTGACGGTCTGTCGGTCTGCCGTGTGTCGGTCTGTCGGTCTGCCGTGTGTCGGTCTGTCGTATGTCGGTCTGTCGGTCTGCCGTGTGTCGGTCTGTCGGTCTACCGTGTGTCGGTCTGTCGTATGTCGGCCTGTCGGTCTGCCGTGTGACGGTCTGTCGGTCTGCCGCGTGTCGGCCTGTCGGTCTGCCATGTGTCGGTCTGTCGGTCTGCCGCGTGTCGGTCTGTCGGTCTGGCGTGTTGTCGGGCCGCTGCGTGTCGCGTTGGCAGCGAGGCGACAGTGTCGCCGGGTACACCAGCGAGGCGACAGTGTCGCCGGGGCCACCAGGCCGGCCCGGGTCAGCGCCGAGGGCCAGACACAGACGCGGCGGCGGAGCGGCGACACGTGCCGACCGGTCGGCACGTGTCGCTGACCGGTGCGGCCAGCGGGCACGCTCCACACCTGCGGTGCCACCGGCGTGCCAGACCACGGGGGAGGGGGCGCACCTCCACGGGTGGCACGGCCGGGATGCTGGACGACCGTCTGGCCAGCCTGGCAGCTCGATCATTGGCCAAATCACAGCGACGGCACGGCAGACGGCGGTGGCCATTATTACACCGGCTCGTGGTGCGCGCGGGTCGGCCGGCTACCATTACCGCCGGGCGGCCGGCCGCTGCGGGCCCGCAGCCCCCCCCCTCCTCTCCACACTCTCAGATGACGCCTCGGCGTCACCTGATATATCGCCTCATTTCGCAGTGATGGGACAACACCGGCCCCCACGCCCACATATTTTCACGGAGAGAACATCATCTCACACCAGCGACCAGCAACATTTTTCAGGCGCGAGAACACGATTAAAAGTATGATATCGTGGGAACATATCGGAAGGAATAAAGACGCCTGCTTTGCCATATTTCCAGGAGACATTTGCAAGTGATACTGGAGACACTGCGTCTTCAGATCGAGTTTGGGTTCAGTGTTTTGTTTGTCACTTTGGCTGGCACGGTTATAGCAGATTATTTGCCGACTATCTAATAATGTCTCTACCTATTAATAGGCAGACAAAGGTGGCCTTGTGACCTAACTACGATAAATGCTATGGATGTGAAGGTTAGGGCAAGGTAAATCAAAGTAGACCACACCATTCGCCGCCCGTGTTCCTTGCTGGTGGAGGGATTCCGCCGCCAGAATATTTTCATCAAGCCCTTGCATACAAATAGGAAGGCTAGGATTCAGATTATAAAGTCCACCAATAAATCTTACGCTTCCGTCCTAAAATGCTACCATGCCAAAGTAGCTGAAGGAAAAAGAGAACGAAAGGAAAACCGATATAAGAAAAGTAGAAGTAGAACAGAACACAAACAGATGAAACATATCTATCTGGTTACTCAAGCAGCCACAAGCGTGCACTAGAGTAGCTCATTGGTTTCCAACGATGTTTGCCGAACATATTTTGGTGTGAATATATTCTGGATAAAGCAGAAAGAGGTGCTGATAATACTTACTTAAGAAAACCTCGCAAGATGCAACGATATTGTTCATGGATAAACAATAACGATAAACAATGCATTCATAGGATATGCATTTATTATTCAATAATTACCATAGCTTCTGTACCTTATTAATTTTATCAACCAGAGAGTCTTAATTGCCTTCCCAAGCAACAATACGGTAATTCAGATATAGCAAGATTAGAGAACTATACAGAAGCGATTCATAATCCGACAGGAAGTAATATAGTTCACTATCATTGCCATATTTTTGCTATTTTGTTTATAGAATTCATGACTGAATGCTAAAATGCCCTTTCATAACACATCTCATTACATCACTAAGCATATTAAAAAGCAGCTCCTAAATACCATATATCTGTTCTCAATATGTAAGGTTTCAAGCCGGATATACCAGGCATACAGTTACAATTACGGCATATTTACATTACTGATGGAGTACAAAAATCTATGGTTGAAGTAGGGAATTTTTCCTTCTGGGCTGAACAGTTTTAGACCATTTTATACTTGATTTGCACGTCGTAATAAGCATTGATCATGTGACTTCATATGTACCATGATCGTACATAGCCAGGATGCTTCGGGGTCTATGATGACATTCAATGTTAGGCCAACGACCAATAGTCGTGTAAGGTTTACTTAAGGTGGATATGGAAGGCTGTTTCGGAAGTTGTGCGGTAAGACTGCATGCAAATATTGCAAAAAGATGTACGGGATGGCAGATAATGTCACCTTGCGTTCTACGCTAGACATTTTAAAGAATATGATAAAACACTCACTGCCGTTCCGTCAAGCGTGTCGACAACTGGCGCCAGTTCCGGACGAAGATCACCCCGCGCCCTTCTCGACCCCAACAAAAAGACGCACCTTACCGGAAAAATGAACAAAAGGGAGATGCTAGACCAACCCAATGAAGCGACCTCGCCTGCCCATGGCGTGGGGTTTGTTTCACAGGAGGCCATGGAATCTGGGTAGGGTCGTTTGCATGATGCAGATACTGGGTGTAAACAAGAGCGGATGGAGGGAGGCGCACAAGAGCTCCAGACACTGCCGTGCTTCAGCGATGTTTTGAGCCGGTCGTGGCATCCGAAGAGGCACCGTTCCCCGGCTACCCGAGCGACCATTCCTCGTCCCACTGCGGTGTGGCATGGTGATATCGCATCAATTTTCTGGTATGGTGCGTCATGGTGATATCGCACGCTAGTCTCGCATGTCATGACTGCACCAATGCGAGATAGACGCCAGGTGCATCAATCACCAATCCTCGTGCATCGAGATTGCCAAATATGTCAGCCGACTTGAGCCAATGGTTACCGGTTCAGAAAAATATAATCACACGTACCTTTTCAGTGTTCACACTCCTTACTATACCCGGCCGGCCCACTGCACCACGCCTTCTGAGATGCATCACCACGAGCACTTAATCACCACGAGTGCGAAGCGTTGGTGCTCACGAAACCGGCTTCACTAAACAGGAGAGCAGGCTAAGTTATCTGAAACCTCTGTCAGGCCGGAAAAAAATCATGTGATGTTCTAAATGGAGGTTGGAGGTTCGCACAGTTTTCAGACAGAAGTTGGGCTATTTGCATAAACACTCGTCGGTTGCCTTCCTTTGCAGGCTGTTTCTTTGTTGGGGATTAAAAACAACTACTTCACGTCAGCGCGCAAGTAGCAGTTAAAATGTTGACGAAACCACATGCTGAATTCCAGATGCTGCCACGCCAGATGTGGTTGCACACCCCGTTAATATTTTATAGCAAACAGATTACATTATAGCAAAATCGGTTACGTATCGTTCTTCACACATATCTCACATACCACGCATACTCCACATATCCACGTCTTCCGTCAACCTTGACTGCCCAAAAAAGACAAGTCCTCAATTTTGGGCAGATAGTTTGATTCAAAGGGAACCAGCAAATACGTCCTTTCATACAATGACAGCCGATGCAATTTTGTATCCTGCCAGTGATAGTGTGACATTGGTTGTAGCGGACGCACTCCCACGGCGACCGGCAATCGTTTTGTAGGCTATAAAGCTGTCCTTCACTGCGCTTCTTACCTAATGGAATCGGTGCTGATGGCTGTTGACGATGCTTACCACCAACTATCGTCAACCAATGGCCCATTTCCGCTTTATGTGCGTACTGCGAAACTTCGCTACAACAACGCGTAATTCCCAACGGTCCTCTGAAACTCCAGCTTCAACGGCAAGGGCCGGAATTCAAGCGGGAAATTTGCGGGAAGGCTTTTGTAGTCACTACACAAACTGCAAACACATGGATAGTTGCGGAGACTTTGAGATCACGAGTTCTGCAAATGCTGCGTATACTGTATGTATGCACCAAAACGTGGAGGGCATAGCAGCCACAATGTTAAGTCTCTGTTGAGAAGAACGTTTCACGCAGGTGAAATTCGCATCGGTGTATTGCAACATGCGCTGGTCATGTCAGCCAAAATTTGCACTTGTCGGAGCGTTATTGACGGAAAATCCTGCTGCAGGATATATGACAGGATATATTTTCGGCTAACACAACTTGCATTTTACTCCTGTATCGAGATTACGAGACGAAGACACGAAGCACCAGTCACTACCGGTGGTACGAGAACAAGTTAAACAAGTCGAGGATTTAGGTATATGAGAAATTATGTCTCCTCACATGCGTGATCTGTTCGGTTTGACTTTTTTCCGTCCAAGGAATCACTTGACTTACTTTTTACGACCAGCATAGAGGGGCTGAAAACACGAGGGCATCAGGCGGCCTAGATGCTGCATGCCTAGAGCTGGCATCTATACCGCGGTAGGGAACTTGTAGACCCACCGCAACTGTGCTCCGTCGGCAGCCCGTGGGAGCATACCAATTATTGCATCCAATTTTCGCGGAAGTACAGGAATTTCAGAACTAAGTGAAACCTATTCCCACAATGGATTGGTTATTCATTTTCTACTAACATCAGAAATGAGCTCCTTGATCTTGTCTTTATTGATGGAGCTTGCCATGTTTCCTTCACGAGTACTTCACGCAATTTCGCTCTCGATTTTTCTTCAATCGCGGCCGCCATGTTATGACGTCACATGATGGGTAGCAACCGGCTGCTCGCGAGCGCTGTCATCCCCAAGGACGAAGCTGTGGACCTGTGGTGGGCTATTCCTATCTTATCTCGTTTCGTCATACCGAAGTTTGTGGTTTTGGGGTGGCGGCTGTTCCGGAAGGTGTACAAGAGGTTACAGTGTAGGATTGCTACAATACTCGTACATGTTCATAGAACGTGTTTTCACTGACTGGAATTTGCAATGTCAAAGAAAAGCTTCCCAAGTTCACAGACAGCAGCCCCCCCCCCCCCCCCTCCCCAGATGAAGGGCCGTGAGTTTCAAGGAGCGTGAATTGTCAGTATCGCTTGAGGTTCTAGAGACCCTAAGTTGGCAGGGGCCGCTCAGGGTTCCCTGGGGTCCATGCAAAGGCAACGACACCTCACGTGGCCAGGAGAAGGGTCAAGCACTCTTCCTATTTATTTATTTATTTCACAATACATGCCCTCCACGTGCAGTGGCTGTATGGACAGTCTAGGATGGACATCCTACACTCATTATTTGTCGTGCAGCGTCATGGGGTTCATGCAAAGATTCACATATTTGGGAGGCACTATTCCCCTGCTCCTTCCACCTAATCCGACGTCCCTAGATTTCAGGGAGCCTTCCTCATGTTTCAGGATCCACTGAATTTCCAGGGCATCTTGGGTTTGCATAGCCTCATGAACTGACAGGGTCCTGCTCAGATGGCAGGGTTCCCCGGGTGTCGGTGCTCCCTCGAGGCCCTGGGGTCCTCTGTGCTGACCTGAATCCTTGAGTTGTCAGTCAGCCTGGGACATCATGGCTACTTGACGCTCTATGATCGCCCCGGGGCTCCAGGGACCTCGAATTTTCAGGGAGCCACGTGGTCCCAGGGATCCAGGAGTTGACGGTCCCGCTGAGATGTCAAGGTCTCCGAGTTTGACATTCTGATTATATTGTATTCCACGGCCCCTCGAGTTAACAGGACCCGTGAGGTTCCGGGGCCCTGAGGCTCTACTCCACCCGTGCCTCCAGGGCCCTATGAATTGATAGGGCCTTTGGGTCCTCTGATGCTCAGATCTTCTTGAGCTGAGTTGTTGGGACTCCACGAGACCCCAGGGCCTCTGAGCAGGCAGCACTTGACAACTTTTGATTCGCTAGAGCTTTCTGAGATTACAAGGCCCCCTGTGCTGTCACATCCCTGGGTTGCTATGTCCTCTGAGATTCCGAGGCCCCCTTCGTTTCTACCCCTGATCCTCAAGTCTCAAAATCCCCCTCCCCTGTTTTCAAACAAATTCTGGAATCCACACTCCTGGAACACACACCCGCACCCCAGCTTCCATAGTTTGCAGTCGTAAAGAATATGCACGTAATGTTTTCTCGGCGTAGCGTTATACGCATGAGCACTTGAGTGCAAAACAGCAACGATGTTTGTCCGCGGTAACCGACTCCATCACTGCTACAATTAAGTCTAGCTTTAAACAAAATCACGAATTCGCACGAAAACCAGACCAAATATGCGAATTATCCGCGTCCTTTATGTTTGCGCCCCGTGTGCCTCCGCTGGGCCATGTGCAGTCCACCATGTGACGCCAGAGGAATCAAGAGCAGTCATCTTGATCTGACTTGACTTAAAACTACAATAAATATCGACATAATTTATGAGATTTTGATGGTGGAAAAACATCACAGGAGAATTGGGCAAATTGTCCTGCCCTGGAAAACATAACTTCACAACTTCGGGAAACAACGACCAGTCCATTGGGCAAAGTGGAATCAAATCTGGGATGCGTGCTCGATCTTCGGCACAGAAGCCCGATTGTAGAAAGAGCATCACCAATATCGGCAACTGTGCCATCGACTACGATTCGCGTCACCGTAAATTGGCTCAAAGTATGCTCAATTCAGGCCCATTTGCGAAATATGGTGTACGAATCTTTCCCAAGTGAACTATGCTATATATATATATATATATATATATATATATATATATATATATATATATATATATATATATATATATATATATAACTATATATATATATAACTTATATATATATATATATAAATATATATATATATATATATATATATATATATATATATATATATAATATATATATATATATATATATATATATATATATATATATATATATACCGCGATGCCGCAACACAACATTAGTGTACCGCAGAGCCGCAGGAGCCACATCAGCGTACAACTACGTCGCATAATACATCAGTGTACCGCCACATCGCCGTACCTATCAGTGTACTGTAACCCGGCCGCCGACAGATGGAGCAGGAGAGCCGAGGCAGACCCAGTCCGAGGCGACCGGCAGTTACACCACATCACTGCAATAGCGTAACAAAGGGAGCCAGCGCGGCTATCTGCACTTCCTCCGGAGCAGCTGGCGGGCTGACCTTGCGCGTGACCTCGACCGGTGGACCACTACCGGGAAACGGCGCCAGATAGCGGGCGCCTGGTCTTGACGCCAGATCGCCAGCCACCACCTCCACACACAGCAGATCCAGAACTGAACCGGGCCGACCGGACCCGGCGAATCAGATCAGCCGCCGGCGGCCAGCCTGTCTCACACTACAGCTCACGACCGGTGCAGGTCTGCGGTCAGATACCGAGCAGCCTGTCACGCACTACAGCTCACGACCGGTACAGGTCTGCGGTCAGATACCGAGCAGCCTGTCATATACTACAGCTCACGACCAGTGCAGGTCTGCGGTCAGATACCGAGCAGCCTGTCATACACTACAGCTCACGACCGGTACAGGTCTGCGGTCAGATACCGAGCAGCCTGTCGCATACTACAGCTCACGACCGGTGCAGGTCTGCGGTCAGATACCGAGCAGCCTGTCACGACCGTACAGGTCTGGGTCAGATAGAGCAGTTCGCAACTACAGCTCACGACCGGTGCAGGTCTGCGGTCAGATACCGAGCAGCCTGTCACGCACTACAGCTCACGACCTGTGCAGGTCTGCGGTCAGATACCGAGCAGCCTGTCACGCACTACAGCTCACGACCGGTACAGGTCTGCGGTCAGATACCGAGCAGCCTGTCATACACTACAGCTCACGACCTGTGCGGGTCTGCGGTCAGATACCGAGCAGCCTGTCATACACTACAGCTCACGACCGGTGCGGGTCTGCGGTCAGATACCGAGCAGCCTGTCATACACTACAGCTCACGACCGGTGCAGGTCTGCGGTCAGATACCGAGCAGCCTGTCACGCACTACAGCTCACGACCTGTGCAGGTCTGCGGTCAGATACCGAGCAGCCTGTCACACACTACAGCTCACGACCGGTACAGGTCTGCGGTCAGATACCGAGCAGCCTGTCACACACTACAGCTCACGACCGGTACAGATCGGCGCCGATTTGCGGTCAGATAACGAGGAGCAATTCTTGCAGTTGCCGACATCTATCGGTCTAAGCCATGGTCTAATGTTGAAGGAGTGGTGATTCATCATGCGGAGTCCGAACCAGGCGCCAACGCACACAGCTAGATAGCCTGAACTACGCGCTGCCGTTCATAAATGACATGCACTATTCGTCATATATCTCGTCATGACGTCATGGCACAAGCATGACAAAAATGCACTCAGCAGTGCTCGAACAAATGTACTGCATACGGGAAGGCACATGATGTCGGCCAACTCCGGAGGATGCCTCCGCCGACGGTGGTCAGAGTGAACGGCGACTAAAACGGCCATCTGTGGCCCCCTTTGGCAATCGACGGTCGACCCGATAAAAACAACGCCGTATCTTAGTAATCTGGCACGTAATAGCCAAAAGAATCACGTCTACGGGGTAACACGATACTTTCTGGTTGTCGTAAATACGAGTTTGTGGTGCTAAGTCACGCGCACAAACACGCGCCGGCAGGGTGGCAGGGTGTCCAAATTCGTCATCGACTGATCGTCAGATGTACATACAAACGTTCGATGTTTGCGATATCAATGTAAACAGGACATCAAAATGTTCGCACAAATTTGCATGCAATTTTAAAGCATAAGATTTGTTCGGTGCGAAGCCCAACAACACCATGCAAAGCTGAACCTAAAATGGATTAACGCCAGCCGCATCCTCAGTGCAGTATTTCTCAGGAAACACGTTGCACCAAAGTTAGTACGTAAAGAAACATCGTTGACTCTGTATGTCGACACGTATCCAGTCGTGTGCCGTTTTTCGCCGAAATGTCTCAGTCTGGACACACGGCACAGTGTACCCCGGCCGCAGTGTCGGTCCATCGGTGACCGGCGTCCGCTCTCACCGGCCCGGCGGCAATGCAGCGGGGAAGCGCAGCACACCGTCAGCCCCTCTACGTCGGCGACAACACCATGACGCCGGCATCGCTCCGACCTGATGCCGGCCGCCTCCGCGGTCCGGCCGCCGGTTCTGCACGGCCGGACAGACCGCGCCGAACGTCCAGACGGGCCGACGTTGTTCGGCCCGAGACCATTTCGAGGCGGAAATTCGTCCGCCGGTCTCGCCGTCACCTTCGCGCAACACTGACGTGACGTCACCCAAGGGTGGACTCTCGGCCGGACTGGATGTGAGGATAGCCTGAGCGCCCCGCCAAGCCGGACTGATTCGGTCTCGTCCCGGTAATGAACTAATGAACTACGTAATAATGAATGAACTAGCGAACTTTTGATGGAAGGTGAAAATAGCCCAGGATCCGACGCGTCAGAATTGAATGTAAATGTGAAAATATGACCATGGCTGGTTTACTTTCATCTACAAACTTAGCGTACTATTCAAACTGAAGTGAATACAAGGCATTGATACCACGATGTCCACACTGCCGCACGGGCTGTATTTTGTTAAGGTGCGAAGCCCACAACACTTCGGTTGGGAGACGGGTACCTTACCCCGAGGGTACTCCTCCCCCCGATCCACCAACGTTGCTTCCATTACAGCGTATTGTCGAGTAGTATAGAGTAGAGATACCCGATACCTGTTACGTGAAATACGCTAGAAAGCGGGCACTTTTGCGGCAATGTTTAGAATAAAATTTAAAATGATGGCTAGAAGAGTGCCCTAAGTGTATATGCCTCAATTCTTTGAGTTAGTGTAGCAGGACCTAATTTGAACATGCTTGATGAGGCCCAGCCCCTCAATGTCGACTTTTCCTCTTGCTTCCTCCACCGTTCTCCAAGGAAATTGTATTTCTTAGTGTCGTTTCCAGCTCCTGTTCCATCGTCGCGTTCCCCTGTCTCGGCCCCGATTGTGCTGCTATTAGTGACCTAAAATACTACTTGTGACAATGTTTGATACACTTGCGAAAGTCGCCGGGTCTAGCAACGCTTCGGAACAAGACAAATTATAGCAGTAGATGCTAGACTTGGTCAGTGGCTACCGGAGGGTGCTGTCATGTGCTGCTCAGGCATACTTTATCAAGGTAGACAGGTGTTGGCGAACATCCGGATGTCAGACTAGACGTTCTCTGGTGTTGACAGTTCGAAATTAGCTCAAGGGGTGGTAAATGTAACATACTAAGCAAGTCGAATTATAGGTACCCTGGGAAAAGCCGTGAAAACTGATCCTGAAACAGTCGGTACTGCTAGTCATTGTAAATGATGCCTTTCAAATTTAATTCCACATTTGGTTATAGGGATGAGCTCGTAGGGATGGCGTACAATGAGTGGCATTCTGGGCGCGTAATGCTACCTCACCAAACTCTCTGTCTGCAAAGCATTCGTCAGCGTTCGCTTTCTATGTGTTCTTCTTTTACAATCGCTATTGATGTGGTCAGGTGGCGGATCGCACAAAACATCTGTGTGCAGAGCATAGAAAGGTGGCTAACAAACACTTCATCTCAGTGGACTCGCATCGATTTCGCGGAGCCCTGACAGAGGAAGACAGACTGCATGAAGCATTTGGGCCCAGCCAGACAAGAAACAGATCCCGCAATTGCCAACCAAGAGACAGATTGCATCCGAACGGCAGCGTCCCGACATGCTAATAAGGACGCTAACATAGAGCACCAGTCACTGCTGGCACAGCCGACTTAAACTTGTTCTATGCATTTCGCTCTTGATCCGGCCGAAGTTCAGGATTGCTGATGAGAGATATCACCGAGGCAGTGTTTGTCACAGTCCTGGTGGCGTGGCTACCGAGAGCATCCTCGACGACACGTGCATCTGAGCTCGCGACTCCGACATCGCGCCATTGGATCACTCTCGGG
Source organism: Imbricaverruca yamaguchii (assembly GCA_034440575.1). Lineage (NCBI taxonomy): Eukaryota > Metazoa > Arthropoda > Thecostraca > Neoverrucidae > Imbricaverruca > Imbricaverruca yamaguchii. The sequence goes on from JAOTOL010001328.1 coordinate 111,991, forward strand.
GCGGGGATGGCCGAGTGGTTAAGGTGTCGGGCTATGGGTACCAGAGGTCCCGGGTTCGACACTAGCGCCACTCAGGACATTTCCCAATCCCGCGGCCCACCGGCGAAACAGTGTGGGCGGGGCCATTAGCCATGAATGTGCATATAGTGGGTCGTGAACCACCCAATAAACGTCATTAGATCACTCGGTCAAACGGCAAGACTTACGTCCGCACTTCTTCATTCAGGGTGTGCTCTCCATTTCATAGTTTCCAGGTAATAATTACACGCTGACAGTACCGTATAGAAGATCGTCAAGTAGACAAGGGAGTGCACGAAGGTTCTTCATATTTGGATATGAAACAACTTGCTGGGCGGGAAGTGGTGATGGATTTGTATTTGTATTCATGCATTCAGATCGAATTTGGTCCAGGCAAAAATCAGGTATCAATGCCAACACGCGCTGGAAATACCAGACAATTCTGGATCTGAGATCAGGAGAGGACGAGTGGACACATGGGCCATTCTTGCGCGTTGTTGCCTGAAAGACTGAATGAACTTGACTGGACACCACACGGCTCTCTAGTCGCATGTGGCGGTAAGTTCCTTGTCGCGTGGGTCCACAGTCGGGTGATAGGGTGCAAGACGGGATTATCCGACTACTTTTGTTGACGGAGCGAGAGCATCCAATAATCCCTCGGTTGACCGGCCCCGATTCCCATCCCTGAGCGCAGCGTTCGAAATACAAAACGACGGACCGTGACACCTGGTGGCGGCATGTCCCTCCAGCTTCAGAGTTTGGGGCGGCTGCCCTGCGTGCGGCCCGTTCCAACGTCGCGGTGGCTGGCAAACGACGGACGCGGTGGCTGGCATCGCGATTTCACGTCGCGTGCGACGGCCGGCCACAGGCGAGCAGAGGACGACGCACCGTCCAGCTGGTCCAGTTGACCCAAGCTACCTGGACGGCTTACTCACGACAGCGAACCTGCACGTCAGACGTGCAACACCGCGCCACTTCATCACATTGCTTCGTTACAAGTTCGCGTCACAACAGCAGTCCCAGCTTTGCCTCGGTTCTTCGCAAAGCTAAGGAAGTCGAGTGGAGTGGATTAGCACATCTCGGCAGGGTAGGGCTCCACATTTCCGGGCTTAATTAATCAAATGGATAAGACAAAGGCCGATGCCACACAAGCAGACAACTTGCCGATCGATATACATTTCGTGTCCAAGCGCACGGTGATTAAAATTGGAGCTAGTACCAAAGCCATGCCAGAGTTGGGGTAGAAAAGCCTCAATATGCTTTCTAAGAGATTAAATTTGGAACGTTCATTACCAAATACATTTTTTGGATGACTGGGCCTTCACAACAACGGTATAGACGCATGATAATTCCATCGATCGCCACATTATTTCCTTGTTAAAAGTTCCGCCTTTGTTTAATCATGCAAAATGCATGCACGTCATCATGCATAGTGACACCAATTGAATAAACATTTTGTAAATGACAGATCCATCCGAATTGATATCAATTAACAACCTGGTCTTATTCGTCTGTCGTCTCGAGAGCGCTTGAAAACGTCCTATCCATACGGTCAGCTTACTAACCTTCCGGCTCCCTTTCGTGACTTCTGGAGCAACTTCGGAACGGCGATTTTCAACGCTAACGCGCTATTTAAGAAGACATCTCAGAGAAGCCCCCAATATAAATGGGTCGCCATCACACCTAATACAACTTAAATGGGCCCCCACCTTTGCCGGCCGCCGCCTCACATCCCACTAATGACTGTCATTAGAGCCAAGCCGGGCCAACCGCGGTCGCAAAATCCAACGCCACCACAGCCAGTAGGGAAAACAAGGACAAGGAAAACTTCGCCAACGCGGAAGATGGAAACGATTGCAATCCCGCCGTCGAGCTTTACCGACGGTGTCAGAAGCCCAGCGGGTAACTATTAGTTGCTGATGACGAACAGTAAAGAAAAACAAGGAAATGTTCTACCTGCAATCCTAACTTTTCAATTGGATCCATATATTGAAGGAAATTATAAGTTCAAACACTGAACAATGTTGGTAATATAGCATTGGTATTGCTCGGCTTTGATCCCCCTCATCAGATGCATGGGAACGTTTGACTTTTGACATTATTTTTGACGACATATGACTGAAACTGTTCACCGTGTTAAAATATGTTTCCTCTTACCATACTTTCAGATCAAACGCGGTGGCATGCAGGCATATCACTTTTTATTCGTGATCGTGATCATTGATGATAATTTGCATTGGTGATGATGATGATGGCAAGCAGCAAGACAAGCCGGACTTCAAGACTGTCCAGCAATACATCAGACTCAAAGTGAATGTCTGACGCTAAAGGAAGGTCAGACGAAGGTGACTTCGTCTTGCTTCAGAGCGGCCACCCCATGCACTAGCTATTCACTGAGATGAAGTTGGGCGCATGGTGAAGTAGCATCAGGAATGCATCACAAAACGCAACCATTTAGTTATCCTCCCTAGTTTTCGGTAACCCACACTCAACATCCCCAACTGGCACGGGATCAAGCGTTCACAACATGGGCACGTCCAAGAGCAGCGGGTCTGAAACCCCAACCTTGTGCACTCTGTGTCGCCAGAAATCACAGCCAACACGCGACGGCTAACTCCGCAGTGCGTCCGGTCGTCGGCGCGAGACATCCGCTCGCGGGTCGCCGAGTCCACCGCCGAGGTCGGCACCACTAGCAGCGATACACTGAGCTGAGGTCAGGGAGCTGGCAGTCCGGCGCCTGCTGTCGCATCCCCGGACCTCGCGCGGCCGTCTCAGGGGGGGGGGGGCACTGATGTCCGTCCGCTCAGGCACACCAGGTGGCAGTGCAGGGACGTTAGCGTCGTTGCCTTGTGTGCAACCCAAGCAAGATCAGTGCGAACAGACCATGCCAGCAATGTCTAGAAATCTGCATCCCCAAATCTTACCTCCCCCATTTCTACGCGACCTCAGGTTGGAACAGCTACTCTGATCGGACTTTCCTAAATCTACTACATATGATCCGAGCACTACAAAGGTGGTTGATTATACTCTTCTAGCCTCACTTATGTATTGTTTGCTACTTGTGCTTGATGGCGCGCAAGCCATAATGATCACATCGCGCCCATGACTTACCGTTTATTTAAGCTTCAGTGGCGGCCTAATTCATTCCAAGTGCCCACGGAATGTTCGTCAGGTGCAGCTTACACATTAACACGGTACAATGTCTTCACCTCCATCGGCACACAACAGCGAACCATCTTTGCGAGAGAAACTCGAATAGTCGTCCGGTCTGAACCACGCGATATACATCGGCTAAAAGATCTGCCACTGCAAACGTGGACACCTCCCACCCAAAGAACCGTCTTCGCTGTGCTGAGAATCGGGGGCCTACAAGAGGAACGTGCTTCACTGTCAGTAGGATATGGAGTACGCATTGGTGCAACGGGTACACGTTGAAATGAACGAGTGCATAGGTGTGTAGCAGCGGGTGGCACAGGTGCGACCTACCCGCATCCTGGCGGGCATCACTTCCTTCTGCCGTGCAATTCTGGATGATGATACTCAGCGCCGCAGCCTTGGCTTTATGGTTCTCAGTTTCTTTTGATCAGATGAGTTTCAAGCTTGTTGCCAGTTTCCCGGATAAGTCCATTTACGGTCCGGCTGAGATGTGTCACGGGAACAGGCAGTGCATGAGTGCACCGGCTCTCGGGAGCATGCTCTGTTGCTTCTACTAATATATGTATTTTGTTTAATGTTAATCTTTGCTCATGTCTTAATTTTTGCACTGACTTATACGTGTATTATAATATTGAAAAGCCCCCAAGTCCGACTCGTTCGGATCAGCTACGATAAAGCAGGCGTAATGCGGCAAGTCTCATCATACCGCTTCGACCACAAAACAGACTCTGTTTGGTGTCATCTCTTGTCTGTACAAGTATGTGGCAAATGAGGACGACGAAGATAGAGTGCATAGATCACCCTTTGACAGCTTTTCAGAATATGTTATCATATGTAGATCATCCAACATCTCCAGAAAATGCGCGTGTTGGTACCTTATTCATCCCGCTAAAAACTTGGAACTTCTGGCCCACATGACTAATGGATTATGCGGCTCGAGACAGCGATGAGCAGCATACGCAGATAACAGCTCATTCATTGTAGCCATTCGTCAACTGGGCAGTCGGTTCCGACAACTCAAAACAGCCTGCCGGCACGCTGAGAAGTTATCCGTTTCCGCCCCCTCCATGTTCCATCAAATCGTTAGAAAGTCATCCGAGCATTATTGTGGCGGAGTCGAGGGCGGGACGGAATTGCGAGCCACGTCTGTCAACGGCCGACCACAGCGAGCCCCTCGTGGAGAGGCATGTGACGAGGCGTGGACAGGCATGTGACGAGGCGTGGACAGGCATGTGACGAGGTGCGGACAGGCATGTGACGAGGTGTGGACAGGCATGTGACGAGGTGTGGACAGGCATGTGACGAGGTGTGGAGAGGCACGCGACGAGGCATGGACAGGCATGTGACGAGGTGTGAACAGGCATGCGACGAGGTGCGGACAGGCATGTGACGAGGCGTGGACAGGCATGTGTCGAGGCGTGGACAGGCATGTGATGACGAGATGTACACAGCCTGCACACTGCACAGCGCACACATCACCGGACAGGCTGAGGGAGCGGCGCCGACACCACCGAGGAAGGAGGCGTCGCCGACGTCTTCGCAGGCCACCACCGCGGGGAGGCCGCAGACGCTGCTGCGTAGGGAGCCGTCCACATGACCACACACCACTGCACTGGGGAGGAGGATGGGACATTCATAACACAGAGTGTACGGGCGGCTGAAGGACCGCTGGTGGGCAGTGTAGGGGCGGCTGAAGGACCGCTGGTGGGCAGTGTGTTGGGGGTGGGGGGGCGGCTGGAGGACGGCTAGTGGGCAGTGTGGGGGCAGCTGAATGACCGCTGGTGGGCAGTGTGGGGGGCGGCTGGAGGACCGCTGGTGGGCAGTGTGGGGGCGGCTGAAGGACCGCTGGTGGGCAGTGTGGGGGCGGCTGGAGGACCGCTGGTGGGCAGTGTGGGGGCGGCTGAAGGACCGCTGGTGGGCAGTGTGGGGGCGGCTGAAGGACCGCTGGTGGGCACTGTAGGGGCGGCAGAAGGACTGCTGGTTGGCAGTGTGAGGGCGGGCGGCTGAAGGACCGCTGGCCAATGTGCTGGAGCCTTGTACTAGACGCTTTCGTCTAACACGAAGTATGGCAGTGAGCAGCGTCTAGCACGAACTGTAGTCGTGAGCAGCGTCTGACACAGAGCGTAGCATGTTACAGACCCGTGTCCATCCGTCCCGTGATCGTCCATCTTTCAGTCCCGTGGTCGTCCATCCTACAGGTCCGTGGCCGTCGATGCTATAAACTCGTGGCTGTCCATACGAGACATATGATCGTCCATGCTATAGCCGCGCGGCTGTCCTTGCTACAGACTGGCGACCGTCCTTGCTACAGACCCGTGACAGTCCTTGTTACAGACCAGCGGCCGGCCATGTTACAAACGTGTGACCGTGCATGTTACAGACCCACGGTCGTGCATGTCACATACGCGTTGACTTCCACACTACAAACCGTTCACTGTTTATGCTACAGATACGTGACCACCCACACTACATATGTGTGACCGTCTACATATATTGACGAGAGGCTGTCTATGTTAGGCAAGCGGTCGTTCGTGTTCAGATGCGTGACGGAATGGGTCTCAATGATACTGTCTACCCGCAGCGTGACACTGTCTACCCGAAGCGTGATACTGTCTACCCACGACGTGACACTGTCTACAGCGTGACATAAGCTACAGCGTACAGGACGACGTGACCCACAGTGACACGACCCACAGCGTGATGCTATCCACGGCGTCATATGCTCCGCAGCGTGGCAAACGATACACAGTGTGACACAACCTGCAATGTGACGCGACTCATGGCACGAAACAGCCCACATCGTGGTCGGCACGCAGTGTGACACGACACAGATCGAGACCCCACACACAGCGTGGCACCACACACAGCGTGGCACGACACACAGCGTGGCGCCACACACAGCGTGGCACCACACACAGCGTGGCACGACACACAGCGTGGCACGACACACAGCGGGGCACGACACAGAGCGGGGCACACCACAGCGTGGCACCACACACAGCGTGGCACGACACACAGCGTGGCGCCACACACGGCGTGGCACCACACACAGCGTGGTACGACACACAGCTTGGCACCACACACAGCGTGGCGCCACACACAGCGTGGCACCACACACAGCGTGGCACGACACACAGCTTGGCACCACACACAGCGTGGCACGACACACAGTGTGGCACGGCACACAGCGTGGCACCACACACAGCGTGGCACGACAGAGCGTGGCACGACACAGAGCGGGGCACGACACACAGCGGGGCACGACACACAGCGTGGCACGACACACAGCGTGGCACCACACACAGCGTGGCACCACACACAGCGTGGCACGACACACAGCGTGGCACCACACACAGCGTGGCACCACACACAGCGTGGCACGACACAGAGCGTGGCACGACACAGAGCGGGGCACGACACACAGCGGGGCACGACACACAGCTTGGCACCACACACAGCGTGGCACGACACACAGCGTGGCACGGCACACAGCGTGACACCACACACAGCGTGGCACCACACACAGCGTGGCACCACACACAGCTTGGCACCACACACAGCGTGGCACGGCACACAGCGTGGCACCACACACAGCGTGGCACGACACAGAGCGTGGCACGACACAGAGCGGGGCACAACACACAGCGGGGCACGACACACAGCGGGGCACGACACACAGCGGGGCACGACACACAGCGGGGCACGACACACAGCGTGACACGACACACAGCGTGGCACGACACAGAGCGTGGCACGACACAGAGCGGGGCACAACACACAGCGGGGCACGACACACAGCGTGACACGACACACAGCGGGGCACGACACACAGCGGGGCACGACACACAGCGTGGCACCACACACAGCGTGGCACGACCCGCGGCCTTGTGGCGAGGATGTCGGGTGCAGAGGACAGTAGCCAGGTCGTTCGAACCACGGTTGAGTCAATGCCCCCATCGTGAGGTGCAAGGCATGCACGAGATGCGACACACCCGGCGATACTCACACCAAAAAAAAAAACGCAATTATCTCTCACATCACTGAGGTGACTCGGATGACTGAAAGCATAGCCGTGCGTTATCCAAAATAGATGTATATCGGGACGGTATATGACTAACGTATACAGCAGGCATAGTAAAACATGGTTGAAACAAATTGCATAGCAACACGATACCATAGCGCGAGTCAAAACTGGATGCCATTTCATCAGCTTCGATGTGAGTCATCAGCGACTGAAGCGCCTCAGATTATCGACCCTTGATGCAAAATAATGTGCATGCTTGCAGGAGGTCCATCTGTTACCCAGCCATCGCGACTATTCATCACTATGACCGATGACTGACGCTCACATGCCGCCGGGCTGCGTCTGCGCCCACGAGGGCTGGAGCTGCGGCCGTACAGGCCTCACAGCCGGACAGTGGACGGCTGCCGCACGGGCCTCACAGCCGGACAGTGGACGGCTGCCGCGTGTACCTCACAGCCGGACAGTGGACGGCGGCTGCGTGTATCTCACAGCCGGACAGTGGACGGCTGCCGCGTGTACCTCACAGCCGGACAGTGGACGGCTGCCGCACAGGCCTCACAGCCGGACAGTGGACGGCTGCCGCACAGGCCTCACAGCCGGACAGTGGACGGCTGCTGAGCGGGCCTCACAGCCGGACAGTGGACGGCGGCCGCACAGGCCTCACAGCCGGACAGTGGACGGCTGCCGCACAGGCCTCACAGCCGGACAGTGGACGGCGGCCGCACAGGTCCCACAGCCGGACAGTGGACGGCTGCTGAGCGGGCCTCACAGCCGGACAGTGGACGGCTGCCGCACGGGCCTCACAGCCGGACAGTGGACGGCTGCTGAGCGGGCCTCACAGCCGGACAGTAGACGGCTGCCGCACATGCCTCACAGCCGGACAGTGGACGGCTGCTGAGCGGGCCTCACAGCCGGACAGTGGACGGCTGCTGCGTGTACCTCACAGCCGGACAGCGGACGGCGGCCGCGTGTACCTCACAGCCGAACAGTGGACGGCTGCCGCGTGTACCTCACAGCCGGACAGCGGACGGCGGCCGCGTGTACCTCACAGCCGGACAGCGGACGGCTGCCGCGTGTACCTCACAGCCGGACAGCGGACGGCGGCCGCGTGTACCTCACAGCCGAACAGCGGACGGCGGCCGCGTGTACCTCACAGCCGGACAGTGGACGGCTGCCGCGTGTACCTCACAGCCGAACAGCGGACGGCTGCCGCGTGTACCTCACAGCCGGACAGTGGACGGCTGCCGCGTGTACCTCACAGCCGGACAGCGGACGGCGGCCGCGTGTACCTCACAGCCGGACAGTGGACGGCTGCTGAGCGGGCCTCACAGCCGGACAGTGGACGGCTGCTGAGCGGGCCTCACAGCCGGACAGTGGACGGCTGCTGAGCGGGCCTCACAGCCGGACAGTGGACGGCTGCCGCACAGGCCTCACAGCCGGACAGCGGACGGCTGCCGCGTGTACCTCACAGCCGGACAGTGGACGGCTGCCGCACAGGCCTCACAGCCGGACAGTGGACGGCTGCCGCGTGTACCTCACAGCCGGACAGTGGACGGCTGCTGAGCGGGCCTCACAGCCGGACAGCGGACGGCTGCTGAGCGGGCCTCACAGCCGGACAGTGGACGGCTGCCGCGTGTACCTCACAGCCGGACAGTGGACGGCTGCCGCACAGGCCTCACAGCCGGACAGTGGACGGCTGCCGCGTGTACCTCACAGCCGGACAGCGGACGGCTGCCGAGCGGGCCTGACAGCCGGACAGTGGACGGCTGCTGCGCGGGCCTCACAGCCGGACAGTGGTCGGCTGCTGCGCGGGCCTCACAGCCGGACAGTGGACGGCTGCCGAGCGGGCCTCACAGCCGGACAGTGGACGGCTGCCGCACAGGCCTCACGGCCGGACAGTGGACGGCTGCCGCACATGCCTCACAGCCGGACAGCGGACGGCTGCCGCGTGTACCTCACAGCCGGACAGCGGACGGCTGCCGAGCGGGCCTGACAGCCGGACAGTGGACGGCTGCCGCGCGTGCCTCACAGCCGGACAGTGGACGGCTGCTGAGCGGGCCTCACAGCCGGACAGTGGACGGCTGCCGCCGGGCGCTGGCCAGCGGCGCTGCTGACCTTTGTGATAAGGTCGCGCCGGCTCGGCCGCCGATGGGAGCCGGCTGAGTTATGGAGCTGGCCGCAGCTGGCCGCAGCACGCCGCGCGAAGGGCACGTGTGAGTGTGGGGAGATGGCAAGACACGCCGAGATTGCGCCATCTGTTGGCGACCGATTCGCCACATGAGACAGTCTCACCTCCAGGGAAGAGCCGGCCAGAATTAATATGGGCTAAACTGTGGTAGACACATAGAAGCACGATTTTGGTCTGAAACGAAGTATACGGAATGTGGAGTACTGGAAAAGATGAAGTAGCGAAGCGGCACAGTTGCCCTTCAAGCCCGCCACTGAAGTGGGATTGTGCGATCGGGTGATGGTTCCAGAGCCCTGGTAGATACAGATTAGAGTACGATCTGACCATGCAAATCAGTAGAAAGGAGCTCAAGATCAAATTTGCCCATCAGAAACTCGTTTTAGATCAATTGTCACTGAAATGGCACGGATCAAGCCAGAGTGACACGTCGCCGAGTGGCTCACAAACGTTGCATGGTGCATTCAATATAGAGGATAACAGCTATGTATATCCTAACGCACATCTCGGAAGACACGTGTGTTCCGTGCTGGACGGTCTGCACGCATCCAGAATACATACAGAAGCCGCACATGTCAAATACACCTACACTCTGGGTTAAAAAAATGTTTGGTTGTCTTTCCGTCGATTTTAGTTTCAGCATTGATTGCGCTCGTGTGTGAATGAAACCATGAGTCTGATGTGCTTGGAATGTTAGCACGCGCCAGTGAATGAATGGAAAATATGCATTTTGGAAGTTCGTGGTGTGTGCTGAGCGCGCGGCACGCGCCAAAAATCCGCGCGACACCATCATTGGTTTGGCAAACTCATTTCTATAAAATTTCCTAGACAATAATCGAGACCAGTGGATATCACGCTCAGCTTCGCTCCCATCAGAGGAAATGATGGATAGGTTACATGACGAGAAAGCTACAGATGCTGGCTGTTTGTCGGGAAAAATTTCGCTGAGATAAAAACTTGTTTTCCACTGGAAAATAACCAATTTTAGTGATTTTCATCATAAATAGTTTGATGACAATCGTGGAATCCCAGGACCATTACTCGAAGTCGTTTAGGGCTATATCAGCCTGATCCAAAACGTACGGATTGATCGTAGGGGTCAACGACATTGCTGTAGTGGTTGAAAATTATAATTACGCACCCGCCGCCCCACCAGTCACACTCCCGATGGAAGGACCAGTAAACACATACATATACATACACATAAAACATACCAGTAAATATACATATTTCGAGCACGAAAATAAATGGGCAAAGTCGGCTCAATTTACGCCGGTACAGCTGGCGAGCAAATTAATGGATCAACATGAAACCAACGTCACAGTGTAGCTACGACAATAGGGCTCGGCGAGTAATTTCAAAACCTTCAGTGCTTATCAACTCCAATGTATCATAGCCTCTAAGTCATATCCTCCAATGCATCATAGCCTCTAAAGTATCACATCGTCTAATTGTCACGGTCTCCAAGGCATCATAGCGTCCAATGCGTTCAATTATTCCCGACTGAATGTTGGCTTTTCCCACTGTGCTCATAGCTTAACCTGGCATTGGTGTCGGCACAAATTTGTCATAGGGGATGAATACTTCTAAGTCGATTCCTTCTATCGCACCCCAGATGTGCGATGTTAAATTTCACGAAGCTCAGCACGATACTCGGATGTGAAATCTGGATCACTCACGAAAAAGTGGGGTGGTGAAATTGTCATTACGTTTGTATGTAAAAGCTAAAGAACACACGACACATATTCGTCTTCCAATATAATTGTCACTCCTATCACTTATACTCATTTTCCGCTGCCGCCTAGCGCTTGATATAAGGAACAATAATGTCTACCCGAGAAAGGAAAAATGTAACGGTTACCTAAGTTTATTAAACATCGCGGGCATGGGCGTTTTCGCCTTGAGGCTGAAGATACTGAAAGCATTCAAAAGGTCGTGGAAAGGTTATCACTTTTCAGAAGATTACGTTATGTCTACATAGAGAAGTGCATCCAGTGTCGTGACTCCGGATATAGTTGCGTCAGATGACGACTTCAAATCAATACAAAAGTTTCCAGCGGAATAAATGGACCACCGCTTGGCGCAATCGGTTGGAACGCTCGTCTTGTGAACTCGAGACCCGCGTCACGATTTGAGCAGGGGGCAAGGTTTCCCTAGTATTATTCTTACGCGCTGTTTACTTTTCAGCACGGTATCACTCTATGCATTTGCTGTGGCTTTACAGGTCGCTGTGTTCTGTTCATTTGATATGCCGTAGCCATTGCTGAGACAATTAAGGTGAAAAACGGTATTTGAAACACACATCGCACGGCATTGCACACAAAATTGTATGATTGTGTAAGGTGATTTCATTGAATATCAGATTGCGTTCAAGATAAACAATTGGGCTGCTAGGGTCATGAGGTTCGACCACTGCGCTTGATCGCCAAAGCTAAAATGAAGTTAGACATCGAACATGAAAGCCTATTTATATTATATATATATATATATATATATATATATATATATATATATACATATATACATGTATATAATTTGGCGAATGGTGAAACTGCTAATATGCCGAGGTATTGCCTGCTAACCTTGAGTCTTCCAGAACAATGACCGGGGGAGGGCAACCTTTCCGTATACGATGGGCACGAATACCACACGTCCACAATTTACGATTTAATATCACAAGATCATCGAATACGGTATGAATGTCAGTGACGCGTCAGTGAAATTTGTCAATGGCTACATGAGGTTGAAAACTGCACAACCCTCATATGCCAGTGTGAGAGATAGTTCATGCGTGCTGTGTGATATGAAAATCGTGACATGTTTATGGATGTTTGCTGTCCGAATAAACGCATATTGGCAATGGGATCATTTACAATTGTGTTTAACATACCACAAATTGTATAACGGATGGAAGGGTCAACATGGCGGTGACATTAACTGAATACCTCACTCACAACACATATCAATGCGCCAACAACACAGAGAATATGAAGAGCAGCGGGAAGAACACAAAATGTTTCTGCCCACTCATCGAGAAAAAAAAATAGAGCCGAAGTATAGTGAGTGGGAAAAATGAGAATCAGCAAATAGCCGCGAGATGCCGGCATTCTGAGCTCACATTGGCGACCATAACCCTACCAGCATCGAGGTCTTCGTTCTGCTGTCGCCGCGTCTGTGGCAGTATCGACACCAAGCCCACAGCCCACCTTTGGGATGTGAGGAAAACCACGAAATATACTAAATATTTATCGGTCTGGCCGGGCGGCAATGCGCAGCTCCCAAGAATCGCTGACGCCATCGACCTCACACAAACATCAGCAGCAACGAGGGTTCGTTAGTTAGTTATTAGGGCTTTAGGGCGCATCGACTACATTAACGAGGGTTCGTAGCGATACAGTGAGCAGCATTGCAATGTATGAGATTAAATGGAACGATATGCTCAAAATTATGTCAAAATAACCATGCGAAATATTAAATGCCATATCTTGAATATATTCTACACACTACCCTTCTTAAGTTCTGGTACACATCGTTTGTACTAGAACTAAAGAGTGGGCGAAATATATTCCACGCATGCTATTCAATATTTCGCATGACTACTCTCAAATAATTTGCAACACATGGTTATATTTTATATCGGATATACAAATACCAGAACATAAATTATCGGAAGGAAAACACATTTTACCGGGTTTTCTGAAGAGGTGCTTTGTCGTTGGGGCGAATGATTGCATTTGGTCGATGCCACCCAAAGCCCGAATAACCAACCAGAAGCGGTGACTATCAGGGCGGTCCGCCCGTGTGAGTAGTCTGCCAGAATACCATCACACGGGCATATACTTACGGGTCGGTTCAAAGGGTCGGTCCGAGCGGGAGGGTAATGCATCAGCGACAGCGGCCATCCATCACACAAAGATGCCGCCTAATGGCGAGAAACTTTTGAACACGTCACGTCATCCATCAGACGAGCCCGGCGCTCGTGACAGTGGCCCAGCAGGCAGCAGGCAGCCAGTCCCAGCGTCAGTCTATCTCAGCAGGCAACCAGCACCAGCGTCGGTCTATCTCAGCAGGCAACCAGCACCAGCGTCAGTTACTCAGCAGGCAACCAGCACCAGCGTCGGTCTATCTCAGCAGGCAACCAGTATCAGCGTCCGTCCATCTCAACAGGCAACTAGTACCAGCGTTGGTCAATCTCAACAGCCAACCAGTACCAGCGTCGGTCTATATCAGCAGGCAACCAGTATCGGCGTCCGTACATCTCAACAGGCAACTAGTACCAGCGTTGGTCAATCTCAACAGGCAACCAGTACCAGCGTCGGTCTATATTAGCAGGCAACCAGTATCAGCGTCCGTCCATCTCAACAGGCAACCAGTATCAGCGTCCGTCCATCTCAACAGGCAACTAGTACCAGCGTAGGTCAATCTCAACAGGCGGCCAATACCAGCGCCGGTCAGCCTAAGCAGGCAATAGATCCCAGCGACGGTCAAACTCCGCAGGCAACCAATGCCAACTTAGTCCTAGCAGGCGACCAATCTCAGCGACAGTGGGCGTGGTAGTTGTGTGGTAGCCGATAATTCCGATTGTCAGCGTCACAATGGGTACACCCAGCGAATCAATCACCATAATACCAGATCCTAGTACACCACAGAGCACAGTAGGCAGCGAATCCTGGTAGATTGCGGCCAACAGAAATCTTAGCGCACAGGTCAACAGTGCTCTTCACGTCACTATACAGGCGGCTTAACGCAGAGCATATTAGATGGCATGGTGGGAGAGGCGTAGCGGGAAAATAAAGCCGAGGTCGCGGGCCAAAACGGCGGGCTCGCGACATTTTCAGCCAGTGAGTCGCTCAGGCAGCGTTGACTCGAGCTCATCGCAGATATATCGGCCAGGGCGTCACACAACAGACACCGGTCATGGCGCCACACACAGACACCGGCACACCGGCCAGGGCGCCACACAGCGGACACCGGCCAGGGCGCCACACAACAGACATCGGCCAGGGCGCCACACAACAGACACCGGCACACCGACCAGGGCGCCACACACAGACACCGGCACACCGGCCAGGGCGCCACACAACAGACACCGGCACACCGGCCAGGGCGCCACACAACAGACACTGGCCAGGGCGCCACACAACAGACACCGGCCAGGGCGCCACACAGCAGACACCGGCACACCGGCCAGGGCGTCACACAGCAGACACCGGCACACCGGCCAGGGCGCCACACAGCAGACACCGGCCAGGGCGCCACACAACAGACACCGGCCAGGGCGCCACACAGCGGACACCGGCACACCGGCCAGGGCGCCACACAACAGACACCGGCACACCGGCCATGGCGCTACACAGCAGACACCGGCACACCGGCCAGGGCGCCACACAACAGACACCGGCACACCGGCCAGGGCGCCACACAGCGGACACCGGCACATCGGTCAGGGCACCACGCAGCAGACACCGGCCAGGGCGCCACACAGCAGACACCGGCCAGGGCGCCACACACCGCCACACAGGCAAACACCGGCCAGGGCGCCACACAACAGACACCGGACCCAGGGCGCCACACAACAGACACCGGCCAGGGCGCCACACAGCAGACACCGGCACATGGGACACCGGCACACCGGCCAGGGCGCCACACAACAGACACCGGCCAGGGCGCCACACAGCAGACACCGGCACACCGGCCAGGGCGCCACACAACAGACACCGGCCAGGGCGCCACACAGCAAACACCGGCCAGGGCGCCACACAACAGACACCGGCCAGGGCGCCACACAGCAGACACCGGCACACCGGCCAGGGCGTCACACAGCAGACACCGGCACACCGGCCAGGGCGTCACACAACAGACACCGGCACACAGGCCAGGGCGCCACACAGTGTCCTAAAATTACTTCACCATTAACTGTGTGGATCAAGAAAGAAGTTGCTTGGGAATAGTGAAAGATTGGAAGAAAACAAAGGATCGCCACTGAAGGATTAAATAAGTGGAATGCCCTTCACTTCAGTCAGGTGCATTTTACATTATTTAGCAGCCGTGTGTATGATGACTGCCCACACATCATGTGGCAAAATGGTAAAAACCCAAGACAAGGATGAAAT
This sequence comes from Imbricaverruca yamaguchii, assembly GCA_034440575.1. NCBI lineage: Eukaryota > Metazoa > Arthropoda > Thecostraca > Neoverrucidae > Imbricaverruca > Imbricaverruca yamaguchii. Next base: position 127,487 of record JAOTOL010001328.1, read on the forward strand.
AGCGCAATTCCATTAACTGTGAATTTGCAGGCCACATGGTCAAATATTTTACCCTGGCGCCACACAACAGACACCGGCACACCGGCCAGGGCGCCACACAGCAGACACCGTCATCATGGTCATGGTGCCATACATCACCGTCACATCAGCTAAAACGAGACACAAACCAATACCAGCGCGGAGCATGCAATGACAGACGTCAAAGCAGAAGGCACTAGTTGAATCGCTACGAGCGAACAGCTTTATGGTCAATATACGGCGACATTGGCCGGGGGGCTAGACAAACTATACTAGGGAAGCAGTAATCACTTTGTGTAATGTGCAACACTGAACTGAGGACGATGGAATCTCTCATTGTATGCTAAACGTCAAGAATAACTGTAGATATACGGTTGATAGACTCACGATAATAATCATAGCCGAAGACGAAACACAAAAAAAGAACCTGCCAACTCCACAAAAAAGTTATTCTTCACGCATATTATATAGGACAAGGAATACGATCGAACCAATTTCCAGTGCACGAATCCAATTTCGACATTGCGAAAACACCGTTCGCACGTAATGAACAGAAACAGTGTCAAACCGGCCAACAGAACACAACAGTCTCTCTGCGAGGATGACAGACGGACTAGGAAATTTTCTGCGAGGATTCCTAGTCCGCAGCCGGCGGACTAGGAGCGTCGAGCTCTGCGGGAACCGCGCCCGGCCAAGCTCTGTGTCCTCCCGAAAGGAGCTAGAAACCCTGCCGATGGGATCCAGGAGCCTTCCAGACAGGAGCGAGATGCTTTCCTCCGATAGGACGAGTGTTCGTGGCGGTGCGTCGATCGCTTCCAGATGTCATGTTCACGGATCCAACGATCGCACCCCACCATCAATGTCAGGTTCACAGATCTCCCGATGTCAGGTTCACATATGTAATGATCGCCTCCCGATGTCAGGTTCACAGGTGCAATGATCGCCTCCAGATGTCAGGTCACATATGTAATGATCGCCTCCCGATGTCAGGTTCACAGGTGCAATGATCGCCTCCCTATGTCAGGTTCACGGATGCAATGATCGCCTCCAGATATCAGATCACGGGTGCAATGATCGCCTCCAGATGTCAGGTCACATATGTAATGATCGCCTCCCGATGTCAGGTTCACAGGTGCAATGATCGCCTCCCTATGTCAGGTTCACGGATGCAATGATCGCCTCCAGATATCAGATCACGGGTGCAATGATCACCTCCCGATGTCAGGTTCGCGGATGCAACGATCACCTCCCTATGTCAGGTTCCCGGATGCAATGATCACCTCCCGATGTCAGGTTCGCGGATGCAATGATCACCTCCCTATGTCAGGTTCACGGATGCAATGATCACCTCCCTATGTCAGGTTCACGGATGCAATGATCGCCTCCCGATGTCAGGTCACATATGTAATGATCGCCTCCCGATGTCAGGTTCACAGGTACAATGATCGCCTCCCGATGTCAGGTTCACAGGTGCAATGATCGCCTCCAGATATCAGATCACGGGTGCAATGATCGCCTCCCGATGTCAGGTTCACGGATGCAATGATCGCCTCCAGATATCAGATCACGAGTGCAATGATCGCCTCCCGATGTCAGGTTCACGGATGCAATGATCGCCTCCAGATATCAGATCACGAGTGCAATGATCACCTCCCGATGTCAGGTTCGCGGATGCAACGATCACCTCCCAATGCCAGGTTCACAGGTGCAATGATCGCCTGCAGATATCAGATCACGGGTGCAATGATCGCCTCCCGATGTCAGGTCACAGGTGCATGTCATCCACTGCAGCGGCACGCGTCGCCCACAAGCCGCTAACGATGGCCGACCAGCAGTCGGCCGGCGGCGGCCATCTCCACGCGCGTACGCCAGCCGAATAAATAACGAGGTCACACGACTTCGACGGGCGGCAAACTCGTACCATAGAGAAGAAAACTCTTATAATGAGCACTTGTCAAAGACAGGCAGCATGTAAACGTCGTTCTTTTCACCTCATAGGGTCGTACGGTGGAAGAGATGATGTAAGAATTAGAGCAGTGCAAATATGCATTGGGCACATGCGAGACGTGCTGAATCATTCCCCTCGGATATTATTAAAATTCCCCCACCTTCCACTGGGATGACAGTCTGAGGCAGGATGAAGCCAGCTAGCAACAAGTCATCTATTTTTCCCTCTGGTCATTAATCTGATTACCGGAAAATCACAAAATATCCATCTCCTCGTTGTTTTCATTGTGTAGCACATGAACCATGGGATCAGTTATGTTGAAACTCGGCCACTTTTGAAACATTATTTTTATATGCGGTGGTAAATTTAACATAAGTGTATAATTACAATTACCCATTTAGGTCAGGGGCGGCTGCAGACGTGAGTTTTGGAAGGCTTCCTCGGGAGATTTTCCACGGGGGATTTGTCACATCGCAGCACGATTGACTTCTACAATGGGTAGAGCGAGACGAGAAACGTTGTTTCAACTAAACTTAGTTCCATAAAAGAGCTTACTTTAGTGACGATCTCTTATTTGAGCCATAATGGGCATATCTGGAAGAAAAAAAGAGATTTTTTTACAAAATAAAAAATGCCTCCAGTACGTTCTGTTGCATCCCTAAAGGTAAGTAAATGCTGAAAGTTGTATTCAAATATCTTTACCCGCTAAAGCGTGACGACTAGTTTAACGTTTTTCGAGGTGACCTCACTTGACATTGACTAACGCGGTGACCGTGGATGACAGCATCTCAAAATTTTCGCACATTGATGTAAAATTGACGTGCGAATAGGTGTGCCAAATTTACACGCTACCATGCGCCGTTTTTAGCTATCCGAGGACAACCTTACGGGGTGGGGCGGAAAATGACCACCCCCGAAGACGACGCCGGTTAGAGTGATTTGAGAGGTCACCCACTGGCCCAAAGGTGTCAACATCGGGCACCAATCGCGTGATCTCTGGACGTGCAACACGTTGGCTTCGTTGCACGTCGCCTTCCCCATTTGGAAATGCTAGGTGGCATCGCACCCCCCCCCCCCCCACTCTGCACCGACGGAGGTGGCGAAATGTCGTGCACAGGTGAGGGTTAATATCTAGCACACAAAAAAAACTAGCACCCACACCTCATGACAATCATGGTCGGCGTGACCGCCTCCTTTGTACATCCTTTCACTGGACAAAGACGTTGAGCATAGCAAGGTAGTGTCTGGTCGGATCGCTTATATAAACCAGCTTTAGCATTTACACAAAAGTGGACTCACTCGGGATTCCCTTAGCTCGCGATTATTCACGCTGGCATTGATAATTACAGACATGAAATGAGCAAACCCTACCAGGGCAGGCTCAAATTGATTTTGGAGGAAAACCCAACGACGGTTTATCATACGCACAGTAACATAACAGCACAACATCCTTTTCTTCTTCCTAGCATCTAGGAAGAAGAAAAGAAGTGCCTCGGGTTCTTTTACGACGCATTCAACCGCTAGGTTATATAGCGTCGCCGACCTTTCGTGGCGATCGGTCGCGGGCGGACTCGGTAAACGCCGTCGGTTGTGGGATTCGAACCCACCATCTTGCGATCAAGACCCCGACGCTCTACCAACTGAGCTGCCGCTTGTCGGAAGGATATCGCGAACTCCTAGCCTCTAGTTCACATTGTCCTTTGAACAAACTATTTCTAATGATTATGTTTTGATGCATACGGTACCGGTATGGGGCAGATAGGAGAAATAAATCAGTGAAGAACGCATATTTATATAGACTTCTTCGCACTAGGCCACCAAGCTCTAACGATGTCATGCTCAGTCTCACATACCAGGCTGGATACATTTGGAAAAATCAACGTCTCTCAGGTGGTGGTGGTGAATTTGTGTTTCGGGGCGCGTTGTCACGCAGGTCATCTTGAGCCCACAACGCTACCTGTCGCATTATGGTTCATCTCTCAGTAAGGTTATATTGGCGTGAGCGTGAACATCCTCACAGCTGCAACTAACCATACCATTGGGATTGCTTGTGCCCACGAAAATGGCGTTCTGTTTGAACCTCAGACATAATTGCATAAACCAAACTAAGTGACCCTTGCAAGCAATATATGGTCAGCTTGCCACACCAACATCGTGTCGGTTCTTGCATATATTGGGATGAAATTACAGCATCGAAAGCCCGGGATGACACCCTAGACCCGGAGGATCCACAGGCGGATTTAGATGAATTCACAGGAATTCTTGTTTGCACCTCAGGCCTCGCGCACGCTCATAAACCATCCCAAGCGTGAAAGGCCTCGAACAGCCAAGGATTTAATCACAATGCCACCGTCACACAGTAGAGTCGCGGGCCAGACTGCTGGCAGCCCAGCATCCACAGCCAGACAGCAAGCCGCCCGACCAACAGCCGGCGGACCACCAGACCCCCAGCCGGCGGACCACCAGACCCCCAGCCGGCGGACCACCAGACCACCAGCCGGCGGACCACCAGACCCCCAGCCGGCGGACCACCAGACCAACAGCCGGCGGACCACCAGACCCCCAGCCGGCGGACCACCAGACCACCAGCCGGCGGACCACCAGACCCCCAGCCGGCGGACCACCAGACCACCAGCCGGCGGACCACCAGACCCCCAGCCGGCGGACCACCAGACCCCCAGCCGGCGGACCACCAGACCCCCAGCCGGCGGACCACCAGACCCCCAGCCGGCGGACCACCAGACCACCAGCCGGCGGACCACCAGACCCCCAGCCGGTGGACCACCAGACCACCAGCCGGCGGACCACCAGACCCCCAGCCGGCGGACCACCAGACCCCCAGCCGGCGGACCACCAGACCCCCAGCCGGCGGACCACCAGACCCCCAGCCGGCGGACCACCAGACCCCCAGCCGGCGGACCACCAGACCACCAGCCGGCGGACCACCAGACCCCCAGCCGGTGGACCACCAGACCACCAGCCGGCGGACCACCAGACCCCCAGCCGGCGGACCACCAGACCACCAGCCGGCGGACCACCAGACCCCCAGCCGGCGGACCACCAGACCCCCAGCCGGCGGACCACCAGACCCCCAGCCGGCGGACCACCAGACCCCCAGCCGGCGGACCACCAGACCCCCAGCCGGCGGACCACCATACCAACAGCCGGCGGACCACCAGACCCCCAGCCGCCCGACCAACAGCCGGCGGACCATCAGACCCCCGGTCGGCGGACCACCAGACCCCCAGCCGGCGGACCACCAGACCCCCAGCCGGCGGACCACTAGACCCCCAGCCGGCGGACAACAAGACCGTAGTGGTGAACCAAGAGAGCAGTCAGCCATTCGTGCGCCAACTCCGATCAGCGAGGACAGTGTAACAAAGACCATCCTAAAGTGCAAGATTAACATAGAAATATCTTGAGGAAGGCGGGAGAAATACTAAGGCTAAGCACAGCCATGAATATTGACAAGGTCGTGATGGTACATACAACGAGGAAGTTCCGTACAGCATGCTTTGCGGAAACAAACTTCCACTTCTTTCAATGCCTATTGCCAATGCCGACCATTCCATCATTGTCTCGCCAAGTGGGCGTCGGAGAAGAGAACATTCTGCCACATCTGTACCAAAAGGACCACTAACCCCCCCCCCAAAGAAACTTCAAACCGGTAAAGTTCACTTGATAGATTTGTGGCATGAATCCTAGCGAGATCGGAAGAGGAAGTCGACAGCCAGAACACAAGAGTAAACCCGAACTTCGAAACAAGAAACTGGCTCCAGGGGATCTTTTGACGAATCCCACAGTAATCCTTACTAAATGTTTCAGGGTGCACTTCAAAACGCAAAGGTGAAGCTATTTGTGTGCGCCGTGTGCAGAAACCAGGACTCAGGAGCACGGCAAATTTATGTCAACAGTCGCTATTGACATTGGTCGATTTCAGAGCCTGTAGTCGAGAACCGGCAAGCCGGGAGCCACAGCCCAGCACCATCCAACGAAGTCATATGATTTCACCAACAGCGGGCCAAAAACCGAGGTAGCAATCCAGCAGCAGCCAACGAACTGGCGCAACTCCACCGGCAGCGGCCAAGAACTGAGATAAGAGCTCAACAACGGTCCAAACGCAGCGTGTCCATCGCGACGGTGTACAAGTCATCAGACCCGTCAGAACGGTCAAGCCAGCCAGATCGGTCGTCAGATCAGACAGGTCAGTCATCACACCAGCCAGGTCAGCACCAGATCGGCATGGGCCAGTCGCCGGACCGGCCAGGTCAGTTGTCCAATCGCCAGGGCCATCCATTAGTGTCATTGCAACAAGCATTATTTGAGGATTTGTTCAAAATGTTGCATTGACAGTTCCATACACGTAATAAACTGTGAGATACGCCATTACATCTAAGAGCACCAGCATAGCACGGCGATGGCGATGGCAGGCGGCCGCATCACACCAACACACATGCCACTCGACACACGCGCCCCAGCCCCTACCACGTGACAGACCACAGCCGACAGGCTCCGGCCGCAAACCGTCCGCCCGGCAGAGACCGACTGGCGCTTGAAAGCCGCAAAAAGCGCATCAGGGTGCAGCCGAGTCGATTCGGGCGGTTAGCGAGCGCCGTTGCCGCCGGTGGTGCGCCACCACCGGGCAGACGTCGGCCGTACACGGCCGGGCGCCGCTCGCCAGTGAGTGCGAACGCTGCCGGCCGCGGGCGGGGCTCCGACACGGCTCCGACACGGCCCACGTCAGCCGCAGGCGATCAACCTGGCACTCGACGGTCGATCTGCTGCCGAAATCAATACTGCGGAACCCCGGGACATCAAAGCGGAGGCACCGCTCAACGTATTTTTGCCGAACCCCACTGAATGGGAGCTTGAGCAGCGAAATCGATCCCCAGCGTAATCGTGTTTTATTGCTTACATAAAAAGTAATAAATGAAAAACATCGTACGAGCAACGGTACACCTAAATTGTTCATCACGTTGCCTTGGATGGTATCAGTTAGGAGTCACTGGGTGCTGGGAGAGCGAGAACAAAGGGCGGGATGTAGAGTTTCCCTGCTATAGGCACGAAGTCGGGCATCATCCAGTTGTTGCAGGGATCGATAATGCCATGGTCGTGGCCACTATAGGTGGCGTTGGCGGCGTGCAGCACTGATTAAGATGACCGAGCGCAGAAATCGCATCATACCTCGCATCGCATCATTTAAACTCTTCTGGGAAGAGCTTAAAAGATCGATGCAGAGAATGGTGCAGAGCGTGAGTATTTAGGAATGAATACTTCGATATAATTTGTTAGCAATCAAAATTTTAAGAAATATGAATTTAATGAGTCTAATCTAAAAATATAATATAAACATATAATCTAATCTAACAATATAATGGAATCTAAACATATGATTTAATCTAAAAATAGAATATAAACTAAAAATATAATATAATGATCTAAGAATCTAATTCTAATCTTGAATGAAGCAATTTGAGCATTGTGCCGCAAGTAATGACGGCTTCGAAGCTGGGACGCTCCAGCTGGGTCGGGTCGATCGCTCATGTGACCCGCCTTCGTATCTACACGAGAGGCGACTGGCTCGGGCTTCACCATTGGTCCTCATCACACCACCGCTCATGTAACCCGCCTTCGTATCTACACGAGAGGCGACTGGCTCGGGCTTCACCATTGGTCCTCATCACACCACCGCTCATGTGACCTGCCTTCGTATCTACACGATATGCGACTAATTCGGGCTTCACCATTGGTCCTCATCATACCACCGCTCATGTGACCCGCCTTCGTATCTACACGAGAGGCGACTGGCTCGGGCTTCACCATTGGTCCTCATCACACCACCGCTCATGTAACCTGCCTTCGTATCTACACGAGAGGCGACTGGCTCGGGCTTCACCATTGGTCCTCATCACACCACCGCTCATGTAACCTGCCTTCGTATCTACACGAGAGGCGACTGGCTCGGGCTTCACCATTGGTCCTCATCACACCACCGCTCATGTGACCTGCCTTCGTATCTACACGAGAGGCGACTGGCTCGGGCTTCACCATTGGTCCTCATCACACCACCGCTCATGTAACCTGCCTTCGTATCTACACGAGAGGCGACTGGCATGGGCTTCACCATTGGTCCTCATCACACCACCGCTCATGTGACCTGCCTTCGTATCTACACGAGAGGCGACTGGCTCGGGCTTGACCATTGGTCCTCATCACACCACCGCTCATGTAACCTGCCTTCGTATCTACACGAGAGGCGACTGGCTCGGGCTTCACCATTGGTCCTCATCACACCACCGCTCATGTAACCTGCCTTCGTATCTACACGAGAGGCGACTGGCTCGGGCTTCACCATTGGTCCTCATCACACCACCGCTCATGTAACCTGCCTTCGTATCTACACGAGAGGCCTCCCTCCCCCCACACCCCCCCTAAAACCCCCCCGAGAGGCGACTGGCTCGGGCTTGACCATTGGTCCTCATCACACCACCGCTCATGTAACCTGCCTTCGTATCTACACGAGAGGCGACTGGCTCGGGCTTCACCATTGGTCCTCATCACACCACCGCTCATGTGACCTGCCTTCGTATCTACACGAGAGGCGACTGGCTCAGGCTTCACCATTGGTCCTCATCACACCACCGCTCATGTAACCTGCCTTCGTATCTACACGAGAGAGGCGACTGGCATGGGCTTCACCATTGGTCCTCATCACACCACCGCTCATGTAACCTGCCTTCGTATCTACACGAGAGGCGACTGGCATGGGCTTCACCATTGGTCCTCATCATACCACCGCTCATGTGACCTGCCTTCGTATCTACACGAGAGGCGACTGGCTCGGGCTTCACCATTGGTCCTCATCACACCACCGCTCATGTAACCCGCCTTCGTATCTACACGAGAGGCGACTGGCTCGGGCTTCACCATTGGTCCTCATCACACCACCGCTCATGTGACCCGCCTTCGTATCTACACGAGAGGCGACTGGCTTGGGTAGGTCCTCATCACACCACCGCTCATACCCCCTTATCTACACGAGATGGCGACTCGGGCTTCACCATTGGTCCTCATCATACCACCGCTTATGTGACCCGCCTTCGTATCTACACGAGAGGCGACTGGTTCGGGCTTCACCATTGGTCCTCATCACACCACGGCAGAGCCAGAATATTCAGCGCAGTTCACCTTTGACGGCGAGAAGGCTTCTGGATCACACCCGAACTTGATGGTGCGTCAGCTGGCACACGTTGCAACAAAGAGTTGTTCTCATCTTGTGGATGTAGCAGACTAACACTTTTTTTTGCTAACTCTGAGTACACATGAGCATTAGCATTGATCTCCAAGTAGTCAAGATGTTCTTTACGCATAAACCATGGTCATGAATGTCCTGGCAAAACGGAAGGATAAAACAAAGGATTAATATTCTACACAGCTATGCATCGGAGCCGGCGTGATTTCGGCGGAGAGCCGGTGTGGAGCCTACTGTCCAGAGCATACGCCATTTGCCAGTATGGCCTAACATGCCGGATATTAGACAAGACATAAAGATATTGGGCGATGTAACTCTACCCCGGCAACCCGGTCCTTTCCCCGAGAGCCGCCCACCACCGGACGCCAGATATTGGGCGGCGCGACCCCATCCCAGCCACTCCGCCTGCTCTCCGAGAGCCGCCCACCACCGGGTACCGGATGTTGGGCGTCACGAGTGCCGCCCACCGCCGGGTGCCGGATGTTGGGCGTCACGAGTGCCGCCCACCGCCGGGTACCGGATGTTGGGCGTCGCAACTCCGCCTGCTCCCCGAGAGCCGCCCACCGCCGGGTACCGGATGTTGGGCGTCACGAGAGCCGCCCACCACCGGGTACCGGATGTTGGGCGTCGCAACTCCGCCTGCTCCCCGAGAGCCGCCCACCGCCGGGCGTCAGATATTGGCCGGCACGATCCCATCTCAGCCACTCCGTCTGACCCCCGAGAGCCGCCCACCAGCCGACAGGCTGACAGCTCACAGACCCGGACGCCAGTCAGCGTGGAGACGCAGCCAGCGCTCCGCCACACGTGAGCAGCGCTCCGGTGTGGTAGCGGACCGGCGAGTCAACAGTCCGCATGATCCTGCTGCAGACGGTGCGGCGTCTGCTCCCGGTCGTCAGCCGGGTGACCGAACAAATTTCCCATCAGCGCGACAGCGTGCAGTGTGCACAACAGACCAAACGGCAAGAACGACCGGCGTGGGATCTGTTCGTGCCAAGCCTCCGTGTCATCTATATTCTCGATCGCTGGCTGACATATCTGGCCGCACAGACCGACTTACCTGGCAGCTCGGTGAAGTGGATCTCCCGCAGAGCGAGGAACTCGTCCTCCTGCGTGATGTCGGCAGCGCCAAACGCGTCCCCTTCTGGCCACACCTCTCTGAAAAACATCACATACGTAACATCAGACCAAAACGTTCCTCCTCTCATGCCACACCTCCCTGAGGAACACCACCTATGTAACATCAGATACGCACGTCCCTCCACTCAGGCTACACCTCTCTGATAAAAACCACTTACAGAATAGCAGACCCACATGTCCCTCCTTTCAAGCCACACCTTGGTAAACACCACAGTTGCAACATCAGACCCACACGCCCCTCCTTTCAAGCCACACCTCCCTGAGGAACACCGCATACAAAATATCAGACCCACACACCTCTCCTCTCAAGCCACACCTCCCTGAGAAACACCGCATACAAAATATCAGACCTGCACACCTCTCCTCTCAAGCCACACCTCCCTGAGAAACACCACATTTGTAACACCAGACCCGCACGTCCCTCCTTTCAAGCCACATCTCTCTGGAAAACACCACTTACAGAACAGCAGACACCTAGGCCCTCCTCTCAAACCTCCCGCAGAACACCAGACATAATGTTAGACCCGCACATCACTCTCCTGAAGCCACATCTGCCTGGAGTACACCTCGACAAACATTAGCCGCGCGCGCACGCACGCACGCACGCACGCACGCACGCACGCACGCACGCACGCACGCACGCACCCCTTCCTCCCCTGCGGGGAACGCCTATCAGAAGAGTATTATTCGCAGCATCGTACACGCACGCCCCGTCCCGACCACACCCCACTTCGCTCACACCTCTCCGCCGACCATCAGACCAGAACAGGCGGGTTTGACAGCGCTGATGGTTTGTGCCGCCATGTGGTTTTACCCTGCTTAAATTATCACTAAAACCAGTAGACTAAATCAAGCCGCTACCACTAAAACCAGTATACTACCTCAGGTTGTTGTTCAGTGGAGCTGGACGTACTGGAGTTACGGGTTTGACTATTAACCCGCGCCGTCTTTCCGGTCAAATCCTCCCACTCCGTCTCGGGGGGGGCGGTTAAAGAGTCACCAGGGGGGGCTAGATTTTCACGACTTACATTATGTTTTTAACTCTGGGGAGTTCCTTTTGGGATATATGAAAGAAAGAAAAATTATTTGGAATGAGAAAAGGACAGTGAAATCGACCAGGGCTACAATTCTTTTCGCCCCCCAAAATAAAAATTCCATTTGTTTTGAAATTTCAAAATTTTCAGTTTTCAAGTTTTCTTTAATTTTCCTTTTTCAGTGGGTAGAGCAGACCGAGAAACGTTGTTGGAAGTCAACTTGCCCTAATACAAAATGCTTACTTTAGCCTGAATCCTGTATTTGAACTGCAATTTGGCAAATACGCAAAATGTATATGTAGTCAAAAAGGGAAAAAAATCCACTCGTACGTTTTGTTGCATCCGTAAAGATAAGCAAACGCTGGAAGTTTCATTAAAATATCTCTATCCGTTAAAGTGTGACTGGTTTAACTTTTTTGGTGGTGACCTCACTTGACCTTGACTAACTCGTTGACCCTAGATGACCTGAGATAAAAATTACGAATCAGCATGTCAAATTGATGTCGAAAAAGGTATGCCAAATTTGGGCGCGCTGCCGCGTGCCGTTCGTCTGCTATCTACGAAAAAAAACCTGAGAGGGGCGGTTGAAGACCCCCCCCCCCGAGACGGGACAGGTTAAGGACGGATACTTGGGATTGTTACAGGTTAAAAGGTTCGGCCCGTTCATCGTACACAAATTGAATGATTTACTCAAATAGGTGTAGCTGTGAGGTGTAGTTTGAAAAACGGGTCGCGGTGTTCAGCTTGGTTATTCATTTAAGTTGCTTGAACCATCATTTCCCATGTTTGGATCTGTTGACCCGCAAATAGATTGTGAGATGTTGGACGAATACTGCAAGTATGATTAGCATTGTAATCTTTTCTTTTTTCATTTTCAGGACAACCGACTGAAGCTACAAAAATTGAAATGAGCATATTGTGGCTGCATACTTCATCCGTTTTCCTTAGAAAACGGATGAACGGCGGCTTGAACAACTGAAACGAAGAATACCGCAAATGCGCCTGGCGATTTAATCTTTTCATTTCCATTTTCATAATAACTGGCTGTAGCTACAAAACTTGAAATGAGCATATTGTGGTTGCACGTCAGGCACTTTTAATCAGACTATGCCGGCTTAAACGACCTAAAACTAGTTACGGACAATGACATGGCAAAACTGCATACTTCCAGCTCCCTTTCTGTCGAATCTGATAACATCATCTGCAGAGCTGCAGATACAATACACCTGATAAAGAATATCAGACACGGAACGTGATTCCAAGAATATTAGACAAAAAGCATTAGACACAGAGTGCCAGACACACACAGAAAACGTGACCAGTCATCAGACACCATCAAAAGCATCAGACACACATCCACCAATCCCGCTGCGGCCACACCTCGCTATACCGCCAGGAAACTGAACCACATAACCAAACGCAGGACACCAGATACGGTACACCATATTTAAATCATGAAACACAAAACTCCGAGTATAAAACACGCAGATTATCACACACATATGCCCACGCCGCCGGAGCGGCACCGCCAGCAAGTGTCCTCTGGATATACCTACCCCTTGTGCCACACACCCCTTCGAGTCGTCTGCCTCGTCAGCCATTCAGGCATAATCCAAAGCGCCAAGATTCAGCTGATGGCAACTGAACTGTGGACGCGCTCATCGCTAACCCACCAGCCTCGGCAGAGTTGTGCTCACAATGCCCGCATTGTTCCCCTCGGCGTGGTCACCAATCCATTTCTCCGCAGCCCCCGGTCGCATCGTCGTCGTCTCACCCATCTGCACCTACGTCCGACGGCTGGGGGAGCGTCAACTGTTCATCAGATCAAATAAAGACGGGGTCTCAAGAAGCGTTGAAGACAGCGGGAGGAAAGGAACGCGCGAGTACTCCGGGCCGTCGTTGATTAAATGGATCTCTCACTCTCACTCTCTCCCTCTCTCTAGAGAGTATATCAGTAAATATTTGAATTCTCGTCATCAAATTGATCACGTTAGTGTTGAAAACGCTCCACGTTTCTGCCACGTTATCCAGGCATGGCTGAGCTATAAGCGCCGCCAGACTGCAAATGGAGGCCGGTCGAGGTGGCGAGGTCAGCGGCCGGCTGCGCCAACAGAGGTGAGCCAGCTGCGATGAAGCGGAATGGCGTCCGATCAGCGCGCCGTCGCCCCCGCTGAGCGAATAATGGCCTCATCGGCGGCGGAATGTTTCATCATTGGTCACCGATGGCGCCGAGTTCGCCGCGATTCATCACGGCGCGGCGCACGGCCAATGTTGGTCCATCGCATACAACGCCGGCCTGTCCAATGACTGTCATCGCGGCCGGATACTGCCGGATACTGCCGGATACTGGCGGATACTGCCAGATACTGCCAGTCGAGTGACGGCCGGCCGCACCGCGCTGGGGGATAGCTGGGCAGCTGGGCCGCCTCGCAGTCATCGCAGCCAGACACAGCACAGCGAGTCGGCCAGGCCGCGCTGTTGGATAGCTGGGGAGCTGGGCTGCCTCACTGTCACGGCGGCCAGACACAGCACAGCGAGCAGACCGACGGCCGGCCGCGCCGGGGAGCTGGGGAGCTGGGCCAAGTGCCCGGGCTGCCGTCACCGTGCCACTCTCGGGAAAAAATGGAAGTCGACGGCGTAAAAATACAATTAACCTACGTCACAGCGAGATTGAAGTGGAGCAAACAATTAAAGCCACGCGAGCTTTAACATCCTCTAGCTTCCTTCATTCCTTCAAGAGGCAGCTTAAGACGAAAAATAACGACATACCCTTTAATATTCTGAACTGCCATAACCTTTAATATTATAACCTACCAGTGAGAAGAAACACATTGATTAAAAGCCAGACTGACTGGACCCCCATGTCTATGCTCCGCCGTCTCCCATAGTACACGCTGCACAGCAATGTAACTACCGCAAGGCACACACGCCACGGTACTAGTGGAATCAATACTGGCGGACCCGAACACGCGAATTAGCGTTGCAAAGGATACCCGAACTGCCAAGAAACAGAGTGCCCGGGGTTAGCCGACCATAGCGGCCTTGGGAGCATCAGCCGCTGATCGGTCACATGAAGCAAACACCACAGATTCTTAACAGGCAGGATGTGGAAATGTTCGCCTACCGGACAGAAAGGAGACGGTGCTGTGAACGATAACTGCGCGCTGGCAGCTGCGAATCCCACATCAACCAAACAAAAACCGGATTGTTTTTATGCTGCTGGAATTGTGGGATTTCGAACCCGATGTTACCATGCACTAGATAAACCGGAACCCTCTAAGGGATAACCATGGCGGTTTAGGGTAAGCGAAACTCCGTTTACTGGTGGGTAAACGGAACGGTACTGACGGAACGTTCGCTCATAATTCGTACAATTATGCCAAGTACTTTGAAGAAGCGAAAGTTGTCTCGTAAGTATCGGAGGATTTCGCAGATTTAGTATCATCAAAATTACATGACGCACTACAGCATCATAGAGCGGAAAACAAAAAAAATACTCTGCCGATTATGAACAGTCGGCCGCCCAAACGCACGTATGCAAACTCGCATGCAGTCCTCTGTGGGTGATGAGTTTCATGCATGTATGCATGATAAAAAACAACCCGCAACTGCCTGGAATGAGGATAGTGTACCACATGCATGGTCAGTCGCGGAAGCTATACACATGCTCCTTGCATTTTCACATGGTTATTAAACGTCTCTTATTGCCTGCTTGACCTTTCGATCTCGGGAAATATCTTCCCTCGTCATCTTCACCAAAGAAAAAAAATACAAAGCATACACAAAAAAAGCTTCACTGACAGCAACAAACACCGATTGGCAGAGCCCAGACTGATTTGTCCTTTGCAGACCGTGGACGTCTATTCTACAAAATGTTCGTGTCTGGGAAGTGTACGCAAAAAGGTAATTGGCGCAGAAGGGAATCAATTCAGCAGAGCACCAATACTATATTTCATCGCTTCTGACGAATCCTGAGGGGAGTGTAGAGCTCTCGTCCCGGTTTAGCTCTAATTATGTTATAGCAGCCTGACAGAAGGCAGATCGTGATACGATGAAACCCACGGCTTCACGAAGCTGCAAGATGCACCTTGTGTGGCTGCCATGCTATTGCAGCAATACGAGGCAGCTGGCGATACTGTTCGGCAGTACCCTACCGACGTGAGCATCACGTGATTTCCGCAGGGCTGAATATCCGAGCGATCCGACGGAAACAGCGTGCGAGGCATCGCATATGCAAAGCATCGCCTCGGGTTCAGATCAGCCGGAGTAATTAACTATTGGCGCGTCTGTAATTATGCATTCGGTCGCCCACAGTGGCATCAAAATACAACGAATGCAGCGAATCAACGCGAAAAACGGATGCCGACGGCAATATTCCAATGTATAGATCAGCTGATCAGCATAACGGGGAGAGCTATTTCCAGCAGCCCCGTGGGAAATAGCGAACGGAGGCAGGGGCAGTGATGTAGAACACACCACGGGGCAGTCCCAACAACACGGGCACGGGCAACGAGGCAGTTTCAGAAACATGGACACGGCAGAGAACAGCCCCAGACATATTCCGAGGTGTGGGCTTCGGGAACTGACAGTCAGGGACGATACGGCAGTCGGACGATGGAGCGGTCCAAAGCATGCGTACTTAGGCAGCGGGTCAGTCCTGGTTCTGAAGACCAGGAACGGAGCGTTGCCGCCCGAGACGAAGGGACCAGGTGGGTGGGCGGAGAGGGAGGTGCCCTCACTATACACTAGACGGGGACGGTGCGACACCACACTCTAGATGAGAGCGGGCAGTGTCACAACACGAGAACGGAGCTGTGTCACACGCTAGCCGGGGAAGAGGTGGTGCGGCAGGTCAGCCGGGGAAGAGGCGGTGCGGCAGGCCAGCCGGGGAAGAGGCGGTGCGGCAGGCCAGCCGGGGAAGGAAGAGGTGGTGCGGCAGGCCAGCCGGGGAAGAGGCGGTGCGGCAGGCCAGCCGGGGAAGAGGCGGTGCGGCAGGCCAGCCGGGGAAGAGGCGGTGCGGCAGGCCAGCCGGGAAGGAAGAGGTGGTGCGGCAGGCCAGCCGGGGAAGGAAGGGCGGTGCGCAGGCCAGCCGGGGAAGAGGTGGTGCGGCAGGCCAGCCGGGAAGAGGTGGTGCGGCAGGCCAGCCGGGGAAGAGGCGGTGCGGCAGGCCAGCCGGGGAAGAGGTGGTGCGGCAGGCCAGCCGGGGAAGAGGCGGTGCGGCAGGCCAGCCGGGGAAGGAAGAGGTGGTGCAGCAGGCCGGTCGGGGAAGGAAGAGGCGGTGCAGCAGGCCAGCCGGGGAAGAGGTGGTGCGGCAGGCCAGCCGGGGGGAAGAGGTGGTGCGGCAGGCCAGCCGGGGAAGAGGCGGTGCGGCAGGCCAGCCGGGGAAGAGGCGGTGCGGCAGGCCAGCCGGGGAAGAGGCGGTGCGGCAGGCCAGCCGGGGAAGAGGTGGTGCGGCAGGCCAGCCGGGAAGGAAGAGGCGGTGCAGCAGGCCGGCCGGGGAAGAGGTGGTGCGGCAGGCCAGCCGGGGGAAGAGGCGGTGCGGCAGGCCAGCCGGGGAAGAGGTGGTGCGGCAGGCCAGCCGGGGAAGAGGCGGTGCGGCAGGCCAGCCGGGGAAGAGGTGGTGCGGCAGGCCAGCCGGGGAAGGAAGAGGCGGTGCGGCAGGCCAGCCGGGGAAGGAAGAGGCGGTGCAGCAGGCCAGCCGGGGAAGAGGTGGTGCGGCAGGCCAGCCGGGGAAGAGGTGGTCGGCAGGCCAGCCGGGGAAGAGGCGGTGCAGCAGGCCAGCCGGGGAAGGAAGAGGCGGTGCGGCAGGCCAGCCGGGGAAGAGGTGGTGCGGCAGGCCAGCCGGGGAAGAGGCGGTGCGGCAGGCCAGCCGGGGAAGGAAGAGGTGGTGCGGCAGGCCAGCCGGGGAAGAGGCGGTGCAGCAGGCCAGCCGGGGGAAGAGGTGGGGCAGCAGGGAAGAGGTGGTGGGCAGGCCAGCCGGGGAAGAGGTGGTGCGGCAGGCCAGCCGGGGAAGAGGTGGTGCGGCAGGCCAGCCGGGGAAGGAAGAGGCGGTGCAGCAGGCCGGTCGGGGAAGGAAGAGGTGGTGCAGCAGGCCAGCCGGGGAAGGAAGAGGCGGTGCAGCAGGCCGGTCGGGGAAGGAAGAGGCGGTGCAGCAGGCCGGTCGGGGAAGGAAGAGGCGGTGCAGCAGGCCAGCCGGGGAAGGAAGAGGCGGTGCAGCAGGCCAGCCGGTACGGGTGCTCCCACAAACCAGCAGATGTCACGTGTCAGCCGGGGACGGGGCGGTACCGCACAAGTCGCGGAACGGATCGATGTACAGGCTGGCCCGGGCCGGGGTGGTGCCCAGGTCAGACGGGGGCGGGGGTGCAGCTGCGGCCAGTGTGGTGGGGCCGTCCAGCTAGCGTTGGCCCGCCCTCATTACGTCCGCTCGTGACGGTAGTTCATCGGCGGCCAAAAGTGGCTATCGGTCGACCACCGGCCACATGGCACTGGACTGTCGCGCCGCTCACCGACCCGCTGACCACACCAGAATAGCCGCTGACCACGCCGGAATAGCCGCCCACTGACCCGCTGACCACGCAGGAAGAGCCGCCCACTGACCCGCTGACCACGCAGGAAGAGCCGCCCACTGACCCACTGACCACGCGGGAAGGGCCGCCACCGGCCAGCGATCAATTAGACGCACCGCCACTTTACTGATGATGGCGAGAGTCGCCAATTAGAGCGCGGCTGGCGGCGGCGATCTTTGACTGCTCCGGGTCACTGCCTAGGTCATGGCCGCACAGCGAAGGCCTGTCAGACGATAGCTCCTTCCGGTCACCACATTGTCACCCCAAAACGAACAGCACCGCTCGACCCGACGGGAAATAACTCTCCAGACTGCAGGGGAAATTGACGCATACCGGGCGAACTCGCACAACACGAGCCAGCGGGTTCTGAATGGCTGGACGGTAAATGTGGAGATAACCACCATGGGCATGAGTACTAGTTGGAAATGATGTTGATAAACAATGCATGACTAATACGAAAAATGTCAGCAGCATTTGGTACTTCATATCTACATCCGGATGCACACATTCCACGTGCCAGAGTCCGGACTGGGAAGAACCGTTCAGTTAGCTGCCAAGGCAGCTCGGCTGACTTCGCGGTGGCGATTTCAACGGACCGTCATCGGCGTAGGCTCATCGCATGCAGCCCTAATGGCATCCGCCATTGCATATGTTCATCCAGAGCGGCGTCACGGCAATCCGTGGTCGGTGTCGACCGCACCAAGCCAGCCCACAGCGACAGCTCCCGGCACGCTCGCCGCCCGTTGGGTCCGACTCCGCTCGGTGCCGCCCTGTGACCCAAGCTTCGCCGAGGCCGCCAGTACCACCTTCCGCCATCCTGTGTAGCCCTAGGGTCGTTAACGCGCCAGTACCACCTTCCGCCATCCTGTGTAGCCCTAGGGTCGTTAACGCGCCAGTACCACCTTCCGCCATCCTGTGTAGCCCTAGGGTCGTTAACGCGCCAGTACCACCTTCCGCCATCCTGTGTAGCCATAGGGTCGTTAACGCGCCAGTACCACCTTCCGCCGCCCCGCAACCCCAGCGTCGGTGACACCACTAGTTCAACCTGCACGTGAATGTCGTCCTTCAGCCCACCACAAGTCCGGCTCAGTTGCGTTCTCTGGTGGGGTTGGTTGGCTACTTAAGGACGCATCGACTGCGTGGTCGTGCAGCAGGAATGTCTCACCTGGCCGCCCTGATCAATGCGAGAGCGTCAGTCGCCTGGCCGGCCCGAAGCAGGTCTTGAATACGCAGCATCGCCTCCACCCTGCGGTAAAACAACACGACTGAGTACACAGCCTCCACCCTGCGGTAAAACAACACGACTGGGTACACAGCCTCCACCCTGCGGTAAAACACAACTGAGTACACAGCCTCCACCCTGCGGTAAAACAACACGACTGAGTACACAGCCTCACCCTGTGGAAAACAACACGACTGGGTACACAGCCTCCACCCTGCGGTAAAACACAACTGAGTACACAGCCTCCACCCTGCGGCACAACAACACGACTGGGTACACAGCCTCCACCCTGCGGTAAAACACAACTGAGTACACAGCCTCCACCCTGCGGCACAACAACACGACTGAGTACACAGCCTCCACCCCGCGGCACAAGTCTGAACACGGAAAACTATCCCGAGAAGCTACTGATGGAAAACACATAGATGCATCACATATCTGAGCCGATCACCGCAGTCATTTTCTACCATCACTCCGCAAAGCGGCCATTGCCGAGCATCGTACAGGCAGTGTCATGCTACGTAGCACTATCCAGTCGTCGCATAATGACATCCAGCACCGGTGAGGAGCACGACTGCTCTGGAGCAAAAAATCGCCGTGGCATCGCCGAGACCACCACAGCCGCCGGTACGATTAGCAGGCGCCATCCTTCACACGGGCTCAGACAATGTCACAACAGCCATCATGCCGCTCGGCGCCAATCAGACAGGCCCGCCAACCGCCGCGCGCCCACAAACACATCCACACATCATACGCGGCGCGGCGCACACCGCATCGGTCGAGGCGTCGGGGTGCCAGCCGGGATGAAAACGCGCCGCTTCCAGTTTGCTCTGCGGCGAATTCGGCGGGCAGATTATACCGGCGGCGGCGGCGGCGTCCGCAGTTGCGGTAACCGACGGCGGAAATGTCCGCTGTGCCGCCCATGTTAACCGGAAACGGCCGGCCGTCTGCTGGCGGGCGGCCCGCCGGTGGGGGGCGGGGGTCCCGACAATATGGGGAGCTACTGAAAACTGTGTGGGGAGTTGGCACCACTCGGCACTGCCTAATATATTTATTTCCACGGTTCCTTAGCAACCATCGTAATGTCCATAAAATATCGCATGTATCGTTGGAAAGTGGAACACTGACCGACTCAGAACGTCCAACTTATGTACGATTTAATACATTTGCCGGAACGTAACAGGGCTTGAGAACTTCCATTTAGTTACTCCTTTGAAGTTGCGATTTGAAATTGCGAGTTGAAATGTGAACAGCGAAAGCCAATTACACAAAAATGACTTGTTTACGACCTGAAATTGGAGTTGGCTGCACTGCCGTTTAGCGTGTGTACATTGCTATCAGGTCCCAATATCTCGTGAATCGGGCCATAGCGCAGCAGTTTCACTATCCACTCCACTGTCGCCACTCTCCGCTCCACCATCCACTCAAGGAATCAACAAATATGAAATTTTGCACTTGCTAGATAAATGTGACCTAGAGTCGAGCGGCCGGAGCAGTGTCGGTGTCGGTGTCGGTGTCGGTGTGGGTGTCGAGCGGCCGGAGCAGTGTCGGTGTCGAGCGGCCGGAGCAGTGTCGGTGTCGGTGTCGAGCGGCCGGAGCAGTGTCGGTGTCGGTGTCGAGCGGCCAGAGCAGTGTCGGTGTCGAGCGGCCAGAGCAGTGTCGGTGTCGAGCGGCCAGAGCAGTGTCGGTGTCGAGCGGCCGGAGCAGTGTCGGTGTCGGTGTCGAGCGGCCGGAGCAGTGTCGGTGTCGGTGTCGAGCGGCCAGAGCAGTGTCGGTGTCGGTGTCGAGCGGCCGGAGCAGTGTCGGTGTCGGTGTCGAGCGGCCGGAGCAGTGTCGGTGTCGGTGTCGAGCGGCCAGAGCAGTGTCGGTGTCGGTGTCGAGCGGCCGGAGCAGTGTCGGTGTCGGTGTCGAGCGGCCGGAGCAGTGTCGGTGTCGGTGTCGAGCGGCCGGAGCAGTGTCGGTGTCGAGCGGCCGGAGCAGTGTCGGTATCGGTGTCGAGCGGCAGGAGCAGTGTCGGTATCGGTGTCGGTGTCGAGCGGCCAGAGCAGTGTCGGTGTTGAGCAGGCAGTCGGACGATCGGACAGCGATTTTAACGATGGTGGGGAGGTTCTTGCTTACCATCCGAACATCAATGTGCGGACTAAAAGAGCTGAAAGGCGGCGCTTTCATTTGCCTGTTTAAGTGATGACCTCATCTGACCGGAGTGAAATGACTGAACTCACTCATATATGTCTCGTGGCATGTACGCAATCGTAATCAAATAGTTCCATCGTGCCCAATATTTTGTGACTGACCGAATAGCTCGGCGGCGCAGGGTGTGCATGGGGACATATCAGCACATGTTTCATGGCATGACACATGTGTCATGGGGGCACATATCGGGTGACCTTCCGAGGGGCGGCTCTGGCTGGAAAAAAAATTGAGAGGTACGTTAGGGCCTTCTGGAGGGGCACTTCTTTCCAAGGGATGGCATATTTCCTGATACCATGTTTCTTTCTCTCTTCCTCTCTTCCTTGCCTCTGGCTAAAACGAAATATAATGGGTGCATTCAATCCCTCCCAGGCTTTTCCCATCGGGGAGGCACCACCATCCCAGGGGGAAATTGCCCATAGTATACCTCCTTGTATCCGTCCCTGTGTCTCAGCCCAGAAAAAGAGCTAACGCTTTACTTTTCCAACAACCAACTTCGCTTCACCGAAATACACACGACCTAGGTCGCACCAATTTTGATGAGAATAGAATCGTCATCCAGGCAGCATGCACACCAAGTGAGGTATATATCATCGCTACCCGGGTAACATGTATAGCAAACTTTGTCCGGATCGACCTCATAGATCTCGAAAAAAGCGAGGTAAAGGTCCACCATCAGGACGGTTGCTTAAGCACTACGGGCGGTCGTGCTGACCTGGAAGCCGACACACAGGGTGGCTGATTTCGCAAGTTTGGAGCAATTAAAGCCGATGTTTCCCCAGGGGCTTAGAGCCACCGAGCCATCACCTATACCAACCACAGCCCCTACGCCAGCGTCATATGTCAACAATCTTGGTGCACTATACGCCAGGTCTCAGCATATCATGGACATTATTTGGCACGTTACATTTGTTTTTGAGCTCAAATACACTTAGTGTCACTTATACAGCTGTCCTGATTGAGAACATGACAGTGTAACTTGGTGAAATGTGGAGCAACGCATGGTACTGGCATCCATGAATAATGTGGCGCGACTCCATGTGAATAATGTGGCGCGTCTCCATGTGAATAATGTGGCTGGATTTAGGGCGCATGTGAATAATGAATGTCTCCATGTGGGAGACCCTCCAAGACGAATGAAGAGCACGCCATCACGCTTCCACAGCAGATGCGTGCCGCAGATGCCGTTATATAATGACACTGGTAAAACGATCAATAAAATATATTCACTCCACGCTTACACGACTCACTCGCGTGCTTAGAAAACCTGCAGCCCCTGGATGCTGTGCCGCCAGACATTAATGCGGAAGAGGAGACGCTGCCAAGGATGGCACCATTCATTGGATGACTACCTACACAAGATTGGTGCCCTTTCTTCCTCCACTTGCAGGAGATGCGACGACGGCGAAGGAAATGTTTGTCGTCTTCTCTTCATTTGCTCTCAGTTTTCTACTCTTCGAAACAATCTCTCTATCACTGCTCTATGGGACCTCCAGACCAAACCACTAGACATTGTCGAGCGCTTCATGGAAGCGAGTCTATAACGCGACCATAGTCCGGGGCTGCCTGACTGACCAATTCATCAAAGGAATCAAATGGCATCAAAGGAACACTTTCAACCAACCATATTATATGGACGCTCATCCTAGCTCAAACTACAAACTACAACACACTTTCAGGGCAAAGGTCCCGCTCAAAACGTCTCCATTCATGCGCATATCACTGCGTCAGCATTTAACACTCAGGGCAGATAAAGCATCCCTTCAGAACCCAATTGGGCGATTTCATTTTTGAAAAACAGTCAGTGCCGAATCCTCAGAACACTCCATCATCCATCAAACGCACGTTGGTTGAGCTGCCGGACAATAAATATCGGTGTGCCGGTGTGATGATTTAGTGGACGACGCGCCGGCCGCCGCCGCGCACCAGCCGCGATAACGCAGGCCAGACAAGAGACCAATCGGCTCGCCGACGCCACAGAGCGCCAGTTTATAGCGAGACGTTGTGGAATACAGAAAACGCCGGGCTCACCAGGCAGTGGATGGACGCCCACTAAACCAAAACTATCGGCCGAAACACCCTCCAAGATTGCAAAAACACATTGGACGAAATCACGCCGGCGGTAGCACGGCTTCAAACAGCGTCACGAGACATGACAGACCTGCTAAAAGCAGAAAAGCACGCCTGTGTGCTTTTCATCAATATATTGTTGATGATTATTGGTTTTACGACACATCGACCGTTGAGACATGTAGCGTCGCCAATCTCTCACGCCGATCGGTCGCAGGCGAAGAGTAGCGACAGGTGATCAATATATTGTTGATCATTGGATTGGAGTTTAGGGTCGCATCGACTAGATGGTCATGCAGCTTATATACCGTTGATCAATACGGGACGGAACAACCCCAGCGCTAACCATTGATAAAGCATGTCCGTGTTGCCTTGGCTGGAGGTGCTTATCAGGTCAATGTCATCCGATACTAAATCCATTAACGCCATGATGTATGACAGTAACCAATTAGGTCCAGAGTCGATTTCCCTATGGCCCAACATGATAATGCGCAACACATAATGACGTGATGAGATACTGGTGAGCATGTGCTACCAGCCCCACCCCCGCACAGGGACACACAGAAATGAAGACATGAGCAGCATGGGATGAGAATAGCTCACATTTCATGCACGTGGGCGGCGAGCGGGGCAATTGCGACAGCTGGCTCGTGTTGCCGAACACAGACGTGACTCAGGTAGGCGGAATCGAGATGTGTTGACGCGCCCTTCGTGCCAGTACAGTATGTGATACCGCCACGGTATCATTCATCTCTGACCTGCCCATCGTGTCTGTACAGCATGTGATACCGCGACAACACCATCTGTACTCATCCCTGACGCAATCGTGTCTGTTCAGTATGTGATACCGCCACAGTATCATCAGTACTCATCTCTGACGTACCCGCCGTGCCTGTCCAGTGCGTGGTACCCCGACTGTATCATCAGTACTCATCTCTGACGTATCCGTCGTGCCTGTCCAGTGTGTGGTACCCCGACTGTATCATCAGTACTCATCTCTGACGTATCCGTCGTGCCTATCCAGTGTGTGGTACCCCGACTGTATCATCAGTACTCATCTCTGACGTATCCGTCGTGCCTGTCCAGTGTGTGGTACCCCGACTGTATCATCAGTACTCATCTCTGACGTATCCGTCGCTCCTGTCCAGTGTGTGGTACCCCGACTGTATCATCAGTACTCATCTCTGACGTATCCGTCGCTCCTGTCCAGTGTGTGGTACCCCGACTGTATCATCAGTACTCATCTCTGACGTATCCGTCGTGCCTGTCCAGTGTGTGGCACCCCGACTGTATCATCAGTACTCATCTCTGACGTATCCGTCGTGCCTATCCAGTGTGTGGTACCCCAACTGTACCATCAGTACTCATCTCTGACGTATCCGTCGTGCCTATCCAGTGTGTGGTACCCCGACTGTATCATCAGTGCTCATCTCTGACGTATCCGTCGCTCCTGTCCAGTGTGTGGTACCCCGACTGTATCATCAGTGCTCATCTCTGACGTATCCGTCGCTCCTGTCAGTGTGTGGTACCCCTTATAGTATCGTACCGTTCCTGTCCAGTGTGTGGTACCCCGACTGTACCATCAGTACTCATCTCTGACGTATCCGTCGCTCCTAGTGTGTGGTACCCCGATATCTCAGTACTCATTCTGACGTATCCATGTCCTGTGTGTGGTACCCCGACTGTACCATCAGTACTCATCTCTGACGTATCCATCGCTCCTGTCCAGTGTGTGGTACCCCGACTGTATCATCAGTACTCATCTCTGACGTATCCATCGCTCCTGTCCAGTGTGTGGTACCCCGACTGTACCATCAGTACTCATCTCTGACGTACCCGTCGCTCCTGTCCAGTGTGTGGTACCCCGACTGTATCATCAGTACTCATCTCTGACGTATCCGTCGTGCCTGTCCAGTGTGTGGTACCCCGACTGTATCATCAGTACTCATCTCTGCTCCTGTGGTCCCGCCACTACTCACCTCTGCTACTGCCGTCGCACTAGTGTTGATCTATCCCGCATAATCCACCAGTACTTACATCTGATCCGGCATAGTCCCAACGGCACTGACCTCTGCCCCTACACAGTACCACCGACACTGACCTCTGCCCCTACACAGCACCGCTGACACTGACCTCTGCCCTTACACAGTACCACCGACACTGACCTCTGCCCCTACACAGCACCGCTGACACTGACCTCTGCCCTTACACAGTACCACCGACACTGACCTCTGCTCCTACAGTCCCACCGGTACTGACCTCTGCTCCTACAGTCCCACCGACACTGACCTCTGCCCATACACAGTACCACCGGCACTGACCTCTGCCCATACACAGTACCACCGGCACTGACCTCTGCCCTTACACAGTACCACCGGTACTGACATCTGCCCTTACACAGTACCACCGGCACTGACCTCTGCTCCTACACAGTACCACCGACACTGACTTCTGCTCCTACAGTCCCACCGGCACTGACCTCTGCTCCTACACAGTACCACCGACACTGACCTCTGCTCCTACAGTCCCACCGACACTGACCTCTGCTCCTACAGTCCCACCGGCACTGACCTCTGCTCCTACACAGTACCACCGACACTGACTTCTGCCCCTACACAGTACCACGGACACTGACCTCTGCTCCTACAGTCCCACCGGCACTGACCTCTGCTCCTACACAGTACCACCGACACTGACCTCTGCTCCTACAGTCCCACCGACACTGACTTCTGCTCCTACAGTCCCACCGGCACTGACCTCTGCTCCTACACAGTACCACCGACACTGACCTCTGCTCCTACAGTCCCACAGACACTGACTTCTGCTCCTACAGTCCCACCGGCACTGACGTCTGCTCCTGCACAGTACCACCGACACTGACCTCTGCTCCTACAGTCCCACCGACACTGACTTCTGCTCCTACAGTCCCACCGGCACTGACCTCTGCCCCTACACAGTACCACCGGCACTGACCTCTGCTCCTGTACGGGTACCTCGCTGGCGGCGTCGATCGGTCTGACGTCGTCCGGCAGCGGCCGGTCACCCTGCAGCGCTGCAGACAGCTCGTCGCTGAGACCGTCCCACGCACTCTCCAGGTCGACCGTGGGCGCCTGCCGATCCGCCGCGGGCGCCCCTGGCGCTGCGGGCAGCACAGGGCTCGGTTCATCACCGGGACCGTCTCACGTGGCCGCCGGGTTCACGCTCGGCAAAAGTTAGTTATTTAGGTTTTAGGGCGCATCAACTGCAGTGGTTATACAGCGCCCATACGCTCGGCATAAGAGGTGCTGCTGAGAGCTGGGGGTGGCAGATGGACCCTCCAACTGTCCCGGCTCTGTCTGAGAAGAAGTAGCCACATGGCGCCCACAGTCCGGCATGAAGGGGATACCAAAATATCGGCCTCTGGCCCAACTGAGAACAAGGCGGGCCAGAATGCCCCTTCATTTCTTTAGGAAATCATGTCTCGTTTTTTTCTGTTCTGCAAAAAGTGGTAAGAAGTTTCCCTAGTTTGAAAGTACGGTAAAAAAAATCCCTATCAGAGTTTGGTTAATAGCTACTTTGAAGTCGGTTCTTTCTATAAACCATCAACACGAGCCTTGGTGACAGTGCCAAAATGGATACTCATCAATCCTCCAGTTTTTCGTCATTATCTTCGCATCAAGTAGGAAACGTAGGAAATAATCAGGAAATAATCATCGACTGGTGTCTCCAACCATACACCATTGAAACGCGGGGCATGTTCTTCGCTCCCTCGGCGATTTCCAAACCCCTCGCAAAAGACCCCAGAAACAGAGGTTTTCAGCCACTGATCCAGGATGACCTCGATTTGCCAAGCCTAAATCACTGAAATTTGGTCATGTATAGTTTCTTGATTGATTGATTATTCATGCATGGTTTCTTCATCGAAGCTAACCCTATTACCTACTTCTTTAGTTCATAATAAGTTGATCTTGGCATAGGTTCAAGGTTTATTTGGCTCGGTGAGATAACGCAACGTGGTAAAAAAAAACATTACATTTAAAGTGCGAATAACTCATAAATTATGCATCGCACACAGCATAAAGGCGCACCATAAAAAGAGAAACTCAATCAAGTTCTTGTAGGTCCAGGCAAGTCCCGTTTCCAAACATCACTTCCACTTTAGGAGATATTTTCCAAACAGCCCAGTTTTGGTCAGACGGAGGCCTCGACGGTGAGGCAGCGCATATCTCTCGGCACGCCCCCCCCCCACAGATGTTGTGGTCGCTTTTTTACCTCCTGGAGACTGCAGATCCTTCTGGCAGACCTGACTTCTTGGGTACCTCCACATCAACAAGTTCATAGTTAAGTCTGGCTGTGAGCTTGCTATGATCACTAGACCATCGAGATCACTAGACAATCGAAGCGGTCCTCTGTCCACTTCAGAATATTCTGCCCATTGTGAGCCGAAGCACTGTCCTGCTAAAGCCACATGAAAGGCATCTCATTAGAATGTTTGACCAGATCTCGCTTCCAGAACTTATCCAGTATCCTTCCGTACAGCTCCTTGTTGATAGTCAGGGTGTGGCCGTCTCTACCCACAAACCACGGAGGTCCAATGGTGAATCGCTACCAAGTGCGTCCCATGCTGCGATCTTCCTGGTGTGCAGACATTCCTCGTGAACATCTGCAGGCTTCCCTGACCACCAAGGGCGGCTATTCTTGACGGTGCCGTTGCGGTGGAAATGTTCCTCGTCGGAAAATTAGACTTGGCTAGAGAAGTTGAGACAGTTGTCATTAATATCACGGAGCCACGTCGCGTACCATCGCAGGCTAGCCATCGCACTTTATATAACTGTATGCTTGGTTGTCATTTTATTTCACTTCAGTTTAAGGTCTTGCTTTTAGAGCCGGAGTACTGAAACACTGGAGACTTGCGCCCGTTGCTTGTGCGAGCCGCCATGCTAATTAGCTGGTGAGCGTTGATAACCGGAGTCCCCTATCTGCACGCTCTGTGACGCACTGGGAGACATTTTTTGGTAGCTTCTTTGTCTACTTAGGTTCGTTACATGACCCTCATTAAGAAGCGGTGCTGTAGCGTGAGTATCGTGTGATAAATTTGGATTGTCCTTGTCCTGAGACGAGCCATAAATTTAAGTTATGTTCTGGTTGGTTATTGGTTTTACGACACATCGATCGTTGAGTCATGTAGCGTCGCCAATCTCTCACGCTGATTGGTCGCGGGCGAAGAGTAGTGACAGGTGAGACTCGAACCCACAACCGCTCGATTGTGAGACGAGCAACTTACCCTTAGGCTACTCGTAAATTGTGTCCTAATTACCACTTGGTTGGCAGGTGAAATTGTTGGCAGGCAGGCGCGCACCCAGGATTTTTCCATGGGGGGGGGCCGGACCGAAAAGGGCACTTGGTCGGCTCCAAAAGGGCACCTGACCGGCTCCAAAAGGGCACTTTGCGGTACGGGGTAGACTGGAAGGTTTGTTGACCGGGGAAGCGGGGGTGGGCGTGCAAAAAAAAATGGCCAAAAGGGCAGTTTTGGCACAGACGCGGCACATAAGGCAGGTGATTTTTTGGCTCAATTTGGGACATTCCGCCCAAGAGGGCACTCTTCGGTCAAAAGGGCACATTGGTCTCATGGGGGGGGGGGCCTTCCGGTGCGCCTATGTTGGCAGGTGCAAATATATATTTATATGTGCACGTGCATGGAAGGTGTCGTGAAATCTGACCCAGCTGAACTGATATTGAAATACTAACTGTTGTAATACTATTTAACCAGCCCGCTTATGCCCATCTCGATCAGGACACGTAACTCCTGTTGTGGGCGGGGGTCGCACCAGTGCGAGCTTTACCATTACCTAGCACGGCATCTGACTTGCCCGAGTCCGAGACACTAATATTCACTGTGACTAATTGTAATTAGAAATTAACCAAACGTTACAATTCATCTACACCAGAGCCTCCCACGCACTACGACTGCGCCTTCGGCTAGTCCCCAACCAGACGACAGGCGATACAAGGCTAGCACACGGCTAACGAAAGTGAGAACGTGAGGTTGTATCCGATCCCGAGTAGTGCACAACAAAGGAACTCAGTTTGATCAGGCAGCCTTGTGCATGCCAAGCAGTGAAAGTCAGTGGTAATGTATGTGGTTCGAGGACAAATTAAGTATACGAGCATGGATGGCCTGCGTGATAAGTGGTGAGAACAAGAATTTCTGCACATAATTTATCTAAGAATGACTGAATGAAACCGGTCCCTGAGTCATTCCGGGGAACCGATAAATCATTGCTTAATGTCAGGAAACAGCCCTCCTCCTGCATAACTGCTTGTTAATATATGAACCATCAAACAACATCAAATGCTTATCGCCGTCGAATTGCCTCGTTCTCTGTGGTACTGTTCCAAACATAGTAGCTGCAGCTTGAAACAGTCCATTAAATTCACAACCGAAGCACATCGCGTCGTTTACTATGACATGGACTTTATTGTCGAAGCTGCAATCACTAAAGAAAATGATTTAACGAGCCATTAATTTGACAGAAGCTTGACCATAACTTGGCCAAGCTGCACTAAATTTAACACGCCTGGGTCACAGCAAATCATACGACAGCTTGGCAGAGAGCCATGCTTCACAGCTGATGTTGTCACCGCTCGCATGCAAGAAGCATTCTCACCGATCACCGAACCATCAACTGCCCTTAATGGATTCTGTCTGGTAAGTTATAACAAGAACAAACTTACCGATCACTGAGCCATCAGCTGCCTTCAATGGATTCTGTTTTGCGAGTTATAACAAGAACAAACTTACGGAACGATGCAGCACAAAACTTAAGAATTCGAAAAGCATCTAGCAGGCATGCGGGTGCTTCATGTTATTTGGTTGGTTGGTTATTGGTTTTACGACACATCAGCCGTTGATTCATGTAGCGTCGCCAATCTCTTACGCCGATTGGTCGTGGGCGAAGGGTAGCGACAGGCAGGGTTAAAATATTGGTTTTTCATTAGGTGTGAGATGTCGAAATGAGTATAGCAGGATGTCGAAATATGACATTCAATTAGTGTAATTTAAAATTTTCTGATGCCTTTCAGACTAAAATTTGAGTTGATGATGTATGTGATTATGACTGGACCTTTTTCATTTGTTTTAAGATCCATAATTTAAGAAAAGATGCATTCGGGATAAGGAGAATAATAACTATGAACTGGTATTGTATCCCATATCACATAGGTCATCCCTTTACCAGAATTGCATTGGAAAATGTTTGTGTAACACCATTCCATATTGAGGGCATACACATGCTATTTATAAACAGGATACTGTTACAAAGGAGACATAAATACTTCATATCAATGAGCAGGATGCTGATACTTCTTGAAGAAGGATGTCGATTGAGTGTTCAGAAAGTGGAATAATTTATCACTGAGCAACTTTGATAAGCCTGCATATCGTATTCAGTGCAGGGCTTCATCGCTTGCTGAATAATGACTTAAGGAGTGCAGGATGATGCCGCGCTTCAGGATACTGGGTAGACTATCTGAATCAGAAGAGGGTCTGTGATACGGTTTTAGGAAATTTCCTGATCAGAGGTCATTAGTGCACCCCAACTATGGCATATTTGAATTGTTGAAGGCCATCAGGATGTCTTCAGTTGAGTTCATGTTGGTTCCATAATCAGCAGCTAGCAAGCAAGGATGCCACAAAAGCCATAGACAGGGAGGTCGATTTAACTTTCATTAGGTGGTATTTTCCACCCATTTTCTTCAAAAATTTCACACTGGCGACAGGTGAGACTCGAACCCACAACCTTTCGATTGTAAGACAAGCAACCTACTCGTCCCCGCTTCATGTTATTTGTAATCAGCTTGGAAGTACAAGGCCCGGTAAGGCAGATGGGAATACGCCAGTCAAAAAGTTGAATTTTCCAATCTTCAGACCCATTGAAGGTGTGGATGAGTTTCCAATTGTTCAGCGCCAAAGTTACTTCAGGTGGTTACTTCTTTATTTAGAGAATACGAAACTAAGGCTATCGATATTTGGGTTGGTGTATTTACACCCAGGACGGCACAATCTTCACAATCACCTGATTCACAATGAATGTACTTGATTAAATGTGAAGTTGCATTAGTCAACATACAAATATTGCAACATCACCTCACCAACATTATATATATGTTGTCAAATTTCATTATAATAAATTATTACCGGCATCATTATAGCATCTACATCAATATGTATCGCATCTGCAGTAAAATGTTTATCATCATCATCACCTCCGCACATTGAATTTCATGTGTACATGCAATTTTCTGCAACTGCATGCATGCAACTCTGCATTAATTCCACATAATTATAATAAAAAGCGCAACATGAAAGGTTCTTTTATCCTCTGTGACGCCCGTAATCCACTTCAGTTCGATTCAGCAGAGGGTCTATAATGTCGTGATTTATTAATGAGAAGCATGTTCTGGGAATACCAAGAGAAAATCACGGGACATATTAACCCACGTCTCTTGGGAATCAAAAGACAACATGTGATATTTCTTTCAGTGGGCTATATGATTTTCTCACACAACAGGTTAGATCAAAGCTTACAGCAGTTCCATCACGGAAAAGACGATTAATTCCTATGAACCAAAGGTGGACTGGAGTTTCTGCACAATACAAAAACACACAATTATGTTGTACCGTTATATAATCTCATGCGAACACCATACGCACACCATATTCACTAGTTGACACAAAAAAAATGTTGTCATCGTCCTGAACTAACCGCAGGTTACACAAGCAATTCAAAGAATACTGCACCAGCAAGAATGGGATGTTTGTTTAGGCTTGTCTTGTCACCATGGCGTCTTGTCTCGGTATTCGCTTAGGTATTTCCTATCACCTTCTGATTACTAGGCAGGGAAGGGTGACCGCCAAAAGCGCTCACCCACACACCTTAACCCTTTAAACCCTTAACACCTTAAAAACCATCTTAACCCCCGGGGGTCTTCAACCCCCCTCTCAGGTTTTTCGCGGATAGCGGACGAACGGCGCGCTGCCGCGCGCCGTTCCCCCAAAATGAACTCCCCAGAGTCAAAAACATAATGTAGGTCGTGAAAAGTCGTGAAAATCTAGCCCCATGGTGACGTCACTTTTGGGGAAAATTGTTTTGGAGGGTGGACCCGGACCCTACACGTCGAGCGCTTTTCGATGACACCGCTTTCGTTTTCGTGCGATGCTTATTTTGGATTTCAGAGGGGGTCTTCAACCGCCCCCCCCCCCACCCCCCACACCCCCCCGAGTCGGGGTGGGAGGAGTTGACAGGAAAGACGGCGCGGGTTAAGAAGCCACTTGGCAATTACGATGGGCCATGTGGCAGGCCCTGGATGAGGCTGAAGTGAAGACACCGATGCAACGAACGAGTCACCACCCGGGCTCATGTAAATATGCAGTTTATTGCGTTGTTTCCACCCTGAACACGACTGTTCTTAGACCTTGAGATGTGGAAAATTACTATCATATCTGAAACAGGGCGCCAAGTTACACTGTCCGTGATGAGTGTGGTAAAATAATGCACTAGTTAGAACCATGATTTCAAGTAACCACCCAGCAGACGACACCATAGTTAATATCCATATCATCTGGAGAGATCCTGGAGGGCAGCAATGGCTGGAGTGTATACCCTGGGGATGCAGCCAATTTAATACCGAACGCTGTCTTGAACTGACCCGGTAGCCGGTCGCCAGACGGAGAAGTAAAGAAAATAGTTCGCTGCCGATATATTCCCGCAGCGTTAGCCCTCCAGATAGCCAACGAATGCATTCCGTGTTAAATAAGCAACCCAATGCAAATATTTCAGCTTCCGGAATTCGCCTGTGTTCCCTTATCTACGCCAGTAGCCCGGAACAGCGCCGTTTTCCACTCCCGCCGACTGTGCGTAATATGTTGAGTGATTTGGAGTGTGGGCTTGTGTGGAGTGTTAATTGGGGGTTGATTCCATACAGATGATGGTTCTGGTGTTGCGCTCTTCCTATCTGTTCCAGGTTGGCTCGCCCGGGCATTCGGGCCGTTTATACTTCCATGTCACAAGGCCTGTTGGAGGCCCTCACCTGCACACGCAAGTCCAGAGAAAGCACCCATGCCACGAGGGGCGCAGCTATCCCCCCCCCCCTCAGCAACAAACAAAAACACTAGATCAAGGAAAAGGAAGATTGTTTTATACATTACAAGAAAACAGAAATATTCGACGAGTTTTGCACTTAAGAAACGTTCTCTACTTCATGACATGTTTTGGACGGTCCCCTACGAAAATCCTGACTACACCTCTGCACGTCACAATTAACGATGAACAGTGTGATACTTCTAACCTTTAAGTGTATCTTCCTTCCGTTCAGATGGCATCAAGCCGCCGACGACACCCGATGCCACAATACGGCAGACCTGTGCTCTCCGGGAACGACTACGCGACATAACGCGGGTAAACGTTTTCAAATTCAGTCCGCATCAACGTCCGCATCCAAGCCGTATCCATGTCCATGCCAGACATAGATGTCCACCACCCCTGTGTCCATCAGCGTCCATGTGCACCGTGCATTGTCCAATCCATTTCCAAAAATACGGAATAGTTGAAACCTGATTGGTAGCAGCATTATACAATATTTGCATCTGACAAGAAAAACAAATGAACGTTTGGTGTAAAATGTGCATTACGATTTTTAATAGCAGCATATTTTACCAATCATAACAATTGCACGTCAAAGCATATGTGGAGACTGGTCCTCTAATCTATGCTAGCTCATATTGCACAAATATGAACAAAGCATATAAGAACAGGACAACTACCATTCATATCTGTTTATATTTGACAAACCCTATCCAGTCCGCTCCGTTAGCTATACCAAGCGAATATTCATACGAGTATCCAATCTGTGTTACGCTTCGTATTCCACTATCACTATGCCCCACAATATAACACTTAATATATTCCTTATATTGGGGGAGCTGCCTGATAAGTTAATCGAACCTGAGAGTGAATCAGTTAACCGGATAAACAGGGAAGGGTGGTTGTATGCCCATATCCCCTCATCCCGCACCACTACTACCATCGGAATTATTCCGAACACATGAATTCAGCACAAGTTACAAAACCGAGTCACAAGTGTCTGGGCGAAATGCAAAACACTCATGACCCACTCTCAACGCCGGCAAACCATCCGCGTCTTCGACAACAGCCCACACTGATAACTTGATTCCCACATGGTCTGCTTATACTGAGTCGCGGTCGGTTACGAATGAGCTGCTGGCGCTTGATATCAAATAAATCCGCGCGGCCGCCGGCTGATATGGGCTCACAGAGGCTCCAGACGTGGCTGGGACAGCCGGTCAGTTGGTACGATCCGACCTCTGCGGGGCTTGTCCATGCCTCCAGAACACAATCATCACCCCGGCACGCAGAACATGGCGCCATTGTTTTGCCACGCATTTGCTTATATATATATATATATATATATATATATATATATATATATATATATATATATATATATATATATATATATATACATTAACTAAGATTAACTTAGTTGTTTCAAAATGACTATCAGCGCATTGTTGTTTAATAGACATGCATGAAACTGACCGAGAAGTACAAAAATTAGTTTTTTCTTCTTCTTTGGTTTCTTGATTTAGGAGAGAGGAGAAGGAAAGGAAAAAAGATAATTCCAGAACACGAACCCAACCCGGTATACATAACGTTGCAATGAATCAAAGATGGCAACATATGTGACGGATCGTGTGAAATGACAAGAAATAGAAATATAACGAAAACAAACTGCCGTTCACCAGCTATCACCCGCTTCCAGAAAATCACACTGCAAAACAACAAAATGCATCATTTGAGCCCGACATCTAGCGTCGCCTAGGACAAGGCCGCGTCGTTTACCAAGTGTCCAGAAGTTTGGTCGTGATAAGATTACGGGACAAGTCATTTGGCCGCCGTCTGGTCGGCAGGCTGTACAACGTTTGCGCTGCCCTCCGGTTGGCCACGAGGCGCGGTAGATGTCGGAAAGTGGTTGGTTGGTTATTGGTTCTACGACACGTCGACCGTTGAGCCATGCAGCGTCGCCAATCTCTCACGCCGATTGGTCGCGGGCGAAGAGTAGCGACAGGTGAGACTCGAACCCACAGCCTTTCGATTGTGAGACGAGCAACTTACCCCTAGACCACTCGTCCCCCGATGTCGGACAGTGGACTCAGAGCTACTCCGGCCGGGCTCATTGGGTACGGACAAATCGCTACGCCGTACCTGGACGCCGCGAGCTGGCCTTCTTGGCCTTGCGCTTCTGCTTCACCACGATTCGGCCGGCTCCCGAGAACTTCTCCAGCAGCTTGATGAAGACGTGCGTCGTCTCCACCAAATCGGTCAGGAACTTGCTGAAACAGACATTCATGTCCGCTATTAACAGCTATGCTGTGTGAAATGAAATACTTCACACACAGGTGCGAGAAAAAACAGTGGTCAGCAGCTCCTAAATCAGTTTTCCAAAGGGAAGCTTCACCAAATGAAAACCAGTCTAAACATTGAGCACAAATCGGATGTTATTAACGGTATCACCAGATTGGTAACCTTAGCAAACAAGCTATAATCAAACTTGTAGGTTTACGTGATCCAATGATAATGCCAAAGTGTGGGATGCAAAGTTGTTATGGCATGCCATAACAACTTTGCCGCCCCGGTAGCTCGGTTGGTTGGAGCGCTGGCCTGCAGTGGTCTCCCCTGTCCTGGCAACACAGGGTTCGAGTCGCTTTCCGCGCTCGCATTTAGCCCCCGGCCGGGAGTGTCAGTTGGCAGCTGGCCCGATAAGGCCTGGGACGAGCTACCGGGCGGCCGTGTCGGTGTATTGACGGCACGTTAAACTTTCGATCAAAATTCTGCCGTTGAACTGGACTTAATGGATCCGGTGGTGGGGCCAGGGTTCACGCAACAAGCTCTGCTTAGTAATAGAACCCTGGTTCCTAATGCCACCCAGCAACAATTTGGACTAAAAATTTTCTTTTAAGTGAGACCATCCACCGAAACACAAAAAACGTCACCCAACACTTACGCATGCTAACTTATGCTTCTTTGTTCTCCATGCTGTATGTTATGTTGATGCATATTTGGTCGCATCCTACCACTCTCAATGTTTCAACGTATTCTGCTCGTTCCGAAGACTCGGAGCATGTGAAGACCGAAGATCCGGTGATTGCGGGTGCCCGACTAGGGAATATTTCATAATATTTGCATCCCATCCACAATTTAGTCCCCAAATTGGGTCAATCGACAACACCATCTCAATCCTCCCTTTTGCACGCCAACCTTTCGGAGTACTATTTCATTCGGCCGTTGCATTAGCTGTGTCCATGATTAAATTACGTCTTAAAATGAACATGTGCCACCAGGTTTTTAGGTTCCTCAAACAAAACCTTGTATACAAAAAAAGAACTAGGAAGGAAACCAGGAATGAAATAAGTGTAGCGTTCCATATGATGGATTTATTCAAGTAAATCAGATCATAAGGCGACGTAAAAAAATATAGGCGCCAGAGGCACTTCGAAATCCTGCCACGATGGAAAAAAATGGGCAATCGCCCGTGCTCTCTATCACGGCCGTCTTTCCGACAAACCCAATCTCGCTGCAAGATTCGCGGCCGATTTTGCTGGATTCGTGCGGGCGAGGCCCAGGTCGACGAATATGGAGGCGCAATCGAAGGGCCTTTGATAGCCACGCTGGCGCTGATCGCCTAATTCCGTCACAACGCGCCACCGTCTCGCAACGGCGACAAAAACAGTGCGGCCCACTGGGCATCTGCCGAACCGCGACCCTGAGTCCGACCAGACGGCGCCCACTCGGACTTGGCGCTGCGACCCGAGCCAGACCAACAATGACGGCTCAGAA
This sequence comes from Imbricaverruca yamaguchii, assembly GCA_034440575.1. NCBI lineage: Eukaryota > Metazoa > Arthropoda > Thecostraca > Neoverrucidae > Imbricaverruca > Imbricaverruca yamaguchii. The sequence goes on from JAOTOL010001328.1 coordinate 164,819, forward strand.
GGGTGCTCCGAGTCATGAGAGGGCACAGACGGTGCTCCGAGTCAGGTGAGGGCAGAGACAGTGCTCCGAGTCAGGTGAGGGCACAGACGGTGCTCCGAGTCATGAGAGGGCACAGACGGTGCTCCGAGTCAGGTGAGGGCACAGACGGTGCTCCGAGTCAGGTGAGGGCACAGACGGTGCTCGAGGTCGAGGTGAGGGCACAGACAGTGCTCCGAGTCAGGTGAGGGCACAGACAGTGCTCCGAGTCAGGTGAGGGCACAGACAGTTCGAGTCAGGTGAGGACAGTGGCTCCGAGTCAGGTGAGGGCACAGACGGTGCTCCGAGTCAGGTGAGGGCAACAGGTGAGGGCACAGACGGTGCTCCGAGTCAGGTGAGGGCACAGACGGTGCTCCGAGTCAGGTGAGGGCACAGACGGTGCTCCGAGTCAGGTGAGGGCACAGACAGTGCTCCGAGTCAGGTGAGGGCACAGACGGTGCTCCGAGTCAGGTGAGGGCACAGACGGTGCTCCGAGTCAGGTGAGGGCACAGACAGTGCTCCGAGTCAGGTGAGGGCACAGACGGTGCTCCGAGTCAGGTGAGGGCGCAGACGGTGTCTTGTTTCAGGCGAGACTGGCACCTCAGCTAAAAACGCTTGGGATTGAGAACAATCTTTTTGTCAGAAAGGTAGTTTTCAAACGAGGGCATGTGAGAGTTGTTCTGAAGCAATGTTGATATTACAAGCAACCATCAAAGTGCAATCGGGGTTTCGTTGAAAAACGAATTATTCAACTGAAATTAAGCTGCGTCTTGCAAATTCAACACTGATTGCATACCAACTCACCAATGACAGTTCATATACTACAGAATGTGAACTACCAATTAATTGAGCTGGGCATCTGCACTTCTTACAGGGCACGAAAGAAAAACGCACGGGAATTCAAACTTTTGAATGGATTCCAACTGTGTAGAAAAACCGTCAACCATGGTCAACTTCACAGATGAGACATGCTATATCTGGAGTTTAAGGGCGCATCGACTGCAATGGTTATGCAGCAACATGCAATATCTAACCAGAAGAAATGCGTTACAATTTGCTGTTTCACATCTGAAATCAAGACATTTGGTGCCATCAGTGAGCATAAAAAGTCAGCAGCGAAATGCATAATCGTCAGCAATTGATACTCCGACAACGGAAACCTGCTACACTGATCGATAACTCACAGGACTGATATGTCTGGATTGAGTGATATTTTGCCGACATGTAAAAACGTTCATAAATGTTTGTGGTTGGTTAACACACCATATTGGTAGGATGGCGGAAATAGCAGGATGCAGATCAGTAGTGCTTGTGATAGTATGGGGCCAATTCATCTGTCCCGAATATTTTGGACCAGACTCGAGGCGTTTTATACTAGCCAAGATATCGCGACGTACATATTTCGGGTGACGGTTCAATCTACACACGCGATTTACACTACTGAACGCAATTCGCGCAGTTTAACAAGTGTGACGATTGTTTTGGGACGCCCCCACCCGGTTGATGGAAAAGTGGTGGATGGTGGTCATTTATCTTACGACGCGTTGAATGCTGACCTGCAGAGTCGCTAATCACCTGCACTGATTGGCCGCGCACGAAGAGTAGCAGCGGGACCAGCAGCCTCAAAAGTTAGGTTTGGAGACGAGCAGCTAGCCCCGGCGAGCGGAAGGGCGATAAGTGGTCCTCGAAGGTTCACTTTTAATAGAACAAGTCGGAGGCGAACACTATTTCCAAAGCATAAATTCGTGTACTGATCACGTTAATTGATTGGGCGAGTATTTAATCATTTGGTGAAAATGATAACCAACGCACGTTTATTGCTTGTTGATGTCAATGCGCAATGTTGATTTATATTTCTCAATACATACTTTCTAGAATACATTGCGTTCATATCATAACCATGAAGTTGTGATGGGGATGGGTGATGGGACCCTTCCTACTCGTCCCACCGCATCTACTTAGCTACGGGAGAGGGTGAGAGGCACATAATGTCTCTCTCCGCCTCCCCCTCTCTCTCTCTCTCTCTTCGGAATCCCGAAAGCTAACCATCGTATTTTACCGCCGGAAACTGAAATGGATTGATGGTGCAGTGATCTCTATTTTAGTGAAGCAAAATCATAAACATCTTGGTTAATGGTTTTTTACGACACATCGACCGTTGAGTCGTGCAGCGTCGACAATCTCTCACGCCGATTGGTCGACGGCGAAGAGTAGCGACAAGCGAGACTCGAACCCACAACCTTTAGATTGTGAGACGAGCAACTTACCCCTAGACCACTCGTCCCCTCATAAACAGCTTGACTGAATACTTCACACATAACCAAATATTCCTATCATCGCAAATCCCATGATGAATACGTCCACGCCCGCTTTGAGATATTCCAGAAAGATCACTCTTTTCATCATGATTGCCTTTATAGGCGGAATCAGGAACGGGATGATTGTTCTCCGAATTTTATACAAACACGCACTAATTTAGCCGATCTACAATCCTATTCGGGGATGGAAGCGGATTCCAACACCCCCATGGCTTTCCGACTGCATATCCGTAACCCTTTGTAATAGGAGCTTGAAATTATGTGGCTTTTCTCAGCTTCCTCTTTCTACTTCGCACCGAATTTTTATTTCGCAACTATATCAGGGCGGCACCATTAGCGGAAATTGGAATGTACTCCCGACAATATTTCCAAGAATCTAGAAACAGCATGTACATTTGAATATAGTTATTGTGTTGCTCTCCATTAAAAAATAATTTGGAATTTGACTCATGATACTGGGATGCTTAACTACGAAGACGGCTATTTGCATAGTTTATATAAATATATATATATATATATTATTTTTTTTTTTATATATATATATATATATATATATATATATATATATGCATATACACATATATATACATATATACATATATATACATATATATATATATATATATATATATATATATATATATATATATATATCATATATATATATATATATAAATATATATATATATATATATATATACTAAACGCCTTACCCCACTTTATGTAATCATAGCACCCCTTCAAAGTTGGTCGACACTGCGTGGGAGATGTATTTAATCCGACTTTGTTTGTCTATTACCTTCACAGATGCTCCGTTGTATTGTTTCAAGTTTTAGTTTCTCCATTAAATACCCACTTTTAACACTTACATTTTGACCAGCTGTCATCAAAACGTCCTATCCGAGTAACCGAATCTCAATCTTCGTTCAACGATGAGTGTGTGGTGGCCTACAATATGTTGCACCACTCGTACCAGGCTGACGCTTCGTCTCGGCAACTTTTCATGGTAAAGCAGCTGCGGTGGGCCCACAATTTATCTGCTGGCACGCCAAACGGTTCTGTACCAGCGGCGTGGGAGTTCGGTAGTCCGCATCCCGCCGTCGCTCCTCCAGTGCTATCAATGACGCTTGATGTCGGTATAAAGCCGTGGCTTGGGACGGAATCGATCTTTTGAACAAAACACCAACGGTACCTATTCTATTTGTTTAAACCTTCACTTTTGAAACTGCGAACTATCTACACCGGTGTCCAAACTGTGCTCAAATCGCAGCCGCTACACCAGGTGGAACGTCTGCCAGGTTGGGAATCGGTCCGGTGAGGCCGATCCCCGACCTGTGACCTTCACGACAGCTTCGTCACCTGTACCGTGTCGGCGAGACGGGGGCGGCCTCTCTGCCGTCCACGAGACGGAGGCGTGGCCACACACCAGTCATGCGGTGTACCCGTCTGGTACAGTTCACACCGATCACAGTGCGCATCGGAGGCCACTACACGACATAACACAACGTCACCCGACGTCTCGGATGTGGGCTTCAAAGCAGCGCAAGAACACTGGTGGATGTGCTGAATATTGAATGATTCCCTGAAGATCAAGGCAGAGGAGGAAATAGGTGGGCCGACCACTACGTTGCAGCGGCGTTCTCAAAACAATCAACTTGTAATAGTCAAGGAACTGTCACTTCAGTCGACTCCAACAGCCGAGGAACTCTCATCTCAGCCAACTCAGCAGCCGATGAATTCTCACTTCAGTCGACTCGCAACAGTCGAAGAACTCTGACCTCAGCCAGCTCACAACAGTCGAGGAACATCTCGATTCAGTCGACTCGCAATAACCGAGGAATTCTCATCTCAGCTAACTTGAAACATCCGAGGAACTTTTACGTCAGCCAACTCACAACAGTCGAGGAACCTTCTCCCGAACCTTGGGTTCGTTTTACAACGCATTCAACCGCCAGGTCATATAGCGTCGCCAACCTCTCACGCCGATTGGTCGCGGGTGGACTCCGCAAATGCTGTCGGTCCGGAGATTCGAACCCAAAAGCTTGCGATCAAGAGACCGACGATCTACCAATTGAGCTGCCGCGGCCCCAGGAACCCTCTCCTCAGCCAACTCACAATACCCGGAGAACTCTAAAATGAACTCACTCATATCAGCCGAGGCATTTTCTTGCCAGTCAAATTATGTTTGCGGCTTACGTCTGGCGTTCGTCAATGCAGACCATGTAGCTTCACGGAAACGTTCCGTGGGAACCCATCAGCATACAATGGGACGACAAACGACCGTGTGACCCTCACCCTTCAGCAGCAGCCAAATAGCCGCCGTGTACCAAACTCAGCGGCCACCTCCGTAACAGCTGAATCGTCCGCCAGCACGGCACCGCCACACCGGGCTCGGCGATGAAAGCCAGCGAACGTACGAATAGCAAGCCCAACTTCTGCAGCTGACGTTCCAGTTGGCGTGTTGTGTCGGGCGCCGCCGGCTCTGGGCATAGTGGAATAGTTTGTGTAAATGGGCGCCGAACGCTGGCCGGGGGACCACCACTCGGGCTGCTGGCTATTTTCCGGACGTGCCACACAACTTAATCCACCCTCCGAGGATATTAGACCCGCGCAGGGATATGAAATTTACCGTCTGTCCGTAAAAATGCGTGTCACCGCTGCCGATCGCGTTTTCCTAACGACCCGATCCAATTCGATGCAAGTTAGGCGCGCGGAACATAATTTATGGTGCCGATATTGGCGCGTGGAACGTGTTGCTACCGCACGCACAACACATCACTGCCACCGTCCATCAAATGAAATACCCGGGACACCCACGTACAAACATCACCACCACCGTCGCTCGATTCACGCAAATAAAAACGCAAAATACCACCATCACCGTTTAAGATTCCCACGTGCAAGCACATTACCAACACCGCCCCGTGAGGACGGTTACATCACTTCCGGATGGAGAAACGTCGCATTGTTTACCTGCGACCAGAGCAAACGCCGCCGCCACCGTGATGGCACCCACTTCCACCGCGGTACTGGAAACCCCGCCACTGTAACGCCCGCCCACTCACCACCGGCGTGCCGCAGTAGTAAGTGGTGTACACCCACCACCAGTGCCGTGCCGGAAAACCGACACTGCAATGCACAACACTCACCACGAGTGCGGCACTCTGGCAACCACCACCGTACAGCTCATTCACTCACCACCAGCGAGACTCTCTGAGCCAGCATTAGAGTACCCACCAGAGCGGAAAGGGCATCAATGTCTAGCACATACAAGCGGCGCCAATATGCGTGTACCTGACAGGAAACCGGCTGGGCTTGCGGCTTCGCAGTAGGACTGAACACCACACACACGTTATTAGCTGCATTATGCAGTGTTCCGCAAATTTGCTGCCGCGGAAACACTACACATCTCAGCCATCGCAATGTAGCAGCTTTGCTGACGAGGGAGCATGGCGGTTCCGAGCGATAGGGACGCAGCGGGCTTGCGACGCCGCAAGGCAGCAGTTTCGCCGTCACGCGGTGCGGATAGCCGGGAGACACGAGCACCATGGCCACAGTTCGCCGGGTCCACGCGCCGAGACAGTCTGAGTCGGAAAATACGGCCGGCCGGATCCGCACTGGCAAGCCAGAGGCCAGTCACGCCCACGTGTGTACGTGGCATTTGGCCAGACTGTGCTCATGCAAGTGCGACGAACGGCGACCGAATCCATGCATGCCGCACAAGCTGGACGGCGGGGTGGCGGCCGGATGCGGTCGTGCTCTCAACTCCCCGGCCGATGATCTATGACAAATTAATGCCGTATGACAGGCCGGCGGCGGCCAACAGTCAAGAGGTGACGTCAAGCCAGTGACCTAAAATTACTTCACCATTAACTGTGTGGATGAAGAAAGAAGTTGCTTGGGAATAGTGAATGATTGGAAGAAAATAAAGGATCGCCACTTAAGGATTAAAAAAAGCGGAATGCCTTTCACTTCGGTCACATGCATTTTACATTATTTAGCAGTCGTGTATATAATGACTACCCACACATGTGGCAAAATGGTAACAACCTAAGAAAGGGATGAAATAGCACAATTCCATTAACTGTGAATTTCCAGGCCACATAGTCAATTATTTTACACTGCGACAAGCTGCCCGCTCGCGCTCACAGCTGGCGGAGCTTCACTGCTCGAAGAAAGCCAAGGTTCGTGTCCGATATTCGAGACCGGACTCGTTCAGAGGACGTCGGTGACGCGACGCCGGCGGCGGCGCAGCAGAGGTATCCGTGTTACAAAGTGCTGTGCCCTAGCCCAAATGTACAGACCAGCCGGAATCCGGAGGGCAGCTGCACTACACGGACTGCCGGGCTGACCCTCGAGTCGAGCCGGTCGAGCTGACCCTCGAGAGTCCTGTCGATGCCCTTCCCGGAATCCGTGAGCTCCACGCGAGCTTCGAGCCGAAGGGGTCTAACAGTCTACTCCGTTGCGCCCTACGCTCTCCCTGCCGATATATTTCACGTGTAGTGATCAGCAACGAACTACTTTTTCGGGAATTTGAAGTGCATAGAAAACCAGACCGAAATACCAGTATTGCTGCAGACATACGATGTCGCCCTCAAGGCGGCACTATACCAATTACAAGTATTACATCCGAATCAGGAATGGTTGGTTGGTTGGTTGGTTATTGGTTTACGACACATCGACCGTTAAGTCATGTAGCGTCGCCAATCTCTCACGCCGATTGGTTGCGGGCGAAGAGTAGCGACAGGTGAGACTCGAACCCACAACCTTTCGATTGTGAGATGAGCAACTTACCCCTAGGCCACTCGTCCCCGAATTAGGAACGGTTCGTGGCAAGCAGCCCATCATTGTGGAAAACTTAACGCCTTAGCCCTCACCCGTGCACATCTTACCAGCCCCCCCCCCCCGCATAGGGTGGTTGCGACTCCGCCATCCACACTGCCACGACGAAGGCAAAAACCAATTACTCTATTACAGCAAGCCTTTTTACACCTGGATCTGTACGGACGGATTCTGCTCCCCATCTTACCCCCCCCAGAACTCGGAATCTATTGGACAGATTTCAAAACTGGATAGCTCAAGCGAATTCTACTGGTTAGATTTACACTTATAGGTTTTTTTTTTAAACAAGTCAACAGTTTTGCAATGGCGAAGTCAAGCGGTAAACAATGGGGAAAATCGAGAAAAAACATTTGAGGCTGTTTGTTTCATACCGATAGATTTGTGCATCGATGAGCATACCTCATTCTGTATGGTCCCAATCACCATTTGAAATATATACATCACTTGAAATATATACTTGAGCATGCAGAACAGCCAATGACGTAGCCGGGAGCCTAAGGAGTCGGTGGTTAACATACGCTCCTTGTCTGGTCTTTATTGGCAATTAATGCCACAAATATCAATTATTTATTATTACATCACACCAATAATTACCGTGATGTTTGTCCGGAGAGATCGCCAGATAATTGTACTATGGAAGATCCAGAGGTCTGAATGGGAACACCACTATCTACCACTACCGCGTGCGAATGATCGTTTATCCTGAATTCACTCCTCCCTTCATGAGTGCACCTTGGCAAAGTGCCATCATCGTCGCACCATTTCTTGTAGTGATTTGAATAGGATATGTCCTAGATATCTTTCGTCACCTTCTGGATCCGCCATTGTGTAAATTATCTGGCTCCGCCACCGTTCGTGGCGAATTATTACCGCTCGCTCTGAATTCACCCTACACTCCCAACTCTCCGATGGCGACACGATACAGCTCGGAGAAAACCAGTCACGTGTCACCCATTTTTCCTCCCCGGATTCGCCCCCGACATCATTAGGCTCAAAATAATAACTTCGATACGTAAACAAAAACAGTTGCGCAGTTGAATGCCAAAGCATAGTCACCTGAGGAGCAAAATAATAAAACAATGAGAGCAGTGTGCTGCTCCTAGGTTTTCAAAAATATGTCGAAGATACCTCTCAATTGCTCCTGGAATCACCTCTGACAAAGTTAGAACATTAGCGTTCTGGTACGAAGTAAAAAGAAGAACGTTAGGAAAGGTCACCGAGTGTCAAGCTCCTAGCACAAATGACTACGAAACGGCAGGGAAAAAGCGTAACAGGGCGGAACCCCCTACCGGAATGCAGTCAATTGCATTTTGGTATCGACATCACCGGACAGGACAAGCCACAGAAAATAACCAATAAGGATCCGAACGGTTCCAGCAGTAGCGTAAAACGCTTTAAGCTTGCCTTACCACGCAGCTTACCACGCGTGAGGCCTCTGCCTTACCACGCAGAGGCAGTCTGCATGCTACCGTACGTCAGGTGCAAGAACACACTTGCCTGGACTTGATATTTTTACTTTGTTAGCCACAAAATTTACGTAGACTTTCGATTGCAGATCATTTTCGCCTTCGACGTGCATGGGTTCGACACAATCACAAAAGGCTATTCAACGACTTGGCTTTGATTTTGAAGAAAATAGAGAGAAAAATATTGGGCAAAATATGTCTGTTCTGAAAGAAGGCTAGTGCGACGAAACGAATACCAGTGTCCTTGAACCAGGGCGAAAGGCAGACCTCGCGTGACGACCCATGACTGAGACGTACCGGCTCATTTTGACGGGACTGTACTGGCAGAGCAGGACGTAGAGCAGCTCGCGGTACTCGGGCATGTAGAAGAGGTTCGACTTGAGCACGCGGGCCGCCTCGTGGGTGCCTTCGTCGCGACACGCGTCCATGTGCTGAATTGTGAAGAGGAGCTCCTGTGGCGGGCGGATCCGTCAGAGCGGTTTCGTGACAGAAGAGAGGTGCGGGTTGGCTTCTTGGTTGGTTATTGGTTTTACGACACATCGACCGTTGAGTCCTGCAGCGTCGTCAATCTCTCACGCCGATTGGTCGCGGGCGAAGAGTAGCGATATATGTGAGACTCAAACCCACAACCTTTCGACTGTGAGATGAGCAACTTACCCCTAGATTACTCGTCCCCAAGAGAGGTGTGGACCAAACACGGATAACCCAACAGCCATCCTCATTTCAACTAGGAACTCTAGGAACACAAGGAGAGGGCACAGTCCGGATCATCAGAGAATGGAGACGCCACCTGCGGTACTAAGAGAAAGGCACAGCGCGGATAATCAGGAAGAGGAACGGGGTCAGAGTAATCAGGAAGGGTAGCAGTGCCCGGGTAATCAGAGAGAACACAACCCGGATATTCAGGAAGCGGAGATGCAGTTCGGGAGAAGGGATGGAGCCCGGGTACATGAACACATGCATAGAGTAATGTCCGAGCAGGAGAAGAGGGTGTGTGGTGTAGGACCAGGGCAGAAAAGACGCCAATGGAGGGACTAAGTACAAGTGGACGAGAGGGCGGGGAGTTGGAGCCCAGGTGGGTAATATTAGGGACAGACGCCACGGAAATTATTGTCACCAGTTTTGCACGGACACCTGTGAGAAATACACCGAAAGGAGTACAGTGTAGGACAAAGCAGTACAGACGTAACATTGTGGGAGATGTCAACACAGGGAGCAACCACAGCCTGCGACACAAACAGGCAGCACATGTGCACTGTAGAGAAGCCAGTAGGAACTCTGTTGCCACTCTCTTGTTTAGATAAGGTCTACGAATGCCTGATAATGCCAACGACAGCACGTTTCAATAAAATTTTCACTATTGCAAAGATTCATATTTCGATAAGTTCCAAATAATGCTCTCCCTCTAAGTGGGTGCGAGAGGAATACTGTGTCTTTTAAGCAAGGCATATATTCTACCGGTCAATCTTTTCCACGTGATCTGCTATAGTGACCTCATTTGACTGGAGCGAGCACCAAGCAGAACTTGTTGAGAAAATGATCACCAGGCAAGATACAAAATAAGCTAGCTTTTTGTGCTTTTGTTCACGCGGGGCTCTATTTTGAAGGGAAAAACTCAACTGCAGCTAGGCGTCGTTCGATTTCCATCATGCCCATTCAGTACACACTATTGCGAGTAGGAAACAAAATGTCGCAGCCTGGGCATTAGTCCTGGCGCCACTCAAGTGAAGCTGGCCGCACGCATTCTTGCGCTCCTCGCATTTGTCCTTGACAGTTTGCAAATCACCATGACAACAACACGTATAATGAAAGTGCGAGTGGGATGTGCACACGCCAACTCGACGGGTCCTTGGGAGGTGCAATTTAACCACCCACCACGTACGTGTCCAGAAAGGGAATGCATCCCACCGCCTGGGATCTGAGAAGGCTGGCACCCAGCCAGGGAAAGATGTACTCACCTGCCCCTCGCATAGGTTCTGAAAGGGTGGTATAACCATCCACCTACCTGGTAGGCCCGGAGAGCGAGGTGAGCACGCTTAGACCAGATCTTGATCTTGCGTTTCTCGGAGGCCATCATCTCAAGATGTGTTTCCAGCTGCGTTTGGATGTAGTGAAACATGGAGACCGACAACGTCTCGCTGAAATACGACCGAGGCGACCGGTGAATGGACCGCATGGGTTGTGCGGATATCACCTCTCAACACCTCACGACAAGAATTATGCACGCCCTGGCTTCGGAACGCGATAAGCGTATCGCCAGGAGATATCCTGGACACCACATGGAAATAACGCGTTACGACTTTTATATACTGGTGCTGCAGTTCCTTCGGTTTGCGCCATTCGGTAAGCTAGCCAGGGTGATGAATGTACATAGGCAACAAATAATAGTAATAGTGAAATAGTAACGATAATAGTGAATAATAGTGAAATAATAGTGAATAATATAAATAATAGTAAAATAGCAACGACACGGCTGAGGACAACAAGGTTACTGAAAATGGTCTGATTAAAACAAAGGAGTTTCTCCAATATCGAAATCGAACGGATCCCCTTTATCTGTAGCTAGTAAGCTAATCGGAACGAATTTTTTAAAGGAGATGAAGGTTATGAAGATTAAAGGAGCTTGCATACATTCAGGTGCAGTAAGTTGTGGGTAAATCGAAGCCAATAAAAGATCAGTAAGTAAGCACAAAATCTATATCTTCATCCTTATCCACATACGATGCATGATGCATAAATGTCGGCCATCACATTCGAATAGGTTGATGGTATAATATCTGTACTACTAGTGGCCACATTATATCCCGTAGAACACTCCATGGTCGTTATCTGAGACCGTCACTGGGCACCGACGACCCAGGCGACCACGACATCCGCCTCACCAACCGCCCGGGTCAGCTATCCGCCACTGGGCACCGACGACCCACGCGACCACGACATCCGCCTCGCCAACCGCCCAGGTCAGCTATCCGTCACTGGGCACCGACGACCCACGCGACAACGACATCCGCCTCGCCAACCGCCCAGGTCAGCTATCCGTCACTGGGCACCGACGACCCAGGCGACCACGACATCCGCCTCACCAACCGCCCGGGTCAGCTATCCGTCACTGGGCACCGACGACCCAGGCGACCACGACATCCGCCTCACCAACCGCCCGGGTCAGCTATCCGTCACTGGGCACCGACGACCCAGGCGACCACGACACCGGCCCCACCAACCGCCCAGGTCAGCTATCCGTCACTGGGCACCGACGACCCAGGCGACCACGACACCGGCCTCGCCAACCGCCCAGGTCAGCTATCCGTCACTGGGCACCGACGACCCAGGCGACCACGACATCCGCCTCGCCAACCGCCCAGGTCAGCTATCCGTCACTGGGCACCGACGACCCAGCGACCACGACACCCGCCTCGCCAACCGCCCAGGTCAGCTATCCGTCACTGGGCACCGACGACCCAGGCGACCACGACATCCGCCTCACCAACCGCCCGGGTCAGCTATCCGTCACTGGGCACCGACGACCCAGGCGACCACGACATCCGCCTCACCAACCGCCCGGGTCAGCTATCTGTCACTGGGCACCGACGACCCAGGCGACCACGACACCGGCCCCACCAACCGCCCAGGTCAGCTATCCGTCACTGGGCACCGACGACCCAGGCGACCAGGACATCCGCCTCGCCAACCGTCCAGGTCAGCTATCTGTCACTGGGCACCGACGACACGGGCGACCACGACATCCGCCTCGCCAACCGTCCAGGTCAGCTATCTGTCACTGGGCACCGACGACACGGGCGACCACGACATCCGCCTCACCAACCGTCCAGGTCAGCTATCTGTCACTGGGCACCGACGACCCAGGCGACCACGACATCCGCCTCACCAACCGCCCAGGTCAGCTATCCGTCACTGGGCACCGACGACCCAGGCGACCACGACATCCGCCTCACCAACCGCCCAGGTCAGCTATCCGTCACTGGGCACCGACGACCCAGGCGACCACGACACCGGCCTCGCCAACCGCCCAGGTCAGCTATCCGTCACTGGGCACCGACGACCCAGGCGACCACGACATCCGCCTCGCCAACCGCCCAGGTCAGCTATCCGTCACTGGGCACCGACGACCCAGGCGACCACGACATCCGCCTCGCCAACCGCCCAGGTCAGCTATCCGTCACTGGGCACCGACGACAGCGACCACGACATCCGCCTCGCCAACCGCCCAGGTCAGCTATCCGTCACTGGGCACCGACGACCCAGGCGACCACGACATCCGCCTCGCCAACCGCCCAGGTCAGCTATCCGTCACTGGGCACCGACGACCCAGGCGACCACGACATCCGCCTCACCAACCGCCCAGGTCAGCTATCCGTCACTGGGCACCGACGACCCAGGCGACCACGACATCCGCCTCGCCAACCGCCCAGGTCAGCTATCCGTCACTGGGCACCGACGACCCACGCGACCACGACATCGGCCTCACCAACCGCCCAGGTCAGCTATCCGTCACTGGGCACCGACGACCCAGGCGACCACGACATCGGCCTCACCAACCGCCCAGGTCAGCTATCCGTCACTGGGCACCGACGACCCAGGCGACCACGACATCCGCCCCACCAACCGCCCAGGTCAGCTATCCGTCACTGGGCATCGACGACACGGGCGACCACGACATCCGCCTCACCAACCGTCCAGGTCAGCTATCCGTCACTGGGCACCGACGACACGGGCGACCACGACATCCGCCTCACCAACCGCCCAGGTCAGCTATCCGTCACTGGGCACCGACGACCCAGGCGACCACGACATCGGCCTCGCCAACCGCCCAGGTCAGCTATCCGTCACTGGGCACCGACGACCCAGGCGACCACGACACCGGCCTCACCAACCGCCCAGGTCAGCTATCCGTCACTGGGCACCGACGACCCAGGCGACCACGACATCCGCCTCACCAACCGTCCAGGTCAGCTATCCGTCACTGGGCACCGACGACCCAGGCGACCACGACATCCGCCTCGCCAACCGTCCAGGTCAGCTATCCGCCACTGGGCACCGACGACCCAGGCGACCACGACATCGGCCTCGCCAACCGCCCAGGTCAGCTATCCGTCACTGGGCACCGACGACCCAGGCGACCACGACATCCGCCTCGCCAACCGTCCAGGTCAGCTATCTGTCACTGGGCACCGACGACACGGGCGACCACGACATCCGCCTCGCCAACCGTCCAGATCATGCCATAAATATTCATGAAAATTGAACAGCTTCTATCAGACTTGATAACGGAACTCACTCCTAGTCTAGAACTCTTAGCCGAGGAGCATTGCAGCTCTCGGTGGGAATCCTAGACTTCACCGCATTAATGGTAATGGTTACACATTATTTAACTCACCCCGGTTAGTCTCTCCGGTCAGATCCTCACACCCCGTCTCAGGGGGGGGGGTAATCCCCTCTAAAATCGAAACTAAGCGCCCTTCATCGGAAAGCGATCGACGAGTACGGCCCGAGTCCACCCCCCTAAACAATTTTCCCCAAAGTGACGTCACTATGGGGGGATAGATTTTTCACGACTTTTCACGACTTACATTATGTTTTTTGGCTCTCGGGAGTTTATTTTGGGGGATATGAGAGAAAAAGATATTTTGAATCAGAAAAGGAAAGCGAAGTCGATCAGGGCCATACAATTTTTTGGTCCCCTCCCCCAATTTGTTTCTTGAAATTTCAAAATCTTGTGTTTTTAAGTTTTCTTTAATTCCCCTGTTCTAATGGGTAGAGCAGACCCAGAAACGTTTGAAGTCAGCCTGCTCTAATAAAAATGCTTACTTTAGCCAGAATCTTGGATTTGAATTCTAATAGGCCAATATGCAAAATTTATAAGTAGTAAAAAAAAGGTGAAAAAGCATTCCTCTCGTACGTTTTGTTGCATCCCTACAGGTAAGCAAACGCTAAAAGTTTCATTAAAGTGTTTGTATCCGTTAAAACGTGACGACTGGTTGAACTTCTTTGGAGGTGACCCCACTTTACCTAGCGCGCCGTTCGTTCACTATCCGCGAAAAACCTGAGGGGGCGGTTGAAGCCCCCCGGTCGGCGCGGGTTAACGTAAGCACATGTTCACCCAAAAGCCACGGCATCTGATTTCATTCAACTTCGAACTGGAAGTCTAAGTGATAACTGAAATCAAATATCAATTTTATATTTGGGTTACGGCTTTGGTAAAAAGGAGCGTATTTATGTTAAATTACGTGGTTGATCTATGACAGGAGGCGCAAAATTAACTTCGACTGACAGTCACGTACATAGATTCACTTTGGAATGTGCACGCCGCGCGAGTTCAAGTGCACGTCACGGTTTTCAAGTTAAGAACATTTCTAATGAATATGAAACCACTACGACGTAATCCTAGATTTGTTCATCTGGGATTGCATAAATGCTCAACCATGTTTAATGAACGGCTGTGTGGTTATTTTGCACATACTTGCAGCATCAATGGAGGATAGCAATTTGCATCGTATTGGTCACTTCGTGACAAATCATAAATGACATGTAATGAATGTTGCCAACGCACCTGATTCTGTCCACGCGGAAGTGATGATAGCGATTAAATTCCATAAAGAACTTCACCGCCCACATATAGTAAGACTCGTCGTGCGCCTGGGCCTTGGCCCGGGCCAGATCGTCCTGAAACAGACAGTAACACGTCACGATAACGTAAAATACAGTGCCTTGAAGTTGCACCATCCATAACGTACTTAGACAGAAGTTAATGGCGATAAACCTTATACCGACAATTGAGCATCAGTGTCGAGCGCCTGGCAACAGCTTTGGAAGTCATGGTCTTCCCAACGTCGTCACAAGGCAGAGCAGAAGGTTCTAGACAGAGACATCACAGAGAATAGCACGAGTCTCACACAGTTGCACCCCGATGCTCAAACCTGAGGGCGTCAGTGTTTCCGATTGCAAGGAAGCTGTTTTCAATCAAGGATGATGATATTCCCACGTGGAAGTTTCCTACGTGGAAGTGTGTCTGCGTTTGGGTCAAGAAGCACCGGGGGACTGCCGCCAACTCGTGCACGCAGTGCAACAGCAAAAACTGAAGTGCTCCTCCCCACCCCTATAAAAGAGACCACGATGGACTAAGTCCTGGCCTTGTTCCGCTTCAAATTCGGCTACTGCATGGCCGACGCAGTCGATGCGCCCCTGTACTCCATTTTCCAATTCGGCAGCAGCAAGTGGTTGAGTCAGATCTCGACGATGGTCGAATTATCCGCTCTCGCTCCCGTCCAACACACAGGTGCCAGCGACAAATGAACCGACACTTGTGCCATCCCAGACATTGCATCCAGTGGCCTTGAGGTGCTGAATCGAGCCACAACATACAGCATATTAGGTAGCACTGAGGTGCCTGCTGCTACATCCACAGTGCCGGCTCGATCCGCGCTGCACAGCATATTCGGTGACACTTATCGGATATCCCCTGCTGAATCAAGTGCTGGCTCGAGCCGCACTATGTAGCATCTTCGATGGCGATGAGGTGCCAGCTGCTACATCGACGATGCTGACTCGTGTCACAATATCCAGCAATTCGGTGGCACTCGGGCGCCTGCTGCCACAGCCGCAGTGCTGACTGGCGCCGCAGTATCCAGCACCGCGCGACGGCGGCAGACGGCTCTTGAATGACACATGGACGGCGGGGAGCGGCCGGCCGCCGGCGACCCATCTCCCGGAAGAATGTCTAATTCAGTAGGTCGAGAGTGCGCCGGCCGGCCATGGTGCCGCGCCGGCGGTCTGACGCACGCCGCGCCGGATTCGCGCCTGTCCGCCCCCACGGACGGCTGGACGCCAGCGCAAACGCCGGCCGTTATTGGAGTTCAACTGGGCGTCGGCAAGGCGGCCGCTGATGGCCGCCAGAGGTCAACTGTCACGCTGGTGTGCTTCCCGGGGTGAGGCCGGTCGGCCCTAACGCTGACGGTCCGTGGGGTGAGGTCGGCCACAATGCTGGTGGGCTGAGAGTTGAAGCCGGCAGTAACGCTAATGGTCTGAGGGCTGAAGCCGGCCTTACGCTGATGCTCTGCACCAAGCGGCACGCTGAGTCTGCGAGGTGAGGCCGGCCCTAGCGCCGATTATCTGCGGGGTGGGGCCGGCCCTAACGCTGATGGCCTGCAGGGCGGGGCCGGCCCAAGCGCCGACTATCTGCGGAGTGAGGCCGGCCCTAACGCTGAGTATCTGCGGAGTGAGGTCGGCCCTAACGCTGACAGTCTGCGGGGTAGGGCCGCCCCTAGCGCAGACTATCTGCGGGGTGAGGCCGCCCTAACGCTGATGACCTGCAGGGTGGGCCGGCACTAACGCTGATGGCCCGCAGAGCGAGCGAAGTGAGGCCGCCACGCCGATGGCCGGAAGTGATACCAGGCGACCGCAACAGCCGCCCGGCGCCCCGGATTTAGAGACGGCCAAATCACGGTCGGGTCGACAGCATTGCGGAGGCGGCCAACAACGGCCAGTGCTATTGGAAATGTATTTCCCGCAACGGCAGGCTGTTGCGAGCCGACGGTGCGCCAACTGGGTGCACCCGTGAAGCGAACATGTGGCGGTTTAACGGAGGCGGCAGCGAATCCATCGAAGTGGAAAGGAAACATTCATGTGGGAAGGTGTAAGAGATGAGGAGTTAGATTGTGGCTTGCGGCCCAGTGCAGACAGAAAAGGCTCAGCCCCGCCTGCCACCTCGGATGCAGCGCCCTGACGCGGAGCACAACCACAGATGGCACGGAGAGGCCGTCCAATACACGTAACCACAGATGGCACGCAGAGGCCGTCCAATACACGTAACCACAGATGGCACGGAGAGGCCGCCCAATACACGTAACCACAGATGGCACGGAGAGGCCGTCCAATACACGTAACCACAGATGGCACGGAGAGGCCGCCCAATACACGTAACCACAGATGGCACGCAGAGACCGTCCAATACACGTAACCACAGATGGCACGGAGAGGCCGCCCAATACACGTAACCACAGATGGCACGGAGAGGCCGTCCAATACACGTAACCACAGATGGCACGGAGAGGCCGCCCAATACACGTAACCACAGATGGCACGCAGAGGCCGTCCAATACACGTAACCACAGATGGCACGCAGAGACCGTCCAATACACGTAACCACATATGGCACGGAGAGGCCGCCCAATACACGTAACCACAGATGGCACGCAGAGGCCGTCCAATACACGTAACCACAGATGGCACGCAGAGACCGTCCAATACACGTAACCACAGATGGCACGGAGAGGCCGCCCAATACACGTAACCACAGATGGCACGCAGAGACCGTCCAATACACGTAACCACAGATGGCACTGAGAGGCCGTCCAATACACGTAACCACAGATGGCACTTAGAGGCCGCCCAAAGTCCATGGTGAAACAGCTGAACAGACCACCGTTGTACAGCGTGGTTGATTAAACGAACGTCCAAAAATGTGTTGCAACATTTTTCGCCACAAGTCGCAAGTTTGTGCGAATTTCTTGAAATCATCGTTCTTGACGATGATAGAGCGAAGCCCAATGTACCTCCTCCCAGTGCCTCCCTCCCTCTCAACCTCCCAGTCTCCGCTGTGGACTCGTGACATAGTCCAGCTTACCGGAAAACATCACGACGAATGTTCAAAATGAACACAAGACCGGTCTTCTACCAACGATGCGAAAACTAATCATCACTATCGTTTCGGCGCTTCAGTGTTGGCACACCATAGCGCTGCGCCGGCGGGGCACGGCTCGGTGCGCCGCATTCAGCCGGCTGCCGACCCAGCGCCGAGGAGTGGCGACCACCTCACGAACGGACGCGATGATCTCTCATTGCATCTGTTCGCGACCAGCCAATATTCTCTCTGAATCCAAGCTCGTACAGGGTGCGAATCTGACCACTCCCATTTGTCTTCCCCGGTTATAGCCGCCAAATCCGAGCCGCTAGAGCTGCCACGCTGCCAGCTGATGCCTCTTCTTTAAGTGGCTCATTTGCGTTCAGTACCAGCTGAAACGCATCTGGGACAAGTGTGTGGGGAGCATGCAATCATATTTGGTCGCTTTATTGGTAATGGCGTTGGATGCATCTACAATGTGAAAATTGAACTGCTGGATAGGCTCTAATACAATTCGGTTGTTCTGGTTATGCCATGCAGTTCTGGAGTTACATCATGATTAATGAGGGCTTCAGGCATTTCTTTTAGAGAAGCGTCAGTATCACAATGTACACCTGTGTACACCTGACCTTCACAATTTTGATATCTGGCGGATTGCATGATTTCTTTGAAGTACGCGAATTGTTTGTGCAAAGCAAGGATCTCATGGCGGAAATAAGTCGCCACCATTAAAGCCAGCACCGATTAAGGGCATGTCACCCAGCCACCCGGTGGTCATGTGGTTATGTCATTATGACGTGACATGCGCTGCTCGAGGTCAGGCTACTGCGCAGCCAGTGTCAGTCCGATGGAGGGTGCCATGCTGAACGATTGCATGCCGCATATACTGAGCGGGAAGAATGTAATGCAAAAGGGGCCGTGGCACAGCGTGGCACCTGAACTAATTCCATAGTTCGGCACCTTGCATTGAAGTCTGAGAAACGCACACCACATTCCGCCGATGAGCCTCATTTCGGCAAGATTGTGGCCAATTTCGGCTAAATCGGATTGTTTTGCAACGCACATGCACGTTCAGCCAAGCCGGCGGCACGATTTCCGCAATCGGGCTCCTCCGCCGCTTATGAGGACACATCCCAACTTTGAATGCACCGTGCCGAATTCACGCAACAGGTTTTATACATTTCTGAAACTGTTGCACTTGCGCGAACATCCGACACGACGGGGCGCATGCTCTCACGGGTTGCCAGCTGAGCGGATTTGCTGTCGGTCCACAAGTTTCCTGTTGCGGCACGGTGCCCGATCCCGCGTCTGCAGCAGGGAGCGTCAGTTTTTGTTCAACCCCAGCCACGTCCGCCCCCCGCTGCTGCCGCTGGTGTCGTTCGCCAACGTGCGATGCGCCTTAATGGCTGATTACAGTGTGCGACCGACACCCGTCTGCGTACGGTGCGGAAGGGCCGACGTGGAAACGATCCGCACGGTACCAGCCGGCTGCACCCAGCCGCTGAGTAAGGAAGCAACGACCATTACCGAGCACCCGAGGCCTGGGAAAGCTGTATGCGTAAATATATGTTGGAACACAATGGACACTTCACATCGCGTTAATGTCACGCAATTTGTATCAGAGCTATTTCGCATTTTAACACAGTAAAATGCGAGGTAAAACAGTAAGATCATACTTTTCATGAACAAACTGCCATTATACATGGGACAATCACTGTCACATTCTCAGACACATCGGCTTGCACCGTGTCTACAATTGTGTCAAATTGTTCAACACACAGCTGCTGCGTACGAAGCGCAGATGCGGCTGCGGACGACGTGAAATTGCGCTTAAGCTGACGCACGCACCGCGTGCTCGCAGAAATGCAGACGCAGACGCTGCGTACTTGCGCACGTTCGTAGCGTCAGTGTGGTCAGGTCTCTGGTCTGATCGGCCCGGCGAGTTATGCACCAACTGCGGGGCGTTTGTCTAAATAATGAACGCAGCGGGTATACATGGAGTGCGTTGCTAAAATGCAGGACCAAGAACATCGGATTACAATATACATTTTCTGATTACCTATGATCATCTCTATTCACGTTCCAGCTGTTTACACTAATATCTCGAGAAATTATGTTAGTCACAAAACCAACTCCTCTGTCATATATCATTTGACGGGAGTGTGCCAAGTCTCTCATAACAGAAACGGAATGAAATAGCGGAAACCGCGTGATAAATACTTGAAAAGAAGGCCTTTCGTTTCTTACTGGTGCGCACAGAGATGATCCAACAGTGCCGCCTTTATCCCGTGCCACACGGTTGCGGAAGTGCCCACATCCCAATCACGCAGCACAACTCGAACCCGAGATATCGCTGCCATGAGACCAGCGCGGATTGCACGAGCAATCTAACACCACGCCTGCATACAGCATCTGGTCCAACAGCTTCAGCTGTTCACGCCTTGCCGCTGCCCAGCGCACCAGGTCATGACGGGGTCCACGGCAGCGCGGCGGTCGCGAGCGACACGGCACCAGGTCGACACCCGGTCACAGGCGCAGGTCGCACCAGGTCAACAGGGGTGCCCCGGCGCCGGACGTAACCGGTGGCCCGTTAGTCGGTGTTGGGCGGCGGCCGATCGTTAGCGTGCCATACAGCGGACGGCCGGGCGCGAAGTCGGCCGACCGCGGCCACACGCCGGCCGGTCGATCTGGACCACGTGACCCGCCGACGGCACCTGACACTCTCTGTGACCCGCTAATGGCACCTGACACTCTCCGTGACCCGCCGACGGCACCTGACACTCTCCGTGACCCGCCAATGGCACCTGACACTCTCCGTGACCCGCCAATGGCACCTGACACTCTCCGTGACCCGCCAATGGCACCCGACACTCTCCGTGACCCGCCAATGGCACCCGACACTCTCCGTGACCCGCCAATGGCACCTGACACTCTTCGTGACCCGCCAATGGTACCTGACACTCTCCGTGACCCGCCAATGGCATTAGACACTCTTCGTGACCCGCCAATAGCATTAGACACTCTCCGTGACCCGCCAATAGCATTAGACACTCTCCGTGACCCGCCAATAGCATCAGACACTCTTCGTGACCCGCCAATGGCATCAGACACTCTCCGTGACCCGCCAATAGCATTAGACACTCTCCGTGACCCGCCAATAGCATCAGACACTCTCCGTGACCCGCCAATAGCATCAGACACTCTCCGTGACCGCCAATGGCACCTGACACTCTCCGTGACCCGCCAATAGCATCAGACACTCTCCGTGACCCGCCAATGGCACCTGACACTCTCCGTGACACATCCGACAGCACCCGATCTCTCCGTGACCCCACACCACCCACATGCGATCAGTAGTTGAACTTTAAATAAATCGCTCGCAACACAACAATGCTCAAGACGATACATTACAGAACCATTGGAAGGGATGGTGTATGAAATCTCACGTCCGAACCCGCACTTCTTGGATGGTTCTGACAGCATTAGGTTGGAGAGAGGGGACTCGAGCCGTTCTAACCAAATACAAACACCACCTATGCACACAATAGATGCCTGGAGAGGGCGATACACGCAAGCCCTGCATAAGCATAAACGCATCTGTCGCGTTACACAACGGACTTCCATTCAACGACGAGAACAGTAGAGGTGGCCGCAAGCTCCATGTGACACCACGGACGCGCGTGCAATCAGATGTCCATCACCGGCAAGTAGCAGGGAACAGCCCCGACCATTGCAGCACGGCAGACCAAGTGGAAGTGGGTGGCACAAATGACGTTCGTGGCCAGCCGACGGCCCGCTCGATTCGCATGAGCAAGGATGGAATGCCGCGCTGCCGCCACTTTAGGCCGATGTGATAGGCTCTCACGGGTCTGGAAAGTTAGCAATGTGCGGTCACAGTGCGATGCGGTGATGGCGGACGAGTGTTGGTTGGTTATTGGGGTTTAAGGGTGCATCGACTGCAGAGGTCGTGCAGCGCCCACAGACGAGAGTGTAATGTTGACCCCAGTGCGACTATACCACCGTATGTGTAAAACAGCTACCTAGACCCTGGAGCGGCTGCAGAACATCACCCGGCCACAGCGGCAACAGGATACCGTCACTCAGGATTCCGGACAACACCAAGTATCGCGGTCCGGTCAAAGCAGGGAACAAATGTGACACTGATGAGGGACGGAACAGCCTTATCATGCCCGCCCGGGGACGCCGATCATGGTACGGTAGGAAGCGGGACGAAGTGTCGCGATTTAACGAGAGCCAGGAGCACGGACCGGGTATCATGGTGTACTATATCTATGTCAGACACGTCCATTGCATCGTAATGTTTCGTGGTTCGAATCAATCAAAGCAAATGGGACAACGCAAACAGATAAAGCACTCGCATATGCTGGTGTGCATTACACATGAACGCTGCTATATAAATCGCAAACCAGGCAACAATTGCCGAGCTGTAACGGTCTGCATACCGTTAACTGTGATAGTAGTGCGCATATGGAGACATTGGCCGCACGGTGTAGGCACCGCTGCCTTCTTAACCACACCCAAAGCGTTAGTAATGGCCAGTTGATGGTCCCAACTGGAAATACCTCGGTGCCTGTGCCGTAAAGAATGGAAATGATGGACCATGTCACCGACATACCACATCGCTACATTGTTAGGAAGGTGGAGTACATGATGCGTGGCACCATCAGGGAACCACCTCAGCTCATCCGTAAGCTCACCGACTCGTTCTCATTTGCACCGCTCTGAAAATACGCGAGCACAGGGATAAGTAACCTGCCCAGGGCCATGCATGCGATAAATGTGTTGCGACCAACCGGAATGCAATATCTATTGTGGTGCACTATATGTACTCCTACGACTTCTCGCAGCACGGCAGGCTAAGCTGGCGTTGATAACGCAAAGAAATGCAGAGACCGAGCTGAAAAAGACGACAACGGACGGCCAGAACGACAAGCACCCCTTTAAATCGAGTTAGCTACAGCACACTGCAGCTCGGAAGTGCTAATGGGTTCGTCCGTCGATTCGTTTGTTGGTCGGTCGGTCGGTCGGTCGGTCGGTCGGTCGGTCGGTCGGTCGGTCGGTCGGTCGGTCGGTCGGTCGGTCGGTCGGTCGGTCGGTCGGTCGGTCGGTCGGTCGGTCGGTCGGTCGGTCGGTCGGTCGGTCGGTCGGTCGGTCGGTCGGTCGGTCGGTCGGTCGGTCGGTCGGTCGGTCGGTCGGTCGGTCGGTCGGTCGGTCGGTCGGTCGGTCGGTCGGTCGGTCGGTCGGTCGGTCGGTCGGTCGACTGATCTGGTCGTATCGCGTCGCCAGTCTCCCATGCTGATTGGTCGCGGCAGAAGAACAGCAACAGGTGTGACTCGAGCCCACAACCTTTCTGCTAGTGATGAGCAGCCTGTCCCTGGACTACTCGCTCGTGCTCACTGGTGGGACGGCGGCACCAGCCCAACTCAACCCAGTCCGTGCGACTCTGGACCCGAGGTAGCCGCACAGGCAGCCAGACAGTCCCCAGGCCGAGAGGTAGCCGCACAGGCAGCCAGACAGTCCCCAGGCCGAGAGGTAGCCGCACAGGCAGCCAGACAGTCCCCAGGCCGAGAGGTAGCCCCACAGGCAGCCGACAGTCCCCAGGCCGAGAGGTAGCCCCACAGGCAGCCAGGTAGTCCCCAGGCCGAGAGGTAGCCGTACAGGCAGCCAGACAGTCCCCAGGCCGAGAGGTAGTCGCACAGGCAGCCAGACAGTCCCCAGGCCGAGAGGTAGCCGCACAGGCAGCCAGACAGTCCCCGGGCCGAGAGGTAGCCGCACAGGCAGCCAGACAGTCCCCAGGCCGAGAGGTAGCCGCACAGGCAGCCAGACAGTCCCCAGGCCGAGAGGTAGCCGCACAGGCAGCCAGACAGTCCCCAGGCCGAGAGGTAGCCCCACAGGCAGCCAGGTAGTCCCCAGGCCGAGAGGTAGCCGCACAGGCAGCCGGACGGTAGACCCCGGGCCGAGAGGTAGCCGCACAGGCAGCCAGACAGTCCCCGGGCCGAGAGGTAGCCGCACAGGCAGCCAGACAGTCCCCAGGCCGAGAGGTAGCCGCACAGGCAGCCAGACAGTCCCCACGCCGAGGCAGCCGCACAGGCAGCCAGACGGTAGACCCCGGGCCGAGGTAGCCGCACAGGCAGCTGGACGGTAGACCCCGGGCCGAGAGGTAGCCGCACAGGCAGCCAGACAGTCCCCGGGCCGAGAGGTAGCCGCACAGGGAGCCGGACGGCGGAAGCGGCAGTCACGCCGAGAGATAGCTGCACGTCCAGGCCGACAGCGGAAGCGGCAGCCGCGGCCCACACGGCAGCGACAGCCCTTACTCCGAGAGGCAGCCGCACGAATGGCAAGCCGAAGGCGGGAGGTTGGTTAGTTGGTTATTAGGGGTTAAGGGCGCATCAACTGCATTGGCAATACACCGCCCACCAAAAGACGGCGGGAGGGGCAGCCGCGGCTCACACGGCACCACCAGTCCTGAAGCCGAGCTCGTCGACATACTCGAGTGGTAGGTGCGATGTACGTCAGGCTAGTACGTCTCAAACGTCTGCTTCTCAACACCGGGCGTACACAGCGAGTCGTGGAGCCGGGCCAGCCTCAGCGACTCCCCGCCTGACGCCCTGCCTAGCGTCTGGCAGGGCTGGCGAGCGGGTCTGTCGGTCCAGCTGCCTGCACAGTGTATCTATATATGCTGCACCGCGGCGCACAGCGGCGGGCCGCGAGCCGCTTAGTTGGCTCAGTTACAGTCGACAGGTCCGCGTTCCTGATGACCACCCGGCGCTCAGCGGGGCGCACATCCAGAAAGCGCAAATGATCTGGTCTGAGCAAGCAGTCCGGTGGAGATTGCCACTGGTATGTGCGGATGGCCAGTCCCCGCTAACGAACTCCGAACAGTGTGCCTGCAAGCGGAAGTCACCAAACACTGGAGCCGAATGACCACGACGCTGCGAGACATAGTTTAATCCAGTGCTGGGCGCGGGTCGGCGCATATCGGCTCAAAACGCAATGGTGCACTCTGCGTCGAATGCGCACACCACTCGAATGTACAACAATCACCTCCATAACTCAACCAGAGAGGGAACGTTGGTCGGTTAACGCACCGGGGTACCGAGTACCCACCGAACAAATGGGCGAGCTTGGCTCCAGTCAAGTTGTCCTCAATTACAAGTAGGCCACAGTTCAGGTCAGCTGCCAGCACCAGCAAACCGCAACGCCCGGTCGGCACTAACTCGAGTCGGTCGGTCTGAGCTGTCTGGGGACTGCAGCTCCGGTCTGAGCTGTCTGGAAACTGCAGCTCCGGTCTGAGCTGTCTGGGGACTGCGGCTCCGGTCTGAGCTGTCTGGGGACTGCGGCTCCGGTCTGAGCTGTCTGGGGACTGCGGCTCCGGTCTGAGCTGTCTGGGGACTGCGGCTCCAGTCTGAGCTGTCTGGGGACTGCGGCTCCGGTCTGAGCTGTCTGGGGACTGCAGCTCCGGTCTGAGCTGTCTGGGGACTGCAGCTCCGGTCTGAGCTGTCTGGAAACTGCGGCTCCGGTCTGAGCTGTCTGGGGACTGCGGCTCCGGTCTGAGCTGTCTGGGGACTGCGGCTCCGGTCTGAGCTGTCTGGGGACTGCGGCTCCGGTCCAGCTGGTTACCTGGACGCCAGCAGCTGAAGGTGCCCGGTTCACGGGCGAGATCAAAACACGCCGGCCACGATCGATGTCCGGCCGGGCAACGCCGCAACTCAGGTCCAGCTGGTCAGCTCAGCTGGTCAGCTGTATGGCGACAACCGGAGGTATCCGGTACACAGGCCAGAACACCCTCTGTCACGCCTGACGATAATGCAAGCTCAGAGTGACTCCAACCTGCACTTGGAGTTGACGGCGCCAGGTGTGGGTAAACCTCTCGCCTTGAAGCTGGTTTGGACCAGCAAGCACCCCCCCCCCCTCATACACGGCAGCGTAGTCCAACCACTGGCATCGGCCGATAACCAGCGAAGCTGTACGGTGAAATCGCGTGACCTGACCGCCGTATCTGAGATAATGAAGACGTCAACTCTGGGACGAGACAACTTGATATGCAGCAAAAGTGTGTTCGGTAGAGGAAAATGAACGTTGACAAATGTCACGAGTTCGCGCCATGGTTGACCGCTCGTGCATCTCTACCCTCGCCCCGACGCCGCGCTTGCCACAGTGAGCGGATGGCACCGCTTGAGACTGGCCGACGCCGAGTCGTGACCTTGATCGCTGCCAGCGGTCAAGGTCACGTGCAGTTGGATGCCGAGGAGGCAGCCCAGAGACGGTCAAGGGTCAAGCCAGAGACGGGAAGGTGACGACGAGACGGGCCAGATATGATTGGCACCGTTGGACGATGATGACGCACATCGCCCCGCTGTCGGCCCAGCAGTGACCGATCACCTGGACGGGTCGCTATATCCGGCGAGCCAGGCGGTACGGTATGCATAAGCAGGCACGCCAGGCACCCGGCACAGTTGCCGACTTGGTCGGTGGTCGACCCGTTCACGAGTCACCAGAGTCGCTACGAGGGGACACCGGCACGAGGTCATTGTCATTGTGGACGTATCAAAGGGGCGGGGATGGCCGAGTGGTTAAGGTGTCTGGGTAGGGGTACCAAAGGTCCCGGGTTTGACTCTAGCGCCACTCAGGACATTTCCCAATCCCGCGGCCCACCGGCGAAACAGTGTGGGCGGCGCCATTAGCCGTGAATGTGCATAAAGTGTGTCGTGAGCCAACCAATAAACAAACAAACAAGTGAACGTATCAAACAACAAACGTGCCGTGACGGACGGATCACAGACATAGACAATGGGTGTACTAAACAACAAACGTTCCGTGACGGACGGATCACAGACATAGACAATGGGTGTACTAAACAACAAACGTACCGTGACGGACGGATCACAGACATAGACAATGGGTGTACTAAACAACAAACGTACCGTGACGGACGGATCACAGACATAGACAATGGGTGTACTAAACAACAAACGTGCCGTGACGGACGGATCACAGACATAGACAATGGGTATACTAAACAACAAACGTACCGTGACGGACGGATCACAGACATAGACAATGGGTGTACTAAACAACAAACGTACCGTGACGGACGGATCACAGGCAGACAATGGACGAATTGAACAACAAACGTGGTGAAGGTCTAGGTTTTACAGGCGCATTGGCAGTGTCGTCATGTTGCACCCAGCAGAGCATACTACCCCATCCAGTAATGCACATATGACTAAAATAAATTGAGCACGCCCTGAACAATTCCAGACCGAAAGTACACCGTGCGACCTACAGGGCCGCAAAGCAGCCGGCAGCCAGCAGGCTCAGCAACCAATTTGTAAACATAAAAAGCTCGGAAAATTTAGCTTTCTGAAAGGACAGCGAGTTCGTTCTACTAATTCACAGCTAATTAATTTACCGGAGACTTAGGGCACACAGACTACGAAAGCCCACGTGCTGTTTGTATTCGATTACTGTCACCGAGGAGCACAGCGTGAAATTTACTTTCCGGGTTGGGAATTGGAGTACATGCAGACTATTCTGTACATTTTCATGGGCATATTATTTGTTATGCATTGAATTTATTTTTCGGTAACCGACCGGAAAAAACATGTGTACCTAGTCAGTACCTACGTGATATGCATAAGTAATTTTTGGTCACATTAAAACATAGGAACAAAGAAGTGAATAATGGATAGCACCACAAGGCAGACTCGTGATAATCGGCACAGCTTTGCCTCTCGTAACTCACAGGAGCAATGCGCTGTCCTTTCACTGTTGGTCTCAGTACAAGGCTAGCCATATGAAAAACAAACAAACAAAATTACACTTCACCCTCAGTTCAGAGCGCATACCTACCTAGCAGCCAAATCCCTACGTAACACGAACCCAACACCGCTACCGCACACGCCATTGTCAGATGTCATAGCGGTGCACAAAGCAAAGGTTCAGTCAAGGTGCTGTGTTTGCAGTATGACACGGTTCACCATCTGTTGCTAATGGTTAAGACTTCATATACAAATACCTCACATCGATTGGCTGACAGACCGATTTCATAACGGGAAACGCTAACGAAGCAAATTCTAATCAGCGGCCTCCTGGGCCCAGGAGGCCGTCTCCTAAAACCGGGCGGCCGTGTCGGTGCATTGACGGCACGTTGAACTTTCGGTCAAACTTTTGTCGTTGAACTGGAGTTTATGGATCGGGTGGTGGGGCCAGGGTTCACGCAAGCACTGCTTAGCAATAGGACCCTGGTTCATAGAGCCACCCCTGCAAAAACTCTTACATTTTTAATCAATCAATTAATCACTCAATCAATCAATCAAAAATTAAATGTGAGGAGGTCGATTTGACCTCTCACTGACTTTTCTTCTGAGCTCGGGATGTGGTACAAGAGGTAAATGACATGGCGTAGCTCCATCCTTGAACTTTCAGAACCGGAACGTTGTATGTACCCCTTCTGGTCGACCTTCCATATCAGATCAGACAGGTGACTGTCGGGTCGCAGTTAGCGGCCCTGCCTCCGCCGCAGCCTTCGGCGACATCTTGAGTGGTTTGGGAACTACCTCAGGAAACATCAGGGGAGGGTAAATTTACTGTCAGCGCGTTGATTAAGCATTAGGTGGTGAATTGGAGTTTAGGGGCGCGTCGACATCCAGGGTCATTTTGCGCCCACGGGGTTAAGCATTACATGAGCATATGTCGATTGAGATGTGGAGTTCTGTTAATGCATTATTTCCACAACTATAGGTTTTCTGTGCAACTGACATGTGAACCACTTGGCCACCGCAGTGGCAGTCAGCTGATGAGTCTGTTTCGAGTGTGTGAAGCCCTTAGTCAAGTCTAACCACTGGTTGACTTTGCTCGATCGATTGTCTTGCAGTGTCTTTCAAAGCGCTATGATTATCCATCCAGTTCTTAAATGCAACTGAAATGGAGCCAGCCCGACCGCATCGGTAGCGCAACTGGCTGATGCGTTCGTTTTGGTACGCATCAGCCAGTTACGCATCAGGTACGCATCAGTCAGTCCCATGGTATTGCAGGTAGCATCTTAAAATGGATAGAGTTGTGGCTTTCAGATAGACAGCAAAGAGTGATGCTAAAGGGTACAAAGTCATCATGGCAAAATGTTCTTAGTGGAGTCCCCCAGGGGTCAGTACTAGGGCCATTACTGTTCATTATATTTGTAAATAACATTGAAAGTGGCCTAAGCAGTAAAGTTTTGAAATTTGCAGATGATTTGAAGGTCTTTAGGGCAATAACAGGTCAGGATGAGCATATATCGCTGCAAAGACTTAGACGAACTTGTGAAGTGGTCCGAAGAATGGCAAATGAAATTTAACTTTGATAAGTGCAAAATCATGCATGTAGGTAAGCAGCATATGAAGGCTCCATACTTGATGGGTGGCCAAGTGCTATCAGTGACTCGACAGGAGAAGGATTTAGGTGTTATTCTAAACACAAAACACAAAACTGGGGGCATCAGAACAGACCAAGGAAGCCAGGAAGAAGGCACTGAGAATGCTCGGGGCAATAAATAGGAATGTATCATACAGAAGTGAGGAAGTGATCAGGAAGCTTTACTGTGCATACGTCGGGCCACATTTGGAATACTGCATCCGAGCTTGGTCTCCTAGCTATGAAAAAGATTTTAGAGAGAGTACAAAAGAGGGCTACAAAAATGGTTAATGGCATAAGCAACCTGGCATATGAGGAAAGATTGAAGAAATTGAATATGTTTTCACTTAGATATAGAAGGCTGAGAGGAGATCTCATCGAGGTCTTTAAATTTGTCAATGGTCTGGAGAGGGGATACCTTGGGGAAATGTTTGAATTTAACAGAAATGATGCAATTAGAGGTCATAAATTCAAAATTAAAATTAAGCACAGCAGAACAAGGTTAAGGCAAACTTTCTTCACCAACAGGGTAGTGGAACACTGGAACCAGCTGCCAGAAAACATCGTCAGTAGCAGCACATTGAACATCTTTAAAAACAGCATAGACAATCATTATAAGAGTAGAGGGCTTGCTTTTCAGTATTACAGGGAGGGCTGATTGGCAGATTTGGTGGGCAACTGGTTCAGTGTACAGAGTGCAACCAAGAAGGGCCCTTGTGGCTCATAGTTGCACTAATCTTTTATGTCTTTATGTCTTTGTCTTTTGAGTGTGCCCTTGGTGTTTAGATCAGACACCTGGCAGACTCCCCTCGGCCGGCCCCTTCCTGTGTGACAGCCGCTGACCAGAGGCCGGGACAGCAGCTGGGCAGTGGTCGCCGCACCGCCGGACTAACGCCGACTGACCAGAGGCCGGGACAGCAGCTGGGCAGCGGTCGCCGCACCGCCGGACTAACGCCGACTGACCAGTGGCCGGGACAGCAGCTGGCCAGTGGTCGCCGCACCGCCGGACTAACGCCGACTGACCAGAGGCCAGGACAGCAGCTGGGCAGCGGTCGCTGCACCGCCGGACTAACGCCGACTGACCAGAGGCCGGGACAGCAGCTGGGCAGTGGTCGCCGCACCGCCGGACTAACGCCGACTGACCAGAGGCCGGGACAGCAGCTGGGCAGTGGTCGCCGCACCGCCGGACTAACGCCGACTGACCAGAGGCCGGGACAGCAGCTGGGCAGCGGTCGCCGCACCGCCGGACTAACGCCGACTGACCAGAGGCCGGGACAGCAGCTGGACAGTGGTCGCCGCACCGCCGGACTAACGCCGACTGACCAGAGGCCGGGACAGCAGCTGGGCAGTGGTCGCCGCACCGCCGGACTAACGCCGACTGACCAGAGGCCGGGACAGCAGCTGGGCAGTGGTCGCCGCACCGCTGGACTAACGCCGACTGGCCAGAGGCCGGGACAGCAGCTGGGCAGTGGTCGCCGCACCGCTGGACTAACGCCGACTGGCCAGAGGCCGGGACAGCGGGCTCACGAGGATGCTCTGCCTTTAACATATCCTTCGGTTCGGTGGCGCGTCCGGGCGCCGTGTGCATAACGTGTTCATGTGTATGCGAGTGTGTGTATTGCAAAGGTTAAATCGGGAAACTAAAAAAATGAGAACGAAGTGGAACAGTTGGTGTTAGTATTAGACGTTTATAATATAAAGGCATCAAATCAATAACATGAAGTGTCGAAGTGGCGTTTGTGCCGAGTTTTCGCCCAACGTGTAGACATTATAATTATCGGAGAAACAGATAGCTGAGAACAGTGGAATGATTGACGTGAAATTATAAATAAATTTAGTGAAAAGTAATTACATCGGGGAAGCTTTTTTAAATCACATCTGACGTAATGACTTTTCACTCGAGTCATAATTTCGAGCTCATCATTCCACTATTTCCACGTGTTGACGCCTACAATACTGATATTGTATCCTCCAAAGCGAGGCACCAATCAGAGTCGCGCCGACCGGGCCGCACCAGGTTCGGCGCGGGCACTTTCGCTCACGGACGCTTACCTTGACGCTGCGCATGATCTTGTTGTAGGCGCCGGCCAGCAGCTCGGCGCAGAACTGCTGCAGGAACAGCCGAATGGTAAGCATGGAGCGGCGAGTGGTTTCGCCGTCGGCCAGCGGCAGTCGGTTCTTTGGCGTTTTGCGGGGCACCTGGCACACGGAACAGACGTGGCGTCACGACTCCCGCAGTACACAGCACAGAGCACACGTTCACGACACACCCGACACTCGACGTCGTGATTCCTGTTATTTCATACGCCGCATGACGCCTGACACTGGTCGTCGTGCTTTCTGCGACTTTACAGGTCACGTGATCCCATGTACTCCGCGTCGTGAATCATGCGAACCACGTCACGTCGTTGTTTATTGGGTGGTTCACGACGCACTTTCAGCACATTCCCGGCTAATGGCGCCACCCACACTGTTTCGCCGGTGGGCCGCGGGATTGGGAAATGTTCCGAGCGGCGCTAGTGTCGAACCCATGACCTTTGGTACCCAGAGCCCAACACCTTAGGAATCACGTCACGTCGTCGCCGACGGTCGACGTCGTGTTCGGCGGGACTTTACACGCCAGACGATCCCGGACATTCCCCGTCTCGTCGTGAAATTCCTGGCATCCCACACATCAGGTGATGCATGATATTGCGGCCCGCTTCGCACGAACCACACGGTACACAACACACTTCATAGTCACCAGGCGATGGAGCCGAATAGCAAACCTCTCGCACGGCTTCTCCCGGCAGGGTTGTTGTTACCATAACCGAAAATTATGGAAACAAGGAGCTTTTGTTAACAAGGAATGTGCGTGTTGTTGTGTCTAGTTCCGGCGGAAGTTCACCAAACTACGTCCTCCAGTGCCGAACGCAGGGCGCGAATCACCTCCAAATCACAAACCACGCTTCGTGCCAAATTGCCACAATCAGTACCGGATCAGATTAATGCGGTATGGCAGCAGCAGGCTTCGCACGCCGGCCGTACTCCAGCACACACCGGCAGTGGGGGACTGCGCAGGAGCGACATTGGACAGCTGCCCTGGTGGGCCACGTCAACTGGCCGGCGGTCTATTACGGACAGTCAGCCGGACCGCCACCGAGAGGTCAACGGGTCACTGTCGACGGTCCACTGGACCACCACCGACGGTACACCGGACCACCACCGGACCACCACCGACGGTCCACCGGACCACCACCGACGGTCCACCGGACCACCACCGACGGTACACCGGACCACCACCGACGGTCCACCGGACCACCACCGACGGTACACCGGACCACCACCGACGGTACACCGGACCACCACCGACGGTACACCGGACCACCACCGACGGTCCACCGGACCACCACCGACGGTACACCGGACCACCACCGACGGTCCACCGGACCACCACCGGACCACCACCGACGGTCCACCGGACCACCACCGGCGGTCCATCGGACCACCACCGACGGTACACCGGACCACCACCGACGGTACACCGGACCACAACCGACGGTCCACTGGACCACCACCGACGGTACACCGGACCACCACCGCCGGTCCACCGGACCACCACCGCCGGTACACCGGACCACCACCAACTGTGCACCGGATCACCACTGAGAAACCCACGGACCACCACCGGCGGTCCATCGGACCACCACCGAAAGGCTACAGTGATAAATTAATCGTGAAGTACGGTGGAATATACTACTTTCTGAACACTGAATTGACATCCTTCCCAAGGGAGTGTCGACATCGTGCTTCGTGACGAGTCGCTATGAAGTCTTCATATGTAATTTCTAACAGTATCTTGTTGATAAGTATCATGCTGATGATTAGTATCATAATCTATTGGGGATTATGATGGATGTGATTGTGATCTTAGTATAATTCCAGGTCAAAAGATTACATATGAGTTTGCCTGTTATACAACATCAGTTGCTAAGGACATGTACCATTATCACTAAAATAGTTACCCATAAATTAGGTAAATCAAAGCAAAGTGAAAAGGTGCATGCATGAGTATGCTCTTGGATCAAAGTTGTGTTTGACAAACTTATAAAATATGCTAAGGGACATTGTTTCCATGGTGAATTTCGATATCCTACTGTACTCGTTTCGACATTTCACACCTAACGAAAAACCAATATTTTAACACTTAAATATCCACCAACCACCACCGACGGTACACCGGAGCACCACTGAGAAATCAACGGAGCACCACAGACCGTCAAGGCCTCCATCACCGTCGGGCCTCATCCGACCTGCCGCTCTACCTTCTCCCTGTCGAAGCTGAGCTCGTTGATCTGCGCCAGAGGCCGGTGGTAGATCAGATCGCGCTCGCTGATGGAAGACATGTTCTGCACTCGGAACGTGCCGCCAAATCGTGTGTGCCTGCAACCACGCCGAGCCGTCGTTACCATAGCAGCCACGCCGTGTCATCGTTACCATAGCAACCACGCCGTGTCATCGTTGCCATAGCGACGCACGCCACACGGCTCCTGTCACGGCTCGTCACACAACACCGCTCAACCACGGGAGCCGTGGCATACCGCTCAAGTGACATCAGCCGCGCCATACCGCTAAACTAAGGGAACTATGCTATGCCCCCGAAGTCACATTAGCCACGTCACGTCGTCAAAGTACTGGTGACCCGCCGTATCGCCAACATCACAGTTCAGCCACATACTACTACCACCTCAACAGCAGTCACGTAATACCATCATTTCCGCAGGAACCACGTAATACCATTATTTCCACAGGAGCCACCTAATACCACCATTTCAACAGGAGCCACCTAATACCACCATTTTCGCAGGTGCCACGTAATACTACCACTTCCACAGAAACCGCGTCTGACCAGGTACCAGTGAGCTTCATGCAGTATGCATTTTCATTATGTAACTAGTTAAATACTCTACTTATTCACTCATCTATCCATGCATCCATGCATCCATGCATCCAGGCATCCATGCATCCATCCATCCATTCACTCATTCATTCATTTCATTCACGCAGTATTACTGTATGGACCCACGTCATGCATGTAAGTGAGCCACGTCATACTATTACTGCAGTCTGTGGCACACATGTATCTTTTTATAACTATTCTCCAGACACAATATATTGTTAATCGCTTGGAGATTTGAAATGATCAGAGAACCAGGATGGAGGCTACCAGCCACACTGGCCCTGGTAAGGCAACTCTGATGGGGAGTCGACAGTAACAACGATTGCATTCTGACGGACGGTTTATAGTCAAGATAAACATTTCTCCACTTGGACGCTGAACATTCCCGACAACTCAATCTGATCCCATGTGTTGAGTTATGTGCATATATATTGCATGTCAAGAAATACCCAAATATGACCACCATCACATGCATACATACAAACATTGCACAACATCGAAAGAAACCGCCGCTGCAGTGCTCTGCTCAATGCCACATAAAAAGATTTACCATGATCACACATTGACAGGAAACCATCTTAAATTCCTGGCATACCATTTACATACAAATTACTTATCACAAAGCATATGAGTAAACAAAAGAAAACAGGCTACAGCTGACTGAAAAAAACTGGTATGGTTCGATAACTTTGGGAAAACAAACATGTCACAGTCGACCCCAAGGAAGTAATAGCAACCACCCCAAGCCACTCCTGGCATGGAAGTATGTTCAGATGGGTACCTGAGGTTGCTGAGTTTGCGCATCTGCCTTTGCTTGGCGTCGTGTTCCTGTTTGCGGATCTGTTCCAGCTCCTGGATATCCTTTTGACGTTCCTGGAGACTTCTGGTGGCACCGGAGCGCGCCAGCTGCTTGCCGTCCTGCTCCCGCAGCATCAGCGACACCACCTGGCGGACACACCTCAGGTTACAGAAAGTCGCACCAGATGGCAGTACCACTGCTACACCCAGCACACTAGACTGTCAGACGCTTGCTTGCTTAATTGATTATTTGGGTTCGCTGGCATTTCAACTGCCGGTGGTTATGCTGCGCTCCAACTGTGCTTGTTTCACAACATTACACATTGCTGCATGTACCAATTTTGGAAAGGCTAAATTCCATCGAACCGAGTAGCCGACATATTCCGATGCATTTGTTCTGTCGGAACGACCTTATTTTCACCTAAAATATCACAGTATTAGGTAAACCGTAAAGAAGCGAAGTAAGTTACGCACCTGGAAGTCTGGGCTGAAAAATGTCGAACTTAAAGTGCGCACATTGGCGACAGCCGGGCTCTTCTCAAAATCATGTATGCAGCGGTGGCCCCTATTAGCAAGGGGGCATCTTCACTCCCCTACACTTTCTCAGCGACGACGGCCTTGGTGCCAGATCGTGCCTCACAGATCGGAATTTGTCCAGCACCTGATAATGTCAGCTTCAGTCACTCGTCCTGGAGAAAAGCAAATACTTCTGAGAAGTAATATCTGCCGGGGAAGGGCAACTCAACCGAACCCCAAGCGGGCTTGCGGCACGCCTGACAGCGGCATTGGTCGGACCGCTGCCGGTGATGCCAGCATGGCTCGATGCCCAACGGCGTCGCCAGCCCCGGCGACGGGCAGTGCACTCGCCTCGAGCACGTGTATGCAGAGGTGCTGCTCGTCGTCCGACTGGGCGATGAAGAGGATGATGTCGTCCACGTGCGCTAGGTGCAGCGCCCACAGCACCTGGCGGCAGCGGTCCCGCGCACGTCGGTGACCGCCACGTGATGACGTCACGCGACACTGGTGACACACCGCCGACCGGCGCGCGCGCAAAACCTTCTCCACGAGCATGAACTTGAATAAAGTTCATGGGCGCTAAATGACCACACCTTGTCGATGCGCCATAAAACTCAAATAACCAACCAACCAAAATAAACTTCAGAAACTTCACGAACATGATTGCCGAGGTAGACATGGCACGATGTTCGTCTATCACCTGCCACACACATTGCACACATACGGAAGCTGATGGCAAGGAATAATTTCACCATCAGGACCAGACTGCTCGCCGCGGTACATGGACGGTTCGTGTTGCGTCGCTACATACCGGCGTCGGTGTTACCTGCACTACTGATGGATTGCCAAAGTTTCAGACCCACCAGCTCCCTAATGTGACGCCGACCCTAAACCCTACCCTAAACAAGGGGCTGAGGCTTCCGACAGCTTCAGTTATTATATTGAGGACGTATTCAGAGACCATATACTTCTTTCCCCTTCATTGTTCGGTGTTCACTCACCACTATTCTCCACCGATCCAGCCCAGCCTTCCGCGGACGCTAGGAGCATACCAAATCATGACCTAATCATGCACTGACCTGGTAAGGTTAGGTTAGGTCACTGACCTGGTCGTGCACACTGGCGTCGTCGTCGGTGCGCTTCTCGGCGGCCGGGTTGGCCGGGATGTGCAGCACATTTCGCACCAGGATCAGGATGCGCTCAATCATCAGTCGGTCGTCCTCCATTCGCTCCTCCCAGTCCTGTGTGACAGTCAAAGCTGGTAGAGTGCAGGCATATATTATTCCTCTAATTTTGTTCTTGGAGAGCCTGTCCAGTAACATTAGTAACAGTCACAGTTCAGTATTTCAGAGTCTGCTCTGGTAAACTATCAGCCCTGGACTCCACTCTGGTGTACGGCCAGGGCTGGGTCCCACTCAGGTGAGCGGTGGAAAATTATCAATCCTGTAATCATATCAGCTCCTAGTTCCACAGGCACCAGTCAGCTCAGGGTCCTGCCCTGGGAAATTGTCAGCCCTGGACCCGAGCTCTCTCAGCCATCGGAATCAATCCAGTGCCGAAATGTATGCACACAAATTGCGTCCGATCAAATCTGCACAAGCTTCGCTGTTAAATCATAAACATTACAATTATTTCATCACATACCAGACACAGGCATTACAAAATGTCTCACGAACAAATTAATTAATTCCGATGCTGACCTTCTCCAGCAGCGCCGTCATCTTGGTCGCCAGCACGGACCAGAACACCTTGTCGCTGAACGCCTCCTTGTAGGACTGCAGGTACTGAACCACCTCGAGGTAGTAGCGGCGCGAGATCCGCTCGCCAGGCAGCTCCTCCTCATAGAGGATCAGCGCCGGAGTGGTCAGGTTCACCAGCAGCCTGTGCGGGCGCGGAGCTGGGTTACGCCTGGTCGGGTCAGCCACACTGCAGCCTGTGCAGGGCCGGAGCCAAGTTGGACTGGGCCGGCCGGGTCCCGCCGCAGCCTGTACCGGCGCCAGGCTGGGCTGCATCAACATGTGTAGATGGGGAGACCGGTGTGTCGCCACGGATGTGCTTATGACGCCAGCAACGCGGCGTCGCGACACTGAACTATCGGTTCGTGAGTCTCGCCAACTAACTGTCATGAGCTGACTTGGAACTGGGTATGAAGCGATGGAGGCGAGCATATTTATCTGGCAGACGGACGTGTACAAACGTAGTTAATTGTAAATGACTGTGATTGACTGCGAGAGAAGAGGGATTTGCTACATCTCATTGGCCAAACCAAAACTGATACAAGCAGTTGACTTTCAGAACAGCTATAGACATCTGTCAATAGTCATCACCAAACCATTTCCAACGGAATTAGCGTACAAGGATACAAAGCAAGAAGAAAATATTTGAGATAAGGTGCTGCATATGTCAGGGAAATGTTATGAAAATAATAAACGTTTCATGGAGCATGATTAATAGTGCTGAGCCAACTCAATTAAATAAGTTTTGACTGCACACAAGATCTAAAGGAGTAAATAATTGAACAGGTAGGATTTTCTTGAATCTTGGGTGAGATTTCCGTCAACTTTTTCTGGGACATGGACTATGTATTTCATATACAGTGAGACAATGCTTACCTGAGAGCCACATCCAATAGCTCCATGTCACTAGAGTGATGCTTGATGATCGGAATCAAGTCCTTGACGACTACCTTTGTTTCTCCCAAGGCTCTCCGTATCTCATGATTTTCATCATCCCGCCTTAGATACCGAATGATATCCTTCATACATTCTGAAAATAATTCCATAGTCATGTTGTCATCATGCATGCCAAGACAAGACATGGCAGGCTTTCTAGTTGGTTATTTTGGTCTTAGGGCACCCCAATCAAAAATGTGATAAGTTAGCACTCAGTGTTCACTTAGCATGACAGGACAACTTTTTTCTTTCACATCCAGCAGATGTGCCTTAACCTGCATAAAGGATATATTCATGGGTACCTCATGAGATTTTTGGATCTACTTTATTACTCAGCTTGCTCAGGTTAGTACTGACATCAATATTCCCATTCAATGACATATTTCCTAGGGGCTAAATACAGAAGACACCACAATCGGACATTTCAATGAAATACAGCTGCAATAAATGCTTACTATTCATTTCCATAAATATATTTATCATGATGGATTACTTACATGCTGCATTGAAATTTGTAAACATGGTGATTCCTCACTCCAACCTCAATTCCAAAATAGTCTACTCTAACACCAAAAATTGATCAGTGATTACTGAATGTAAACTAAGGCATGTCCATTAATCTAACATAAATAATCTAGCTCACTATTTAACCAACTTACCAAGACATTCTGGCTCTTTCTGATATTTTCCAGTAGCATCATCAAGGTATCCAAGGTTATTGCATGTTGCTGACAAGTCAGCCATCAGCATTGGATCAATTGTGAGGGTTGTCATGATGAAATGTCTGCAATAAAAAAGTGTGGTTAATATCAGCTCATTTGGTTATCAGTGGCACACACTCTTGGCTCACAATGTTGGGCACCACCATGCTTTAAGGTATTCACAAGACAAGTTTTATATGCATTTGACTTAGATAAATGCAAACAAATGGTTCAGTTTCTTTTGCTTAGGTTAGATTCTTCTTTTTTAAAGTTGAAAAATGTCTAATTTTTATTTTCCTCAAATTGGCTTTCTTCAAAGGCAAACTAGGCTTGATCAGGTTAGGATAGATTAGGATTTTTAATTGGAAAATTAAACATTCTTTGGAGACTTTTTTCAAGGCCAGGTCAGGCTATGTTACATTGGTGCGGCTTTAACAAAAAGGATTATTTTAATGAAATAATTTCACAAATTTTTATTTTAAAAAAAATTGTGGCATGGTTAGTCATCACAGCATGTTAAACACATTAATAAGCATCACATTGGAAAATATAATCCAATAAATCAAAACTTACTCTATACTGCAAATTTACTGTTCACTATGTGGTAATGATGATCTCTGTCTCTCCTGCTTTTATCAATCACAGAAATGCTGCTGCCAGAAATCAGTCCTTTTGTATCTTTTAATCCTTCTGAGAAATCTTGTCAATATCCAATCTCACTCATAATACAGAATATCAAAGCAAGTGGCATTTTGTCAAAATTTGAAGAATAACACTAACATGTATTACATATTTCTATCCACACAAGCAATATTTCGGAATTTCAGGACAGCAACTGCCATTGTCACAGGGGCACCCATTATTCCAACAGGGTGCTTAGTTGGTTATTTTGGCTTACAGGAACATCAACTGCATTGGTCATACAGCCCAACAGGGTGCCTTTTCTCTTATGGATGCTTCTGGTGAAAAGGTGAGGAGGATGCTGAACATACTTTGTAATGCCCATGCCTCGTAACACGATGAGCTCTTTCTGTAATGCGGTATTCCAAAGGTATCAACGCCAATACGTACACTACACTAAATCCTACTCGATGTAGTACCTACTTCTGAACCTGCAATTATTCACCGCTTCCCGCCTTGCTTTGTAGATAACACTTACTGCCCGACTTCTCTTGGCGCTACTCCTTTCCCTCTGCTTCCGCACTTCTTGCCTCTCCAACTTCGCGCGCAAAATGCCAAACAAATGTAGCGTTCGTTGTCTGCTGAGAGTTTTCTCAGCTAACACCCAGACTGACGTCATCCGACACGCTGATATTATGCAAAGGTACCCGTCCGTGAGATCAGGCGCCTATCTCGCCTATACAGTTGCCATTCCGGACAGCTGTGTGGCTTGAGAATGTAGGCACCATTCTGGGCCTTTGGAGCGCCGTTTTTTGTAATATGCGGAAAATAATTGATTATGTATGCTCCTCTACGGAGATGAAAAGTATTTTTATAGGCAGTTAGGTGCTTTGAGAATCCAAGCGTCCTCCTAGGTCAGCCCGTGCTCTCATCTCAGGAACATTTCAGATTTCAGATGGAACCCCACTGGTTCACTTTAGTTCTTAGTGGTCTCGTTCTTCCGTCAAGGGCACTTTCAAATCGAAAGATCATCCCAGCCCTCTCTGACCATCAATCACCCTGTTTATTCCTCAGCTGTTAGAGGTCCGCTTCAGCTGAGATTGCTCTTTCCAACTGGCATAGGCGCACAGGAGCACGGGGCACATGAAACAGGAATTGATATGCACATGGAATTTTCAATTCTGGTTCTTAACGGATCAGTAGCTGTTTGAAAGAGCTAGAAAACAGAAGAAATTAGCTGACAAGCGAAAGCGTTAATACGACGAACTTCCAGCCTAACAGAGGACTTCTGAGTGTTGTTGGTCAAGCGATGCGCAAGCTAATTCAGCATCAGATTAGGACATGTTCGTAAAATGTTCGAAAAGAATAAGCATGACATAGAAAGCGAAAAAGCACTAAATACATGATTGTACAATAAACTTCCACAGATAGGAACACTCATATTGAAGGGTGGTTGAGGGTTTTAAGAAATATTGTTGTTTGATAATATGCAACACTTCTTCAACTCGTTATAGGTTACATGAAGCGAACTGTTGAAAAAATATGCAAATTTTCGTGCGTTTTTTAGTAATTTGTATAACTGATGCGCACGTTTAATGGGGAGCATACAACACCTGGAAATTACAAAGGTACTTGATATAGTTTATAAGGATGAGCTATATGGGTACTTCTTGGAAATTTGCAAAGCATGCCTTATCGTAAATTTCACACACAATTTCGTTCTAAACGTTTTGCTTTGTACGTCAATAGCTGACAATATTTGTGATATATTTTTGCGTTGCACTAGGTCCGTTTTTAAGGCATCCGAATGATTCTTGGCTTTGTAATATTTTAAAATACTGGTGAGGGTGGCGAATGACCCCTCCTCTCCATATTTCAATGCTCATGTTAACTCGCGAACTTGACGCTGCACTCTCTCCAGTACTGCGAGTTAGGCTTCCCACCATGGGTGTAACCACGGATTCGAAATTGGGGAGGACAAACCCGGTTTGCTTGAACAGGATAGAGGGACCTAGCCCAGTCTTCCCTCCCCTCCCCTCCCCGAAAACAATTCCTCGGATTCCAGCCACTTCTTTTTGAATGCCATTTTCAGACACTTCGATGCAATGCTAAGTGTATTTCAATTGTTTAGATTTGCCTTGATAAAAATGATATTTTGGGGATCAAATGTTCCACGAAAATTAGCAAGTTTCATTACTTGTCGCTTCCTGTGAACGTCTAGTTTTATGTCGTATGTGCTGAATCCGATTTCACGATCGCCGTAGGGCAAAGCTATAAGTATGTCAAACGTTGCCCTGAGGGCATGCATCCCCCCCCCCCCCCCACGTGGAAGGTGACGTCACTCAGGTCTGGAAAATGCATCCCTCTGAAACGGTTCCAGTGTACCCCCTCGAATTATGCAGCCTGAGGCGCCTCTATGAAATAAAAAGGCACCCCTTTGGAAGGAAAGGCACCCCTTGGGGAAGAGTCAAGTGCAACCCGCCCCCTTGAGTTTTGTAGCCTGAAGCGCCCCTTCAGGCGTTTTCACAATGGCGCCGCTCCAAAGAAATGGCGTCCCTCCAGACAGGAGCCCACATGACAATTCCTGCGTTCGCCGCCTGGTTACAACTCGCGGTCCTGCGGTGATGAACGTAGGCTAGTTATAAACTTGTGCGCATACTCGCGTGGTTTCTCTTACAAATTGCACAACTTCTGTTGAACCATTAAGAGGAAAGCGGACAAACTGAAAAAAGGTTGTATATTTCATATGTCCGGAACAGGAATGTGGCAGCGTAAATTAAAAACCAGCAATGAGAGCGCCGTCCGAGTAGGCTATGACGGATCTCTTGGGGGAGCCCCTGGTCATATTGGATACGAATGCTTGCTATCACAAAGGCTGCAAACAA
Organism: Imbricaverruca yamaguchii; assembly: GCA_034440575.1. Classification (NCBI taxonomy): domain Eukaryota; kingdom Metazoa; phylum Arthropoda; class Thecostraca; family Neoverrucidae; genus Imbricaverruca; species Imbricaverruca yamaguchii. Next base: position 207,641 of record JAOTOL010001328.1, read on the forward strand.
AGTAAATCTGACTCTCTTATTCCTATAGTTACACTCAATCATTGTAAACACGCCGGACCTTGGGCATCTTTAAAATTAATTCGATATCTCAACATTCTGATACTGTACGGTAGGTTACTGTCGAATGGAACCCAGATAACGTAAATTAAAGCCTTAGGCACGAAACGAGAGGACTCTTTAAACAAAATCAAACAAATCTTTGACCTTGAGGCTTGATCTGAGCCGCACCAGAGCAGCATCAAAGCTATGAAGCTGACGTGTTAGTAAAGCATAACTTCACAAATAGCCCTGAAGTTGACACGTTGATCAAAATAACTTCACAAACAGCCTTGAAGCTGGCGAAGTGGTCGGTCACCGCCGTTCACTGCCGTTTCGCCACCAGCCAGCAACAATCCTCTTTCAACAGCGATTGCATGCGCTATGATTTATTTGCATGTAAAAGAACGTGATATGGTTTCCTTTGGTACAGCTTGCTTAAGAAGCAAACATCGAGCGTCGATGAAGTTTCTTCCGCCGATGATCCGTGAAAGCCGTCCGTCCGGCGCACGCCCGGCGGCGACAGTGGGATGACCGCCTGTGGCCGTAGAAACCACATCCGTCGACCGATTTTTAAAAACACGAATCCGTATAAATCCCCACCCGGCAAGGGGGGTGGATGTCGTTTCACTCCTACCCTTCCTCTCAGTCAGGTGTGTAGCTTTGCGAGTCAAACTGTTTGAGGTATGGTTATAAAATTTGAATAGCTGGTAATACATCTTTTGTGCATATTTTGGCACAAGGACCAAATCTGGGGCATGGTCCCGTGAACGGGACTTATATTTAGTATAAGTCCCGTTGAATATCAGCGTGGCTCAGCACAGCCACGCCACTTATATTTAGTATCATTCTTCAGGACAAGTCAGGCGAATTTGTTCTAAAACTGTGAGAATATTGCAAACGCACCAGCATTAGTAAATTCAATTTCAACAATTCGAACAACTTGATGCTCGATTATTAACATATTGCCACGAGGTGAGTTTTTATCGATTCGTACTTCACGAAGCCCAAAGCGGCAGTCATTAGTCCTTACGAAGTCACACTCGGTCAAGACATTACAATGTGATGTTCTATAATCTTTTTAAAAGCAACTTCAAGGAAATGCGCATATGTTTGTTTCACACTAACTAGAATACATCAGAATCCTGGCCATGTATGGTCACCAACCCTCGCCAGCATTGGGTAGCTTGTCTCGCTTTCGAGTGACACGGGAAGTATGATCTCCTTCCACATTATACTTTCAAACAGCAGGCTAGAGAAATGAAGCAAACACCAATCGCGCAACATGCAACACCATCTCGCGACTGACATCAAGCGATAATCTTTATTCATTCATTCATCTCATATGGTTGCTCGGAGCCCAAATTTTGCCATAAAGTTGCAAGACATTTTGCAATTTTCATCACATGTTGACTAATGTACCGCCCATATGCGTTCGAAGTACTTATCAGTGTTTTTTCTGATCTTGCCCGCCGGGTGACAGTCACGCGCAGCATTATAACCAGAATAAAAGATATGAGTTCAACGCAAATCCTCGGCATTTGGCCACTTCTCCATGTGTTCATTTTTTTCAATTATCAGGGCAAAAATGAAATTGCATGCGAAGTACCATTTCAGACTGGTGCCAAATTCGAAAATAGAAATCCAAAGTTCGCTTGTCATAGGCCTCAAATGATGTTAGAAAATTAATGACTATGTGGTAATGTTAGTTCAGTATCTAAACCAGTGTCCTAATATTATTTCACCATTAACTGTGAGGATGAAGAAAGAAGTTGCGTGGGAATAGTGAAAGATTGGAAGAAAATAAAGGATCGTCACTTAAGGATGAAAAAAGTTGAATGCCTTTCACTTCAGTCACATGCATTTTAGATTATTTAGAAGTCGTGTGCATAATGACTGCCCACACATGTGGCAAAATGGTAAAAACCTAAGGCAAGGATTAAATAGCATAATTCCATTAATTGTGAATTTCCAGGCCACATGGTCAATTATTTTGCACTGATCTAAACAGACCAAAATACGTGACATATGTCAATTACTTTAAAACTCGGCTCAAAAACCGGACGTCATCCAATATCAAAGACCTTGGATGGCCTCGATCTTGAATGACCTCGGGTGCCTTCTTAGGATTTTCGGCAGGAATTCGAATTCGGCGTCACTTTTATTTCAGGATATCTGAACCGTAGGTTGGTCACGTTTCCTTCTTTTTTCCTGCACGATTTTCTGGACTTGACAGTGTCAGTCCAAAATATCTCATTTTCTATAAATGTGTATCTTTGGCCTGATCCAGCTACTCGAAGGTTAGCCTCGCGAGATAATGTTGGATTATATTTAAAACTTGTGTTAAGCAGAGTTTTTGTGGGTTGGCAAAATTTTCTGAATATTTGAGATGCAGTGTAGGAAAGGTTAACAAGCGCTATGGCTGTGTGTCGCTTTGCCTGGGAGACATAATAGAAAGTCACGAGGGATTGATGGATTTGAGTCCCCTCTGGTGCGACAACTACAAATTAATAAATTAAGGTAACGTTGGACATTTCACTCAATTCTAGAGAAGAAAAAAACATTAATATGCATTAGCATTTAGACAGTCTTCTTCAAGAGCTGAGACAATGTGAGCCATGAACCACTCACTACTGCATAATAATATAATAAATAGCTAGTGATGGTGAACATGCAGGTGATGTACAATGCTACAATGCAAGCATTATGCATCGTCAAGTATGCATCGTCACTTGAAGAGCGATAAGTTTTAGTTTCGCTTTTGAGGTCCCATCAACAAAGTCAGCACGTACTGCACGCGATTGAGTTCCGGATATGAAAACGGAATCATCGAGTCAGCTCCAGCGCCGAGCGAAGTTGCAGCGCTTTCGACGTCTCAGTGTGCTGGCTAACCGCTATGTGAGCGTGATCCGCGGTGATGCATGTCAATAAAAGTGATTCGTAATAAATATTTTCCAATTCGAGCAATCACCATTTTGGGCTTGGAAGCGCCTTCAAGGCTTGAAGAACCCCTTGAAGCATCGGCGGTCGTCCTAAGGCTTGGGAGCCCTTCAGGCCTCATCACGCTCCTCTACACCTCTGACGACCCTCGGACCCATTAAGCGTATTTTCAGGACTGGTGGAGTGCTTTTAGATATCGGGATTCCCCTCCAGGACTCATAGCCGCCCTTTAAATCATTGGGTGTTTGGGGTGTGTGGGGCACCAATCCAAGCATCAGAGCACGAGGCAGGTGCAGGCATGAGGAGCACCTTTCCGGGTCCTCGGGTACCATTCAGGTCTCTGGGTGTCCCTGGATATTGTCCGTGCATGAGTCCCCGTCGGCTCCATTTCAAGGCAACACGTGAGTGAATGCTAACGTGGACACATGGCTCCTAGTGCAATATTCTTTCGGTGTCCCACTCGTCAGTAATTGTCATTCGCATTAATATCGTTCGAGGGTAGGGTTATAGTTCTCCTTTCAATACTACCACGGTTTGGTTGCTCTGGATCACATTTCGTGAACAATTGTATTAGGCCTTACACTAGATATTCTGAGCACAAAATTCGTTGTGCACTCGCAGTCTGAAAGGAAGTATCTAACAAAATATAATGTCTTTGGATAGCACAACTGTAATGATGTGCTACTTTCGGAAAATTGCATCGCTGGATGAAGAACCCAACTACTGAAAAAAGGGAAAGTTTTCCAAGTGCCTGTTGGCCTCCGAAGTACATACCGATGAATTATAATCCGTCAAAAACATCATTACCATTTCCGTGCATCAAACGAAACGAATGTATGGAGAACACAGATCGCGAATCACGCCAAAAATCCCCAGCGGTCAACTTGCTTCTTTTCCAGCAACCTGTTCGGAGAAGGCGACGATGAACAATCGCAAAGCCGGCAATACGGGTGCAGTCAACAGTTGTGTCGGCAGTGGCTTCGGCGTATCACCCGGCGGCCGATAAACAGGAAGGCGCGCGCGTGGAATACCCCGGCGACGCGCGGCTTCGCCCGCCCGAGGGCACGGACGACCTTGTCGCAGATAACTGCCGAGCGGCACGTTTTTATCTCAGACCGACCACGGACAACCTTGTCACGGACGCGACGAGGATGAAACGGAGGAGGCTCCCGAGTCGGCGCGGGGAGACTGAGTTCAGTTGGGTCTGTGGCGGGCGGCGCGGCGGTCAGGCGGGCTGTGCGGGGGTCACGGTCGATCTGTCCGCCCCAGTGGGTCGTCGGGTCACTCGAGTCGCCATCCATCAGCTGCGGGATGCAGAGTCTTCTGTTGGCGGCACTGCTGCTGGCCGACCCCGGTCACGCGCAGAACCCGTTCCAAGGTTCGTCGTCGCTGGATCCCAGTTGTGCTTCATGATGGATATCTTTGTATGGTCGGGAAGGCTGGTAGACATATTTTCTTAGACTTGGCAGTGATAAGATTCCCTCTTACAGATAGGGCTATGTTGAGTTGCCCTCAGTCAGTAAGTCACCTTGATGGATCAGAACTGTTTGTATTAAACTTGTGCTCATTAAATGTATGAAGGTGAACCAAGCTACAAAGCGACATCTTTGGTAGCTCAGGAACAGGGAAAATAAGATCACCCTTCTCCACTTCAGGGTTCAACCTGGGCGGCCTCCTATCTTTCGCCGCTAAGGAGACATCCAAGGTGATTCGGAGCCACAGTCGCGGGGGAGTGAGGGTTGTCAACCCCTGGACGTCTTCAGTGCGGCGATTCGTCGGAACTCAGACCAGCAGCTGACCATTGGCACGCCGTTCGGGAGTTTCAACATCGGCGGTGGTCAGAAGACGACTAGTGCACCGACTCCGGCCACCACCACGGCGACAACAAGCCTGCCCACCGCAGCGCCCACCACTGCAGGTACTGTTCCCACTGACGATCACATACTACAGCACACCATCACCACACCGACCGCCACAGGTGCGTCTCACACTGACAATCACAGACTACAGCACCACACCACCACACCGACCGCCATAGGTGCGTCTCACACTGACAATCACGGACTACAGCATCACACCACCACACCGACCGCTACAGGTGCGTCTCCCACCGACCAGCAGAGGTGGTCGGTAGGAGTGACACCGGGTGACGCGGCACCCCACCGCCGCACCGACCGCCACAGGTGCGTCTCGCACTGACAATCACAAACACCATTAGATGTAAATAATTAACGCGACACGCAACGCTTCTCCGGAAGGAAGGAAATGGCCGGCTCCTGTTCTCCATACTCGACTTTGTGTGCTTTGCTTCATTGATGCCTGACGAGGTTTCTGGAAACCGTTATATTCTGGTCGCTCATGCCGACTACGCAAAACTGCTTGCTTTGTGAAGCTGAGTATTATGATCGGCCGTAATAACTGGCTTGAGAGCCATGCCCGACAGTTGAAGCTCTGTCTTTTGGTGGGAAGATCGTCGCTCCTCATTTCAATTCGGTCTCAGTAAGCTATTTGGGACTACGTCGGCTGTCCCGCTGTCTGCTGGTGCCGCCCACACTGACTGTCGGTGCCCGTTGGCAGCCACCAACCGACCGTGCAAGGGTGGTCGCTGTCGGCCGCGCCCCACTAAAGGCGTCACCTCCGAGCTCCACTCAGGTCAGTCCAGTGATCCTCACTCAGGTCAGTCCAGTGAAGGCACCATCTCCGATCCTCACTCAGTTAGTTAGTTATTTTGGTTTTAGGGCGCATCGACTTATAAGGTCATTGTGCGCCCATACCTCTTGTAGCTAACAGAGTGCAGTATTAAATATCACATCGTTAGTATCCGTCCGACTTGTCCAATCCTCACTCAGGTCAGTCCAGTGGCGGCGCCACCATCGAGCTCCACTCAGGTCAGACCAATGGCGTAACAAGGAATATGAGCAGCATTGTGTATGATACTCCTCGTGCTCGCGCATATTCCAAACAAACAGCCAAGCATTGCATAACGTGGTGGACCACTACAACGTATTTCACCAGTGATTTGTTGTCCCAGAACAAAATGAATTCCACCGTTGAATGCACAGATCGCTTTTAGTTATAGACGCGAATGATCCCAGACGGATCGAAGTGTCACAAGTCCAAATAGCAAGCAAACAAAGAAACTACTCGCTTGCATATAGTTGGTTATGCAGCAAATCTAAGACAGAAGCGTTGAATCTAAACCAAGAGGTTTTTGTTGTTACATATTTGGAACATGATATGAGAGGAAACCTGTACAAAGCCTGAACTGCTTTTTGCTATTGGCGGACATATACCACCCAACTACCACTAGAAACCGCACAACTATTTTCCCGGTTGGCTCATCGGTACCATTAGGAATCCAGTGTAAGAATGATGGAAACTTCCCAAGTATCCTTCGGCGAGCCATTCAGCAATTGATTTTTCATGTCAGCTTTTGCTCAATTCCCGGTGGTAAAATATGGTCGCAGTCACGGAAAATGGAGTTCTCCAACAAGCCAGCCGATGGACAAAACGCCACATAAGTCCGCGGGCCACTAACCATCTGAGAAGTTCGGTTTCGTAACTTCCGCGGTCTTCTATCAATTAGGGAAAATGGTGAAAACGTGTCCTCCGTGGTAATTCGCCAGCTCCCACCACTGTGGTAAGTAGTTTCCACCGAGAGGCCATGACAGTTTTGGATTCATTTTTCATTGGCTGAAATTGAATGGTTATACAAATTATCCCAGGGCGTGGGTAAAGGAAGCTGGCAACGAATGAACGAAGAGCTCTGATAAACCACTGCAGCATCAAAGCCGCGTCTTCCACTCGGTTGTTGCTACGGCCGCCGGTCGCGCCGCAGCAACCGATCCGGCTCCTGCAGGGGCAGCGGTCGATCCGGCTCCTGCAGGGGCAGCGGTCGATCCGGTTTCTGCAGGGGCAGCGGTCGATCCGGCTCCTGCAGGGGCAGCGGTCGATCACGCTCCCGCAGGGGCAGCGGTCGATCACGCTCCTGCAGGGGCAGCGGTCGATCCGGTTCCTACAGGAGCAGCGGCCGTAAATGTTCACGGCGCCCAGATACGGCTTACTGGCCGGAATATCGCGATATTTACACATGAAGCGGGTGTGGCACAAAGGTATGTAGGGGTCGTTGGAAACGCCTGCATCACAGAAGCACGCAACTTGGGTAGTGATATTTGAGGTGCGACAAGAAGAGCCGCGAAATTAGCAACATACCGGCCAAAGTCTTACTCGCACAGCATTATGCCTATAACAGGGAGTGAGTGGGACAGAAGGACAATTTTCATATCATCAACTGACAAGAAATGCATCAGTTTTCATCATTGCCTCGCTAAATTTTGTCTCGTGTCCAAAAATCCCAATCGTGAAGTCGCTTTTGCCCAATTTTTCTGGCTTCAGAATTGCTGAACACTTCATTTGCAAGCTGGATGTACCCGGACCCTGTATTTGTGTACCTATGTATTGTGTACCTATACCTATTTGTGTACTGAATAATACCCTGTATTTGTGAACATAACTTTGGTTGAAGATGTTGCACAGGTATTATCACCCTTCAAGTTGACTTCTGTCCTCATGCCAGACATAATGCAATGATTGGCTGTAGTTGCGACCCCCGATGGCCAGTGCCCACATTTCCGTTGCATTCCAACGAATGTAAGGCTTTACATTCGATGTGGCGGCGCATTTCAGCTTCACCAAAGGTTTTGTTGAGCAGGGCCACGATAACAAGAAAAGTATACTGTTGGTGTGTAGCATACTTCGACAACAAAGTTGATACACATAGCTTTTCAAACCATAAACATCAAGTGCCGTTTTCAGTGTGCTAACCCACAAGTAGTTCACCCCAGATCTCGCCGGGGCTTCCTCATTAACTAAATTGCATGGGTCGCATCCTAAGCGAACGACCGCCAGGGGACGAGACTCTCCATCGTGTCAAAAGCAGGACAATAATTATCCCGGAGTGGCGGACCGCACAGCGGTCAGTTCACTCGTGGCCGCTTCAAGCTCGGCAAAACTGTTGGTGGTCGTCAGGGTGCGGCATCAATCTCCGGAGCGTGGGGACCCGCATCGTGGGCGGAGTGGCAGCCGATCCCAGCGCCTGGCCCTGGATGGTGGCCCTGCTGCGCAGCACACCTGGCGCCTTCTGCGGAGGGGTGCTCGTCTCTCAGCGGCACGTGCTCACCGCAGCGCACTGCGTCCAACAGTGAGTAGCCCAACGTGGGTGAGTCGTCCCGCAATGGTGCGCGAGGCCGTTTGGGAGTGATGCGTGTCAAATAGTTGTAGGGCATTTGACGTACGAAAGGATATGCATTGTTCTGCGCCGCAGTGAGACGTTCGTCGGTTGGTTGGTTGGTTGGTGGTTGGTTGGTTGGTGGTTGGTTGGTTGGTTAGTGGTTGGTTGTTTATTGGTTTTACGACACATCGACCGTTGGGTCAAGCAGCGTCGCCAATCTCTCACGCAGATTGGTCGCGGGCGAGGAGTAGTGACAGGTGAGACTCGAACCCACAACTTTTCGATTGTGAGACGAGCCACTCACCCCTAGACTACTCGTCCCCTGAGACGTTCGTCGGGTTCGTCGGCGGGGGTACGAGTGGGTCCGTCTCAGCGTGTACCTCAGCGACGACACTGTGGTCAGGTTCCGTCCGTGGGAGGTGCGGGTGCGCCTGGGCGTGTACGACTTCACTAACGACACTGTGGTCAGGTTCCGTCCGTGGGAGGTGCGGGTGCGCCTGGGCGTGTACGACTTCACTAACGACACGGGCACGGCCGGCGAGGCGATCCGCCGGATAGCTGTGCACCCTCGATACGACTCCAGCACCTACCGTAACGACGCGGCAGTGCTGACGCTGGCGCGGCCGGCGCGGCCCCGGGACATCCGGCCGATTTGCCTGCCGAAGCCGGGCCGCAGCTTCGAGCACGCCACGGCCACCGTGACAGGTGAGAGCCACAGCGCACACCGTCCAACTCAGCTGGTAGAGCTCAACCGCGAACGGTCGCGCCCTCCGAGTCCAAATTACTTCGCACAGTTCCTGCACTCTGCTGAAGTGTTTGTTGTTTCTCTTAGGCACATGAAAACCATACAGCGCGTCGTTTCATTGCGTCAAACTGGTTTTTTAAATGTACGTAGTGCCTCTCGCGAGCGGATGATCCTGCTGAAAGTTAGTCACCGCCACATGTGTCGTCACATTTCGGTCCAGCACACGGTATAAACCTGGAAAAGAAGTACAGATTACATGTTCGCCCTAGAATGAGCCGTTTCGAAAAGACAAATTTCTGATGATCCCATTCGAACGAAGATCCACAAGTATTTAAAACTATCCAGAAAGTATCAAAGGTAAAAAGTTGGAAACTTCATGGGAACCATCATGGATTAAGGAAATTCCGGAAAAAAACCTTCTCTCCCATGATAGCTTCAAGGAAGGTTAACTAAGGTAGACTGCACGTTTTCCTGTTCCAGAATGGTGTGATGGTGGCGAAAAAAAAATTATCTAACCACATCCACCATTGTCTCTTCGCTCGGAAGTCGGAACTAACCCAAAGATCACTTTTTGTCCGGGTGGGTCGGCAGAACCTCTACCACTTGGCGTCATTTTGTGACATTGATTATGGGGCAAATTACATTTGTGATGGTCAAAACTGCCACCAAAGCCAACGTACGTTTGTCCAACGTACGTCAATAAGCCCAATGGATAAGCTTCGGTCTGATTGGGGGAGACTGCTAAGTCGATGATTGAGGGGCCAGTGGCCCGGAGCGTATGGAAGACGAAATCTCTGACCGTCCACTGCCTGACATGGTGGGCCGGCAGGATGGGGCACCATCTACTCGGGCGGACCGACCAGCAGCGTGCTGCGCCAGGCGACCATACCCGTGTGGGGCGAGCGCGAGTGTGACGCCGCCTACCCGCAGACCATCGACCGGCTGTTCATCTGCGCCGGCGGCCGGCGGGGCGGTCACGACGCCTGTCAGGTCAGTCGGTCAGGTCAGGTCACGACGTCTGCCAGGGCAGTCGGTCAGGTCAGGTCACGACCCCTGTCAGGTCAGTCGGTCAGGTCAGGTCACGACGCCTGTCAGGTCAGTCAGTCAGGTCAGGTCACGACGCCTGTCAGGTCAGTCGGTGCGTGACACGGCGTCACGCCGTTCAGCGTATAGTCACCCCCAGTCGCACTGAGTAAAGTTCAGCCTCGAGTCAGTCCCGGGACGGTGTCAAGCCGTCCAAGCTAGCATCGGATGGGTTAGTTAGAGTCGGAGCTGTGCACAACTTCCAGTGCGACAGGACAGCAGGGCATGCCGTTATCGGGCGAGACCAGCCAACATAACACAATCACAACACACTTAGCAAAGAAATGTGATTATGGAAACATACTAAAGGATACCCATGGCCCAGTCAATTATGTAGGAGACACAATTACACAATGTTCTGCTGGTGGTACAAATGGTCTGTATGTGCCGCATTGCCCGGTCTGAATCATACCCCGATAACTTGTGACATAAAAACCAGACAACTGGGAGCACAAACCGTTGGCATCTTCAGTCCGCCAGCAGCTCGAATGCCTTCCGCCAGTGGGGGGAGAGCGGGGCTGGCGCCTGAGCCCAGACGTACGGCAGCCGTCTCGCCGGGCCTGGTGACCGCGCCGTGTCGTGTGTCGCGACAGCGCCGTGTGGTGTTGACAGCGCCGTGTGGTGCTGACAGCGCCGTGTGGTGCTGACAGCGCCGTGTGGTGTAGACAGCGCCGTGTGGTGTTCACAGCGCCGTGTGGTGCTGACAGAACCGTGTGGTGCCGACAGCGCCGTGTGGTGTTGGCAGCGCCGTGTGGTGTTGACAGCGCCGTGTGGTGCTGACAGCGCCGTGTGGTGTTGACAGCGCCGTGTGGTGTTGACAGCGCCGTGTGTCGTGACAGCGCCGTGTGTCGTGACAGCGCCGTGTGGTGTTGACAGCGCCGTGTGGCGTGACAGCGCCGTGTGGTGTTGACAGCGCCGTGTGGTGTTGACAGCGCCGTGTGGTGCTGACAGCGCCGTGTGGTGTTGACAGCGCCGTGTGGTGTTGACAGCGCCGTGTGGTGCTGACAGCGCCGTGTGGTGTTGACAGCGCCGTGTGGTGTTGACAGCGCCGTGTGGTGCTGACAGCGCCGTGTGGTGTCGGCAGCGCCGGTGTCGTGACAGCGCCGTGTGGTGCTGACAGCGCCGTGTGTCGTGACAGCGCCGTGTGGTGTCGACAGCGCCGTGTGGTGTTGACAGCGCCGTGTGGTGCTGACAGCGCCGTGTGGTGTAGACAGCGCCGTGTGGTGTTGACAGCGCCGTGTGGTGTTGACAGCGCCGTGTGGTGTCGACAGCGCCGTGTGGTGTTGACAGCGCCGTGTGGTGTAGACATCTCCGTGTGGTGTTGACAGCGCCGTGTGGTGCTGACAGCGCCGTGTGGTGTTGACAGCGCCGTGTGGTGTTGACAGCTCCGCGTGGTGTTGACAGCGCCGTGTGTCGTGACAGCGCCGTGTGGCGTTGACAGCTCCGCGTGGTGTTGACAGCGCCGTGTGTCGTGACAGCGCCGTGTGGTGTTGACAGCGCCGTGTGGTGTTGACAGCGCCGTGTGGTGTTGACAGCGCCGTGTGGTGCTGACAGCGCCGTGTGGTGCTGACAGCGCCGTGTGGTGTTGACAGCGCCGTGTGGTGTTGACAGCGCCGTGTGGCGTGACAGCGCCGTGTGGTGTTGACAGCGCCGTGTGGTGTAGACAGCTCCGTGTGGTGTTGACAGCGCCGTGTGGTGTTGACAGCGCCGTGTGGTGTTGGCAGCGCCGTGTGGTGTTGACAGCGCCGTGTGGTGTAGACATCTCCGTGTGGTGTTGACAGCGCCGTGTTGTGTTGACAGCGCCGTGTTGTGTTGACAGCGCCGTGTGTGTGTCGCAGGGCGACTCCGGAGGTCCGCTGCAGTACCGCCGCCCGGACGGCACCTGGAGCGTCATCGGCATCGTCTCCTGGGGCCGCAAGTGTGCCCAGGCGGGCTACCCGGGAGTCTACACCAGAGTGACGCACATGCTGCCCTGGATCCGCCGCAAGACCGGCGGAAGGCGATCGTGATGCTGGTCGTGTTGCTTGTTGGGCTGGCCAGCAATCGCTGTCGTCATCACTGGTTATGGTATGATTGAAAATAATTTTTGTAGACAATTTGAAAAATACATTTCATTCATCAATCTGCTCACGGTTAATTTCCATGATTTCTCTACTTCCCACCAACAGAAAGAAGAGTCACAGGATTGACATATATGCACATTTTCCACATTTACAAACGCAACGAGGTATCCTAGTTCTCGAAAATCATAGTATCACTCCAGCCCACTGTGTCAATCTGCATACTTATGTAGTATGTAGTAAAAAGCCAATTCGATTTGAATGCGAGATATTTAAGCGATGCTATGCTGGAAAGGAAACACATTTGGCAAAACAAAACTATGTCTAACCGATCATCGGTAACATGTGGGTATCAGTGACGTACCTAGTGGTTCGAATAAGTCAGACTACACAGAGGAACAACGTCGTCTTCATCACCGCTTACAAGGCGACTCTGGTTGTTGTGGGAGATTCTGTCCTTGAGCAGAAGTGCGACCTGACACCGTCGCTATCATGCACGATGGGCATCACGCCATAATCTCCCTCATTGATATAAAAGGCAACATCTCTAAGATATATAATTTAGCTCTGTGGATGAGTTAAACCAAATGGAGGATGATTTAATGAAATGATGAAGATAATTAAAATATCAATTGACGTCCTAATTTCATCGCTCATCCAAACTAGAAGATCTCTTTCCCACGACACCCGAGCTGTGTTGCATTCATAATTTAACGCTCTTGTCCAGATTCGTCACGTCCGCTAGTGTTCTTCCAGGATTTGCCAAACGAAGGCTTAATTCGCTCAAGTACGATTTACTTCACTGTCGAAAGATTCCTGAAGATAAACCACGAAGTCACGTAGATTGTGCATAGAGCCACAAACAGCAGTATGCCGAACCGACAGGAGGACGCAAAAGCTTACATACACAAGCACAAGCTTCCAACCCTAATGGAGAACCTACTCGCTAAACTGCTCTTTCATCAACCAGGTCAGCTTGGCCAGGTCTTGGCAAAGATAAGTATCGCTGCCAGACACAAATCATCAGCTTGTGTAAAATAATTGCCAAACTCCAGCGGATAAACTTTATCCCCGTATGTTCCATCAGAAACACGATTAGTTTCATACAACTTTAAAACCATAATCCTGAGCTGTTGCGGTCATGATTTCACCTGATACTATTCATGTCAGATCGAGTTCCAATGTTTTTCCAAATGCAAACTACACTATACACCTTCTCGGTCCTACAGAGAACGTCACTTCATTTCTGGCTGAAGAAATAGAGAAGTTGATTAAGCTGCGCTCCGACATCGAGGCGGACGCGCCGTCGCTCTTCACTGACCAGAACGTGACGGCACTCTTCAACCAGTACGACGTGAACCGCACCGGCGTCATCAGCGCTCTACAGTACGCCGACGGTAGGTGTCGCGGCCGGCGCCAACCCGCCGCTCAGCCAGCAGGCGCACGGTCATGCCGACGCAGGTGCAACTGGGCGGGTGGCGTTCATTTGATGGCCACATATGACCATTACGAGGTGTAATTGGGAACGAGATCCGGGAAGGCGACTGTAGGTCTCCCGTGTAGCCGGCACAGGATGTGACGTCAGGGTCATGTCGAGAGAGGACGGGGTGGCGCGGTCCGAACGAGGGCGAGACGCGGGCTGTAGGTCGCCCGTGTAGCCGGCATAGGATGTGACGTCAGGGTCATGTCGACAGAGGTCGGGGTTGCGCGGTCCGAACGAGGGCGAGACGCGGGCTGTAGGTCGCCCGTGTAGCCGGCATAGGATGTGACGTCAGGGTCATGTCGACAGAGGTCGGGGTGGCGCGGTCCGAACGAGGGCGAGACGCGAGCTGTAGGTCGCCCGTGTAGCCGGCACAGGATGTGACCTCAGGGTCATGTCGACAGAGGGCGGGGTGGCGCGGTCCGAACGAGGGCGAGACGCGGGCTGTATGCCTCCCGTGTAGCCGCCACAGGATGTGACATCAGGGTCATGTCGACAGAGGACGGGGTGGCGCGGTCCCGGGGTCGGTGGGTGCCGACACACGAGAATTTGGCTTCTCGGCGTGCCATTTCACCTTTTAATTCAAGGGCTGTGAAAGCTCAAGCCTCAAGTCGTGCTTTGTGTTTCATGTGCTCCGTGCATTTTTGAGCATAGCCTTCATGGTCCTCAATCGCGCCATTTCACAGTCCTAAGCACAAAACTTCACACAGGGCGCTCGTACTAACTTCAAGAACAAATACAAATCAAATCGTGATAATGGTTGTATTTGTGCTTTAGTTAGTTATTTGGGCTTACGGGCGCATTGGCTGCGTTGGTCATACAGCGCCCGCATTTGTGCTTTGTAATCCTCGATGTTGGCGGGAAAATTTTGGTAGTCGAATATGAATTATTCACATATGTGACATCAGATTTTCGGTTTGCACGTCGCAGTGCATCTTGCCCATTTGATCACAGGGCAGTTCATTGCCAAACAGCACCATTCAACTTCAAAATGAGAAAAGCGAGAGGGTAATTTTCACCCGTTTTTTTCTGGATATGATCTTTGTCGCTCCCAACAGTAAGGCAACAACAATTATTCAGCACGACGAGCAGTTCGATCTTCAGAGGTCAAGAAAGGACATTCGGGTCAAAAACGGGGTACCGCACAAAATTAAGTGTTTCACTTCGCCGAATGATTCCAGCGCCTGTATGTCTGCTGTCATCAAAGATGTGGCACATCGAATTAGGTGACCTTCAATGTCAGTTTGACCTCAGGTCACCAAATTTGGTTTTACTCATGCACTATATCTAGTTACGGGCTACCGAATGAAATCATGGACACATTGAACATACCCGATTTTTGCAGGTGAGTCTGGATAGCACGTGCATAGCGCACATCGATCAAAATGACCCATTATGGTCATTCACCACCGTTCGCAAAATATTCCCCAAAGTAGCAAATATACTGAATTTTTGTGTACCTAACATTACATCCTATGGGAAAATCACGGGGTACCGAATAACATTTTCCGGAATACATTTATCGGACGGATATTAGCGTCGAATAATCGCCCACCAAGCAAGGAAGCAGCATATCCGAGCATGTGACCTTCAAGGTCAGCGTTCGACTTCAGGCCAAGCTTGACGAAATTCATGAAATGAAAGTTGTCCACTGGGGTAAGCTGACCAAACGAAGCATTGAATGTAGACTATAGCTTTGGCCTTAGCCACTAGAGGAAAACATTGAAGGTTATCATGTTGGTGATGTACTTTTGTAGAATGAAACGCAAGCTTGCGCGCGAATGCTGGAGCCTGCTTGGCACCCTGACAATTAACACAGCGACCTATTTGACCATCCGTGGTGACCGACAGCCTTCAAGACGCTCGGGCTGCCGCTGCACGTAACACCGGAGCGGCACTACACCCAGGCGCAGTTCCTGGTCGACGTGTAAGTACAGAGTGGACATCACGCCATATGTTCGCCATACCTAAACACAGACCCACCGCACCCAGGCACAGTTCCTAGTCGACGTGTAAGTACAGCATAGACATCACGCCATAGTCCGCCATATCTAGATACAGACCCACCGCACCCAGGCACAGTTCCTGGTCGACGTGTAAGTACAGCGTCGACATCACGCCATAGTCCGCCATACCTAAACACAGACCCACCGCACCCAGGCACAGTTCCTGGTCGACGTGTAAGTACAGCGTCGACATCACGCCATAGTCCGCCATACCTAAACACAGACCCACCGCACCCAGCCACAGCTCCTGGTCGACGTGTAAGTACAGCGTCGACATCACGCCATAGCCCGCCATACCTAAACACAGACCCGCCGCACCCAGGCACAGTTCCTGGTCGACGTGTAAGTACAGCGTCGACATCACGCCATAGCCCGCCATACCTAAACACAGACCCGCCGCACCCAGGCACAGTTCTTGGTCGACGTGTAAATACGGCATAGACATCACGCCGTAGTCCGCCATATCTAGACACAGACCCACCGCACCCAGGCACAGTTCCTGGTCGACGTGTAAGTACAGCGTCGACATCACGCCATAGTCCGCCATACCTAAACACAGACCCGCCGCACCCAGGCTCAGTTCCTGGTCGACGTGTAAGTACAGCGTCGACATCACGTCATAGTCCGCCATATCTAGACACAGACCCACCGTACTCGGGCACAGCTTCTCGTCGACGTGTAAATGCAGTGCTGACTTCACGCTATATCAGACCACAGACCCACCGCAACCAGGCACAATTCCTGGATGGCGTGTAAGTAGCGCGACTTCACGTGGTTGGTTATTGGCTTTACGACACATCGACCGTTGAGGCATGTAGCGTCGCCAGTCTCCCACGCCGATTGGTCGCGGGCGAAGAGTAGCGACAGGTGAGACTCGAACCCACAATCTTTCGATTGCGAGACGGGCAGCTTACCCCTATGCTACTCGTCCTCGTGCGACTTCACGTGATGTGTCCTCCGTGTACAACCACAGAGTCGCCACTCTGTTGCAACATATTCATACAGCGACCATTGTTACGGCCAATAAAGGGATGCATCACACTTGGAGATTAACACATTGTCCAACACCTCAATCTTCCACGGATTTATTCCGATAAAGGGGCTCAAAGTCATCCAGCAAGCAAATAGGCTGTGGGAAACAAAGGCAAGCTATGTGCTTTGTGTATTTTATAACAGTGTCGAGCATGGTCTTCAATCACGCGACTGCATGGTCCAAAACACAATATTGCACACGGTCCTATGTTGCAGGTAACGCAGCTGAAACACTTCAAAAACCTGAGCGAACCTTTAAATATGGTACACCTAAGAGAGCATTTCAGAGTCCCTAACTGCCATAACATGGTGGCGTACAGCCTTAAGCTCGGATGCTCAGAATAGCGCCTGGAGTATTCAGCAACAATGGTCATACAGGGTGGTTAATTCACGGTTGATACATAATATCGACGTATCTCAAATATAACGAACACGCCAGATCTACCGAACAAGTACAGCACGTAAAACTTACCGTCACATATTCAGACTATAAATAAATACTGATGGTACCGAATGTTCTGTTCCACGGTGACAGGTCACTGAATGAACATCTCTTTTTCTTCACAGGAGGGCGAGTCTAAAACTGAAGGCGTGTGCCTTCTACTAGACGAAGCATAGCGTCCTTACGCATGGCCCCTGAAAAGACGGTTCAGAGTCAACCGCTGGATGATCTGCAGGAGAACATGCGTTTCACGCATAAAACAAGGGTGCAAAGTTGCTGCCGATATCAATAAGAACTAGTAAAAGATAAAATAAGAACTATCTAGTGCATGAGAGCTGAACGTGCCAATGACTTAGCGAACGCATTTTACTCATGTGCTCGGTGTTGCAGATTTTACGTCTCGTAAATTTTACCACATAGTATAGCCAAGTACAGAACATTAAAATGATAATTGTTCAATGAAGCTCATGATCCGGAATGCCGAAAAGTGTGACGTTAGTTACTTCACGCTCGTCAATGCCAGACTCCGGTCACTTTTGGTTATGATACGCAACGGGTATTTTTCGCGCGATCCATGTTCGACATTCTGATCGGTCGCCTGTGTTATGGGTGACCAAGAAAGCAGCGATAGGTGTAGCACGACCGGTCCCACAACCATCGGCAGCGGGTCTCACAGTCGCCCCCACAACCATCGACAGCGGGGTGACGGGTCTGACAACTACACCCACAACCACCGGGAACAGGTCTCACAGCTGCATCCACAACCATCGATAACGGGGTGACGGGTCTGACAACTGCACCCACAACCATCGATAATGGGTTTGGCAACCGCTCTCACAGCCATCGGCGACGAGTCCGACAGCAGCCGAAAAGGGGTCTGACATACAGAAAGGGAACCGACAGCCAAGAAAATACCTGACAATCAACAAAAACATCTTACCTACAGTAAACAGAACTGGCTATCAAGAAGAGATAGAGGGTGGTTTAACACCACGTCAGATTTGTGAAACATTGCGCCCCACGTTGGTTATGTGTTGAGTCTCATTAGTATCTGACCCTTTGTCCACCCGTTGACGATCATTTCAAGTGACATGAGGGTCACAGTGGTGCAAACTTACCACAGCAAATGCACCTCGCAGCAAATTGTTACCTTGATGATACATGTGCTATTTCTTATGACCGGACATTCGCCGAATGTTGAATATACGACGGAACAAACACCGACTGAATACCGCGTACAACAAAGTCCGTCAAAGTATCCAAATACGCTTACAGGCGGAACAAGTTTGACAGTCGGCAAATACAATTCAGAGACGGTTAGGAAATCTGACAGCCGCGGTCGTCAGATATCCTATTGGCTATCTGGTAGAAAACCTGACAAGATAGTATATATATTCAACCACGGGCAAGGCGTCATGCAACAGCTTGTAAATGCGCTTCAACAGACAGCTATGGAGCCTGGAAAGTGCGTCAAACTTTGCCTTCCATTTGAACATAGTAAATACATTTCTGGGTCTACAAAACATGAAGTAAAAAAGCGAAACATTTCGGAAATGCCGCAGGTAATGAACGCCCGCACACTCACCAGCGCGCAGAGCGTGTGTTCTCCTTGATGTCGTCGATGATGAACTGAACCACGTTGCTCGTTGTTTGGCTGCCGCCAATGTCTGTGATCACCATACCAATATGTTAGCACGGCCCCTGTCTGCAGTGTCAGGTAGTGGTCTGGCCATGTCCGGGTGATGTCAGCCGCCAGCCAGGCCGTGGTGGGTGTAAACGTCTGCAGTGTCAGGTGGCCGTGGTCTGGCCATGTCCGGGTGATGTCAGCCACCAGCCCGGCCGTGGTGGGTGTAAACGTCTGCAGTGTCAGGTGGCCGTGGTCTGGCCATGTCCGGGTGACGTCAGCCGCCAGCCAGGCCGTGGTGGGTGTAAACGTCTGCAGTGTCAGGTGGCCGTGGTCTGGCCATGTCCGGGTGATGTCAGCCGCCAGCCAGGCCGTGGTGGGTGTAAACGTCTGCGGGCGCTGTCTGCGTGTCGTAGCCGTGGTCTGGCTGTCGGGTGACAGCCACCAGCCCGGCCGTGGTGGGTGTCACGTTGGGGCCGCTGTTCAGTGTCAGGTGGCCGTGGTCTGGCCATGTCCGGGTGATGTCAGCCGCCAGCCAGGCCGTGGTGGGTGTAAACGTCTGCAGGGCCCGCTGTCTGCAGTGTCAGGTGGCCGTGGTCTGGCCATGTCCGGGTGACAGCCACCAGCCCGGCCGTGGTGGGTGTACACGTCTGCAGTGTCAGGTGGCCGTGGTCTGGCCATGTCCGGGTGACAGCCACCAGCCCGGCCGTGGTGGGTGTACACGTCTGCGGGCCCGTGTCTGTGTGGTGTGACCTGGTGTCCGTTGACAGCCACCAGCCCGGCCGTGGTGGGTGTACACGTCTGCAGTGTCAGGTGGCCGTGGTCTGGCCATGTCCGGGTGACAGCCACCAGCCCGGCCGTGGTGTGTGTAAACGTCTGCAGGGCCCGCTGTCTGCAGTGTCAGGTGGCCGTGGTCTGGCCATATCCGGGTGACGTCAGCCACCTGCCCGGCCGTGGTGGGTGTAAACCATGCGGCGGCCATGTCGGAAGTGCCTGCAGAAGAAGCTGGAACGTGCCGCCGAAGACCATGTCAAGGGAGAGGAAACAGCTGATCGGGCGGCAAAATCGAGCCGGGTCGAGGGCATGCAATGTAAATATTGTCTCGATACTATATTTAGGGTCAGTAGTCAAACCCATAAATCCAGATAGGCCTTTGTTGGTGGGAAACGCTAACGACCAGGCGTGGCAAGCCGAGGAGCATGCGTTGGCATGCCAATGTGACTCTGTGGAGTGTCGGGATACCTGCAGTCTCTTAGGATGCATGGGTAGGCTGACCGTGCACTTGTTTGTGGCTTGTTTGTGTGAGAAAAAGGTACACCTTAGAGAGATACGGCTTCAGAACATTTTCGGGCCAATCGTCACTCGTCCTGAAACAAAACAATCACCGTGCTAACAAGACCACAAATTTCATAGTAACCACCTTCTCTGACCCCCACCACCTTAATTTAATAGATTCCACTGGGACTAGTATTTTCGGGCCGGTGAGCTGGCGGATGACACGAGACGCTGCAGTACATCCCGCTGGGTGGCCGGGTCGGAGGCGCCACTGACCGGGTGTGACGATCCGCTCCTGGATGGCGCGCTCCACGGCACTGCGCACCAGCTGCTCGTGCTGCCCCAGGTCCAGGTGGTGCAGCAGATCACAGCCCGCGTTGAGCATGGCCAGCGGGTTGGCGATGTTCATGCCCACCATGCTGCTGCCCGTGTTGCGCGTGCCCGGCTCGAAAACAGCGTACTGCAGGAGCAGGGTGCAGGGGTAGAATGTAGAGCTCGTATACAGGTGGTCGTGGGCTTGCACCATATCAAGGTGGAGGCCAGCACGTGTCTACGTTCAAGTTCAGGAAGACACATTTTCCACGTCGGTCACTCATGGACGCTGCATGACCGAAGCAGTCGAAGCGCGCCTAAGCCCAAATAACTAACTAACGTCGGTCACCCACATCAAATGTGCTTCAAGACGTCCGGAGACCACTGGCAAGAGGGTCGGTTACCTTGGCGCCGTAGTTTTTGCCGGACATCATGCCCGGTCCGCCGGCCAGGCCGCACGCCACGTTTGACACCACCGTGCCGTACAGGTTGGGCATGACCATGACGTCGAACTGGCCGGGCCGCGACACCATCTGCATGCAGCAGTTGTCGACGATCATGCCGCTGAACACGAGCGTCGGGAACTCCTTGCTGATGCGCTTCATCGTGTCCAGGAACAGTCCGTCCGAGAGCTTCCTGCCGGCGCCAGCAGGTGTCGTTACTGTCGACGTAGGTCGGGCCAGCTGACCGTCGTTGGTCGGTTCTTTCAGTTTTGGGGCGCATCGACCAGGTTTGGTCATTTAGCGCCCAGGCCAGCTGACCGTGTGCGCGGCAGGTTGTCATGACAACCCATTCATATATAATAATAGTCTGTAGCGTGATTTGCCTACAAACTGACTTACGATTGATGTCACGTTCAATCTGTGCTGACCTTCTTTCGTGCTTAGCCCTTTGAGAACACTGGGCGCAAGTCGAGGAGACATGCCGTTTCTGTAAGAATTTGCAGCATTGTGGAGTTATTTGTAGGATATTTACATATCTACTCAATATGTCCTGGTAGCATCAGGATGGATGGAATTTGAAGCATAAGGGGAAGTTAGCACCGATCAAACGTCGCGTGAAACCCAAGCCTGCTCACAAGGAATGTTGAGGCCACTGGGTAAGCGCCATTCGTTCCGCTAACGCTCGCTTTCGCAGCACCCAGGGCTTACTCAATCGGCCTCGTCGTAGAGGTTTTCAAGTACTTCCGACAGGCGCGATAAAAAAACGTGCGAGCTTGAAGGTCACGCGAAATTTGACGTTGATGCGCATAATAAACCCCCTCCCCTCCATGCCCGCCACACGGCTAGTGCCACCGACATGATGTTGGCCTTGTGGACGGCGATGACGTTCTTCCTGCCGTGCTCCAGCGCGTAATTGAATGTGAAGCGGGCCAGCCGCTCGCAGTTGGAGAGCGTTATCACCTTCAGGCTCTCGATCACACCCGGAACGTTCTGGGAAGGGGTCGGCGCGGTCAGTTCAGGTCAGATCGGCTCAGGTGCGTAGGTCGATGATATCTGTTTGTTCATTGCGTGATTCACGGCGCACTTTATGCACGTTCACGGCTAACGGCACAGCACACACTGTCTCGTGGGCCGAGGGATCGGGAAATGTACCGAGCAGTGCGAGTGTTGAACCCAGGACCTTTGGTATATGGAGCTCAACACCTCAACCCGCCATACCCGACTCTCGATGATACATCGGGTGTAAGTCAGCCACGGCAGGAGCTCAGTGAGTTAGTACTTGGCACTTGCACGTACCACCTTAACCTTAATGACATCACGGAACAAGAGACACACAATTAACAATTTTGTATTCAAACGTAGCTAGATTAATACGACTGATGCTACAACTGTACGCGACAGTTCCGACGACGCGCTAACTCTATTCAACTCTATCCAACTCTATTTGAACGGCTCTATTCATTTCAGCGAGTTAGCCGATGGGCGAGGGCGCGTCACTGCCCACGCCGCAGCGGCGCCGTCGACGCGCGACAGTGCCCACCTCGTGCTCCATCATGGCGTACTCTCCCTCGGTATTCTGGCGCACGATCATGATGTCGATGTCTGGGTGGCGCGTGGGCACGGTCGGGTGCGAGCGACAGTGTAGCACGTATGCGAACAGGTCCAGCTGTTTGCGTAGCTCCACGTTGTGCGACATTGTGCCGGGCTGGTTGCTGCGTGACTCGATGTTACCTGTGCAGGATTAGGATCGATCGTCCAACTACAGCGAAGGACAGGGACACGGTCTGAATGCAACCACACACCATGATTAGGTCTCTGATTTTTATCCATCACCCAGCATCAGCATAATATCTATCAATATATATTCGAAACAAAATGTGCTAGCAAAAACAAGCACATGCCAAGTGTCAATCCACAGTCAATCCACAGTCAGTATCAGAACAGCACTCAGAGCTTGATTCCTTTCATTCATATCGCTCGTGATTTCACCTTTGATGGCGACTCCGTTGCGCTTGATGGACTTGATGGCACTGATCATCGAGGTCTCGTCACTCCCGCTAGTGTCCACCAAGATCTCTTCGAAATCGACCGGCACACCGGCGTACCTGCAGTCAAGGCGGCCACGGTCAGACCGTGCTGACACATTGTGAGTGGACGCCGCGCGTTCCGTCGTGCCACCATGCTACCCGACGTCGAAAACAGTTCCGAATGAAAGGGGCCGAACGAAATCCTGCTACGGTTGAAATTCATTACAGCAGGACGTGTGCACGGGTAGCCTCGCACCGTGCCACCCTGCGATGGCTTCGTACGCCTTGCTCTATACCATCGCCAGCGAAAACACGCCTGCTCGAAACTGCACAAAGGCGGGATGCTTCCCAAATGCTGGGACACAAAGCCACCGAGCCGACGGCCTGGTGCAGTTCTGGTCCTGTGCCGTGAGTGGACCACCGTGTGCGAAATATCACACGAGATCCCATCAGAAGAACCGTCACAAAGCACTGGCTACCGGTACGAATGATAAAGTCAGCATCAATGCTTATGTTTCTTAAAATGGACCGTGGCGTATTTGGTCCAGCAAAATGATGCAGCACGTTATCCAAATGAAACAAATCTGCCATTATGAAGGCCCATGCATTGACATGAACCCAACTTCAGAACGCAATTGCTGGTCAGTATTGCAGTAGGCATCATGTCCGCTGCATCATGTCACAATCCCATCAGTTTGTCCTTTCACCTGAACACTGCAGCCTACCAAAAGCAGTGTCAGAGCCACACATTCACTCATCATCCATCTGAACACCTCCACGAGGTGAGCCGTCGACACGGGTCTCACGCCAGCGCCGGGAAATGATGCGGAAACGCCACCATCTTCACCAGTCATTCACCTGAACACCTCCTTGACGTGAGCCATCATCTCTGGTCCGATGCCGGCGCCGGGAAGCATCGTAACCGTGTGTCGACCGCCATACTTAGCCAGAGAGCTCTGCAGTTGTGACAGCAGAAGCTGGATTAGAGAACTGATCCTAGCAAACCTTGCCACCAAATGTTCAGCAAGATACATCCACTACAATTCAAGATATTAGTGATGAAGTCTTTCTGAAGGGATGATTCAACCATACAACCACATGCTGTCCAAGTGATATGTGAATATCTGTTTAAACCAGTTACCAGCATGCATAGTGCTTTGTTGGCTCATTCCCATCTTTGCTCATGAAATGTCATATTTCTCCTCTCAAAAAAATGAAGGCTAAACGTTGGGGATTAAAAGAATCATTTCAACTCACAATGAACAGTGGGCAAAGTACATAGTGAACCATACTTAGAGTAAGCAATTATTGAAGTACTTACACGTGCTCCATACTTCCTGTTGGCAGTAATGCCACTGAGTTTACTGCTGACAACCTGAAAATAACATGGCATGGCATAATTCATCTGAAAAACAACCACAAACAACCAAGTGCCCCTAGCCAGAACCCTGGAATCTGTCCCACTTCATAAAGATATTTTTATGCTTCCACATTGCTCACACATATTTCAGTCTGGTTCTTAGACAGAAGCTCAGACCACAAACCTATTACTTTGTGTACTCTAAGGGGAGCCACTAGACCCTCAATTATTGATTTGGCCCCTCCAATTAGGTCAAAGATCAACCTATAGACTATGGACTGGGTGGATTTGGCCTACAGACCTGTGGAATATGGAAATGCCTTTAAAGTAGTCTTGATCACCAAAAAGGTCCTTCCATAACAATGAAGGAAGTAAGCATTTTCAGACAGAAATGAGCTGGTAAATAGTCCTAACCACATTCCCCAGCTTCGCATTTGGATACAAAATTTAAAGAATTTGTTAAACAACATGAGGTAGAAAGCTACCCAACATCCTTACTCTCCCATAAAACAGACATGCTGTTCAAGCAGTTAAATATGTGTGTTTGTTTGAATTGCACAGAGCCATTAATTTGAAGATGGATCCATGTTTGAAACAGAAATGTCAATAAATGAATATAACTATACATGTCACTTGGTGAAATAATTTACCAGCTACCTAACAAAATGAAGAAAACAATACAACCAATAAAAAACTTACACTGAAAATCTGCCAAAGCTAAATGTGCTCTTCTCTTCAGCAGCCATGATATAATATATATATATATATATATATATATATATATTACCAAATTGTGCACCATTTGTGGGTAACATTTTGCATCCAGACTCATGAATCACCACTTTAACCACTTTATGTAGTGTTAATTTCTAGCAGGATTATTTGCAGCTGATCAGCCACAAACATTTTAATTTGGAATTCCAAGCATCAGACACTTCACAGTCATAGCCAAATTGTTATGTTGAGGGCCCAAAATGGTTATGCAAGTTGAAGATTACTAGAACTACAGTGGATCTACTACTAGCCATATGTCACCATGTAGCCAATGGAGCATGCTGCTCTATGCAGCCTAACATATCCTGACCAGTTCTTCAAGGAACCAAAAGTATAATTTTCTTTAAAGAAAAATTGAGCCTGCAACAAAAGCCTAATCTAGCCTAACTGACCCAAACCAAACCCCTTGGTTTGCTTCATGTATGTGAAGTGATTGTAAAACTTTGATCACAGCTGCAATACTCAGTTAGTAATTGAAAATTCATTAATTCATCTAAAGCACAAAACTATCCATTAGTGTGACAAACTAGGTTTTATTACGCTTTTTCATAAACATTATTTTACGTCATGCATATTACCAAACCAAAGCCTTTTTGGTGTTGCCTTCAAACTGGTTTGTTCCCTTCAAACTGAAAAGTAAGCATTCGCAAGGGAAACGTGTTGTCACATAATGTTTGCCACATTCACAAAGGTTCAATGGAGAAAGAAATGCTAAGAAGCAAAAAAATCACATGGTCACACAAATCTGCCCATTAAAATGTCTCTGAGGACCTGCAGATTGAGATGGTAAAGAAGAGTAAAGATATTGGTAAAGTTCTACCCCAATTCAGACCGATGCTGGACGTTTACCTGAGAACAGCCCAGGATTCGCAATCCTCGCAGCAGCATACAGCTAGTTCCAATCGTACCAGCCATATTCCGAAATAATCCAAGTAAAATGCGCGATGGATGATAGATAGCTAATAGATGAAGCTACAGAATCAGAAAGATCGCGTAATCCGCTGGTTGATACACCGAAGGACAATAGGCTAGCCAAACAGCTGTTATAAATATCTTAATGGTTTTTCCTCTAAAGTAAATTAGTTTGAATATGCTCAACTTCAGAAGACATTTCTTTCTTCTGCGGCAATACACATCACGTCACAAGAACTTTTTATAGTACAAAATATTTCTTAGAACAAAATTTTGAACCTTATTAGGAATGACAACATAAGTAAGATTCCTCCGATCCGTATCGGATGTGCGAGTCTTCTCGATTCTTGGACAAATGTACGTATGGCAGATGCACGTAAGCAAATGTACGTAAGCACAGATGTACGTATGGCAATTGTACGTAAGCGCAAATGTACGTATGGTTAACGTGCGCAAGCGCAAATGTACGTATGCGCAGATGTACGTATGAGCAAAAGTACGTAAGCGCAAATGTACGTAAGCGCAAAAGCACGTAAACGCAAATGTACGTGTGCGCAAAAGTACGTATGCGCAAATGTACTTAAGCGCAAATGTAGATAAGCGCAAATGTACGTAAGCGCAAATGTACGTATGCGCAAAAGTACGTAAAAGCGAATGTACGTAAGCGCAACAGTTCCTAAACGTAAAAGAATGCAAGAGCAAATTTACATATGAGCCAATGTACGTGCATTTAGGGGTACGTGCCTTTGCGTTTAAGCACATTTGGTTAGGTTCATATGCCATACGTACATTTGCGCTTATGTACATTTGCGTACGTACATCTGCCATACGTACGTTAGAAGGCCCCCGGACTGACGGAGATGGCCCCGAGCTAATACGGTGAGCACTCGGTCTAATGGGGGGGGAGGGGCCTGAGCCAAATAATGGGCTCCTGACCTGATTGCCATGGCCAAAACGCTTGACAATGGGCCTGAATCGTCAGAGGGTCCCTGAGACGACGGAGGGGGCCTTGTTGCCGGAGAGGACCTCGGGCCGTCAAAAAGGGTCCTTGGGCCGAGGGATGATGCTCAAGCCATGCAAGGGCCTTTGGCCTGAGATATGCGTCGTGTGTACACAATGTGTAATGTCTGCCCAACACACCATGTGTTACCGACAGTGGGTATAATTTTCACCGTTTGCGTACGGCCCTCAAGCCACGCTCGAAACCATGCGGAGTTGACGCCGTTCCATCCGAGCTTGTCCATGATGCGATTGTGCTCCACGTTGTCGAACGCCTTTCAGGTGTCAGCTGCAACCAGTGCAGTGATCTCACCTTGGTCGATTTTGAGGGTGGCGTGGATGATCGTGTCAAGCAGAGCCATCTCGGTAGACAGGCCGGGCCGGAAGCCATACTATACTGTTCTGGGCACAGCAAATGACTGGTCAGATAGTCTATCAGTTGTGTATACACGACACGCTCGCAGAGTTTTTCGCCCACTGGCAATATCAATATTGGCCTGTAGCTGTGTGGGTCGTCTTTGTTACCACTTTTGTGCAGAGGTATTACCATCGCCGTTTTCCATGACAGTGGCAGTTCACAACTTGTGGTGCATGAGTTGATGTTTAGCAGGTGCGGACCCACCACGCTAAACGTCATTTTAAGCATCTGGATGGTGATGCCATCAGCTCCGGACGCTCGTGAGCCACCCATGCGCTGCAACGCTTTGGACAGGTGGCGCAGGGCTCGATCCTGGGCCCGGTCATGTTCCAAATATTATCCAATGACCTCCCGCAACATACAGTGTAAAATAATTGACCATGTGACCTGGAAATTCACGGTTTATGGAATTGTGCTATTTCATCCTTGTCTTAGGCTTTTACCATTCTGCCACATGATGTGTGAGAAGTCATCATACACACGATTGCTAAATAATGTAAAATGCGTGTGACTGAAGTGAAAGGGATTGTTTTTTATCGATTGTGGCGTCTTGCTTTTTTTTTTTTTTTTTTTTTTTTCAACGCAGAACCGTCTCCATCCACAGTTAATTGCATGTAATTTTAGAACGCTGGCAAAATATCCCACAGGATCATTTAGACGTACAGTTCATCGATTACGGGAAGCGAAACGAAATCACAACCATTAGCCAACGATTGAATATATCACTGTCAGTCGCCCTGAACTGGTTCATCCAGGATCGACTAAAAGTAAATCCCTCAAAAACTGAGATGATTGTTCTCCAAGCTTCTAGACAGCATACGCCTGTGGAATTATCTGTTCGTTTGGAGCAGTTGGAAATAGTACCCACGAAGTCTGTGAAGTTACTTGGTGTGAAAATTGACTCACACCTGTCCTGAGATGTGCAT
The DNA here is from genome assembly GCA_034440575.1 of Imbricaverruca yamaguchii. Taxonomy (NCBI): domain Eukaryota; kingdom Metazoa; phylum Arthropoda; class Thecostraca; family Neoverrucidae; genus Imbricaverruca; species Imbricaverruca yamaguchii. The sequence continues at coordinate 235,765 of JAOTOL010001328.1, forward strand.
GTATCTTCTGTTGTGCGTCGGTGTAACCGCATACTCATCGGACTCGCTAGACTGAGTCATAAGTTTACTCGCATTACGAGAAGGGTGCTAATTGAGGCACTCGTGTTCCCCCACATAAGATACTGTGTGTCTGTCTGGGGAAGTTGTGGCAAGGCCCAGAAACGACACATTCAAAAATGCATAAACTGGCGCAAGGATTGTCGCCGGCTTGCACTACCGGGACCATGCGTCGCCAACGTTGAAAGAACTAGGATGGCTGAAATTGGACTCCATATCCGAGGAAGATGCTCACTCAGTTTTCAACATTATGAACGAGTTCACTGGTTCAGAACTCATTCGCGGTCAACTTAACTGTCGTTGAACTGTGTCGCAACGGAGCACCAGAGCCACGACTAACGGTGAGCTCCAGGCACCACGATACCTCACAGAATTTGCGCGCCGCTCCTTCATACAGAGAGCTTGCCGAATGTGGAACAATCTGCCTCCAGATGTGAGGAATTCAGGCGGATAGTGTTTTCAGGCGGAGGCTTTCGGTCATGTTGCGCATGTCCAGGCTCTAATTTTCATGTATCCTCAAATTTCTAGTGTTTCCGTGTTGTGAATGCATGATCTTGACGATGGTGCGTGCGGCACATTGGTGCGCCTGTAACGGAGACTGAAGAAGAAAACCTGCTCGGGAGGATCCGAAAATACATTACATTACAAATACATTACAGGTGAATGTCCCTTTGTGTTCCGTAATAGACTTTCTGCTGTTGGCTGTTGGTGGCAGCTAAGCGGTTGATTCTTTTTAGGAGTATTTATCAGACCGTTGCCTTAATCGCATGTTTCTCATTAGCCACGCGAGCGCGTAGTGTGTCACATTCCCATGCATATATAATCATTGTTGCCTATATACACACACACACAATATATATATATATATATATATATATATATATATATATATATATATATATATATCCGCCCGCCAAGTTTTTGAAAGGCATAGTTTGTCCTCTTCAGCTTTTGGTCTTGTTACATTGACTATATGCTTTTTAAAGCTTCGACTATCCCCGGCTAATCATGCCCATAATAAAAAGCTTCCCTCATTTTCTCTATTCGTTACTGAAGGATGATGACTAAGCATGTCGTTCACAACACACTCGGTAATATTTGCAAGCCAATAGCCAATAGGACTTGTGACAGGTCGTGTACGCTGAATAAAACTTGCACGCTGAATAAAACTTCGAATCGCATAAGTTTGCGAGAACAAATGAAATTGAAGCACGTTTGGAACACACGGTTGTTGGCACCACAACCATCGCTTTTGATCGCTGTTTCCTCCTCGGGTGCAGAGGATTGGTGCGTCAGTTTGCCATTTCCACTTATAACCTGTGTAATCATATGTTTGTGTAATCAGTATGTGTGAATTCCATAAGTATTGATTCACACCGTGAATTAATCTCGGCACGTGCACCTGCCAATATTCCTACCAACCAGGTACAAAGTCGAGCAATGTCGAGCCTTGCAGAAAATATTGGAGTCCAAAGCGTTTTTTCCGACATTTCCTCCATCCAGCACCCAAATGTAAGTGGGCAGCTCCCTTATATACAAAAAAAGACACCAGATCAAACGATAACTTTTGGGATCTGCATCATACCCACCATTGCGCGATTTAAATTACGATCAATGGTCATGATCGCGGCGTGTTCCATAACCACCCAACATCGGGTGTAGCTGTGCATGCTTTAATGAAGACATCTGCCCCTTCCCTCAATGTTGACCACCCTTCCAACAACTTCATCTTTTAACATGGGGCCTATGTGGTATGCTCTACTTCAATCTAGTTGGGCCCACTCGTCCCTCTGATCTATTGTGCCCTCCAAATAAATTTTAGAAACCCACACCTATGTCAGCCAGCATCAGGCCATCATCTGCCATCTCTCTTTCTTCATCCGCCATCTTTGGTGGTGGATTGGAGTTTAAGGGCACGTCGACATCTAGGGTCATTTTGCACCCATCCGCCAAATTTGAGATGGCGGGACCCCTCGGAGGACCGCTGCATGACCTCTGCAGTCGATGCGCCCTTAAACCCCTTAAACCCCCAAGGACCCCTCGAAGGGTGACTGATCAGTTCTTCCACCCGTCCAAACTAGACGATCCGGCAACAACCGACCGGGTACATCCGCATCTATTGTGCTCTCCTCTATACTCAATATATGGTTCAGCTCTACTCCTGGAAACGAAGTGCCTAACGAATCCGTGAGCCATGTAAGCCACCAAGCGAATCGGTAGTAAAACGCTGGCATTCAGCTATCCTGCTAGACATCAATGTCGCATTTGCATACTGTTCCAGTCAGCAAAACTTACCCAACGGACATGCGTAGGCATTGCCGAATGACACCCATCACTTCTATTTAAAGAAATAATTAATTACTAATTGATCAGAGCGATTGCCGTATGGAAAGTACATGTAAGCATTCTCACGTATCACGCTGATAATCATATCACAAAGTGCAATCGCATCAGCATGCCAGCGCATGATGCGAATGGCTCGCGGCCAATATATCTCAGACTCTCCTGTTTCAGACGACGCTGAGGTGAGGTTCAAAGCAGCAGGTGGCACGGTAACAAGGACCCAGGAATCGAGTACCGGCACGTAATACGACACACCATCACGCCACGTGATCGTTATGACCAGGATCACGTGAACGCGTCACGATGTCCCGTCACACATCATCGTCACGTGGACCACAATAGGCATGCACAGCACACCGATGACCGGCGGACCCGTGGCCGTTATCACATGGCGCACCAACAGGCTCGCGCAGACCCTGAACACCAGACGAGAAGCGGCTGTTGGCCGGACGAGACGCGGTGCACGGCCGGCGCGATCGCCTCAGATGCTGATCAGCTCCGACGCGTCTCGCAGCGAGTCGGCGTCGGCGCTGGCCAGGAAGGCCAGCCTCAGCTGGTCGACCACGTCGAGCGGCTGGTCGCGCACGGCGCTGCCGAGCAGGGCGGCGCGCTCCAGGTGCAGCCAGCGCGCGGCGTCGTCGGCGGCCAGCTCGGCCGGCGCCCACAGCAGACACTCGAGCACGCCGGCGGCGCGACGCAGCGACCGGCTGTCGTCGCGCTGCAGCAGGCTGGCCAGCAGCTCGAACGCCGTGATGGACGGCACGTCGGGCACGCTGCTGACGGCGCGGCCGTCGCGCGCGCGGCCGGCCGCCTCCGACACGCCCAGCAGCTGCAGCATCACCGCCAGCGCCGCCTGACACGCAGACAGCGGCCGCGCCCCGCACTCGCAGTTGGCCAGCACGGCCGCCAGACGGCTCTGCGAGTCGCCCTCCACGGAGAGCGCCACGATCTGGTGCAGCGACTCGTCGACGGCCGGCTGTCCGCGCGCCTCGAGCGCCAGCAGCTGGCGCACCGTCTGCAGCAGCAGCAGGCAGACGGCGTGCTCGTCCGCCTCGCTGGTCACAGCCGGCCGCGAGCACAGCAGCGCACTCAGCGGCTGCACCCGGCTCGCCGCTATCACGTGCACGGTGGCTGCAACAGGAAGCAGGCCACTGGTCGGTGCATTCGGCCGCTGGCAACTGATAACGGACACAATCAAACAAACTGGCCATTTTGCTGGCTGAATAGCACTGCATCGGCTGGCAGCGGGACAATGAAATATTCAACACGAAGTTCCAATCCAAGTAACATACTCAACTATAGGATAAAGCATGTATGGAGAACTGTCCGTAGCACCTAGATATTCAGCAAAGCAAACCTCTACCACAAAATGAGACACTCATTGTTCAAGCGAATAACGCTGCTGTTGAAATCCATTCGTGGCATTGTTCGTAACGATCCATCCATTCGTGCGACGGCATGCGCCAGTTCCCGAGGCATGCCGGTGCATCAATTACATAAACATGGGATCAAAACGGCACCAATGAATGACACTTCCCATTAGTGACTGGACGGGATTCGCCGCCGTGTTCGATAACTGCGCAGTTATCCCCCGCCGGGAAGTCCTCACCAGCGCTCCCATTAGTGACTGGACGGGATTCGCCGCCGTGTTCGATAACTGCGCAGTTATCCCCACGCCGGGAAGGCCTTACCAGCGCTCCCATTAGTGACTGGACGGGATGCGCTGGCGTGTTCGATAACTGCGCAGTTATCCCACGCCGGGAAGTCCTCACCAGCGCTCCCATTAGTGACTGGACGGGATTCGCCGCCGTGTTCGATAACTACGCAGTTATCCCCACGCCGGGAAGGCCTTACCAGCGCTCCCATTAGTGACTGGACGGGATGCGCTGGCGTGTTCGATAACTGCGCAGTTATCCCACGCCGGGAAGTCCTCACCAGCGCTCCCATTAGTGACTGGACGGGATTCGCCGCCGTGTTCGATAACTACGCAGTTATCCCCACGCCGGGAAGTCCTCACCAGCGCTCCCATTAGTGACTGGACGGGATTCGCCGCCGTGTTCGATAACTGCGCAGTTATCCCCGCGCCGGGAAGTCCTCACCAGCGCCGGTGGGCCGAGCAGCGCCGTCGCCCGGCCGCAGGCTCGGCACTGACCTAGCACGTGCTGGTCGGTGTCGGCCGCGCCGCTGTCCAGCAGCGGCGCCGGCACCGTGTCCGTGAAGCAGGCCAGCGCCGGCACAGACAGCGGCGACGCGACGGCGGCCGCCGCGCCGCCAGTCAGCACCAGCACGGTGGCGCCGGCCTCCTCGTGGCGCGCCTCCACCAGCACGTGCGGCCCGACCGCCAGCCGAGAGTGCGGCGACACCTCGAACTGGCGCAGCGCCAGGCGCGCCAGCCGCAGCCGCCTCAGCGGCGCCGGCAGCGGGCCGCAGCGGGCAGTCTGCAGGGAGACACGTGCGGCCGCGCTCAGCACACACTGTCGGCCGGGCATGCGGCCGCGTCGCCAGCCCGCCCGCCCGCAGACACCTGGCATGCACCGCCCGTGACCATGCCACAGGCGTCACCGACCACGACTGGGTGTACTGCGTCACCCAGTACCGAGCTCAACAACGCCGCCGACCGACAGGCACACATTATCTCTTTCAGCCAGTCACCACCGATCACCACTGCGTGCCCGCAGTACCGACCGAACTCGACAACGCCTCGGGTCGACAGGCGCCCGCAATAACACTCATCTCGCCATGCTGCACAGCTCGTGACCAGCGGCCAGATCTGCGGGCGCGGCCGATGGCGGTGAAAGTGAAACTTCGGGTATAAAAATTGATGTGCGTCACGCCGTACGGCACGAACCCAGCTATAAAGATCAGAACACTAGTTGGCAGTTCATGGGTACCGTGGAAACTCGCCATGCTCGTGAAGTTCCACACGGCCGGAAGTAGACCAGTAGAATGTGCGATTACAGCAAAAGCATGCAGCCGCAGCGGCGGCGGCACGTGCCACTGCCACCCGTGCCCCGGCGGCTGGCCGCAGCAGACGGCGCCGGCTGCTCACGAGCCGGGCGCCAGCCTACCAGTCCACCCACCTGCTCCAGCAGCTGCCGCAGCGCCTGCAGGTTGCTGGCGGTGACTGCGTCATAGCTGTCCTCCAGCCTGTCGGGCACGACCGGACCAGGCTTGCGCAGACTGACACGGTACGGGTGGTGTCGGCTGGTGTCGGCCTCTGGTGCCGCCCACTGCCGACACGGCGCCGTCAGGGCCTGACACAGACTGACACGGCACGGGTGGTGTCGGCTGGTGTCGGCTGGTGTCGGCCTCTGGTGCCGCCCACTGCCGACACGGCGCCGTCAGGGCCTGACACAGACTGACACGGCACGGGTGGTGTCGGCTGGTGTCGGCCTCTGGTGCTGCCCACTGCCGACACGGCACCGTCAGGGCTGACACAGACTGACACGGTACGGGTAGTGTCGGCTGGTGTCGGCCTCTGGTGCCGCCCACTGCCGACACGGCACCGTCAGGGCTGACACACACTGACACGGTACGGGTGGTGTCGGCTGGTGTCGGCCTCTGGTGCCACCCACTGCCGACACGGCGCCGTCAGGGCCTGACATGCAGCCTTTGGGTCACCGTCTGAGGATGACACACAGTGACAGGGTGGGCCACCGCCAAGGGCCGACCATACGAGACAAGGCATATTTTAGGTGATACCGGTAAACGTTGGACGTCATGTCACCTCCAAACCAAGGACATTTAGAGCACTAATTATAAGCGAAAACGTCAGAGCATATTTACAAACTACCACCGGGAATAACAAGTCCCGGCTCGATTGCTTTCCATCCACTGGTAAGGTGAGTCTAGCTTTGTCTACGGCCTACACCCCACCGCGGCAACATAAACCAACAACAAGCGGCAGTATCACACACACGGCGGCTATTTACACGACCGGTGGGCGGGAGCGTGCAGCGTCATGCGACAGGCATGCGGTGCTCCACTTGGACGGCGTGCTCTGCACACAGCCGCCAGCGTGCCATTCATCACCGTGGGGAACATGCGGGATCAACAGTTAGTCCACACGTGCTGCGCTGATGTTCTGAAGGGAGAACGATGGATTCGAGCAGCCGTGCATACAGGGGCGGCGGATTGAAGGACTGGGGTGGGTGTGGTCGGGAATGTGCCCTCTCCTCCCACAAAAAAAGAAGGAAAAGTTAATTTTGGCACTATTCCCATGGCGTTGCATGGCAAATACTGAGTCTGAAATTATCCCCAGCCTTTGGATGAACAGCATTCCGCCGCCCTTGCATGCAGACACCCGCGACTCGTGGAGCCGCTCCGAGACAAAGGCGGCCCCTCCCCCGCCGCCAGCCCGGCGCGCGACGGCGAGTCGTGAGCGAGGCCAGCGGGCGGTCGGAGCGCGGCCCAGACTGCGCCGCCGGCGACACCTCACCGCACTTCCTGCGTCACGGCCGACGCGGCACACGTCGGCTCACTCCGCACACACCCGGCGCGGCCGTGAGGCGCCCGCCCGCCGCGACCCGACCCGACCCGACCCGGCGGCACGCACCTGGTCACGCACGGTGACGTCACGGCCGTGGGCGTGGCCGTCGGCGGCCGTGCGGGCGGCGCGGCCGGGCTTTTTGGGCGTCAGGCCTGCCCTGCTGGCGCCTGCGGGCGACACGTCGGTCAACATGCCTCAGCTGCCGCCATCGCAGCACAGTCGGAGGCGCGTACTGCGCGCCGATCGGCACCCGCCGGGCCAACGCCGGCCTGTCCGTGGTCTTACGGCGCGGCCGAAGCGTCTGTCCCGTGTCTGTCCCATGTCTGTCCCATGTCTGTTCCGTGTCTGTCCAGTGTCTGTCCAGTGTCTGCCCCGTGTCCGAGATCGTGTCCGAGATCGTGTCTGTCTCGTGTCCGAGACCGTGCCCGAGACCGTGTCCGGGATCGTATCTGTCCCGTGTCTGTCTCGTGTCCGGGATCATGTCCAGGATCGTGTCTGCTCCGTGTCCGAGATCGTGTCCGAGATCGTGTCCGGGATCGTGTCTGTCCCGTGTCCGGGATCGTGTCCGTCCCGTGTCCGGGATCGTGTCTGTCCCGTGTCCGGGATGATGTCCAGGATCGTGCCGGCCGGATTTGGTGGATGCTGGGTGAGCGGCGCTGTTTGGACGAACGAAGCGAGCGAGCCGTGACAGTCGGCCCCGTCGCAGGGTCCTGCGGTTAGGTTGGCGGGTAACGGGACTGGCGCAATGTGCACAGGTGGGCCAGCTTTCCCGGCCAGCTATCAGCGCAAGATTCAGGGTTCCAGGTAAAACGGCCATTAGAGGCTGTGACACAACTGGTTCGTGGTGGTGCGATCCCCCGGCCAGCCTTACCGCCTGCATTACAAGGCCATACCAGCTTAAATTGGTGAATCACAAGGTCACAGCGACTGGGATTGACTAACAACGAGCAGTCAGTAGCACCTTGAACCATGCGCGTGGGAACCAGGTGGGGGCAGAGCGTGTGCCCCTTTACAAATGTGTCCCAGCCTAACTATGATTTCGTGGGTGCTGCATGGAAAGGATGGACTTCAACATGGTCCTAGTCTTCCAGCTCCCAACTTTGTGACAGTTCCCGTGATACTTCCTTCTCGCAGTTGCTAGATGCAGGTCATCCGCCCATGTCCAGAACGTTTTCACGTTAATCTAAAGTCCAATATACTCCACTTTCTAAAAACAAAAATATTGCAATGTCACCCCTCCTCAGAACACCCCGCCTCTTGACTTCCAAGTGACCTGACCGTTCTGACGATAAAACCAGGTGCGACAAGAACTAGACAAGAGAATGTGCAAATCTGCAAAGTATTCGGGGGGGGGGAAGTCATTAAATACACAACATGAGTGGAGAATATACAAGGAAGGTATTGCAGCTGCAGTATCCGTTTCTGTGACAATCAGTCCACTTTTATCGACACTTGGACGATTTCACACCCTTCGAAATACCAGCCTACACTGAATTTGAGTGACGGCTCTAAATTGCAACGCACAATAGAAGCCATTTGTCACTTAATCAAAGCGATGGTGAAGCGTAAATTAATCTACTTCGGGAATATGCACATGTTGGTTAATATGACTGTCTCAACTCGGTCCCTCTTGAATCCCTCGATTCATCGCATCCTTTCGAAGCCATAATTGTTTTACATCGCCTCAAGTCTTGTTTTCTCCACTCATAAACCCTCATTGCACCTTGATTTTGTGGAGCTTCATCACGACATTTTCTTTCTCGTAATCTTTGTTCAAAGAGGATCGTGGCCGCGTTCTCACCGGATCACCTTGACGTATCAGGTCGGCTGACGACCATGTGGTGTATGACGTTCACAGTCCGTAGGCCATTGTCCTGTCACGTGACCTATGTGCCCCGAGGCCGAGGAACCTGGCCGGCGCAGGTGACAATGAAAAGCAAGCTGTCCGCCTGCCTGGTGTCATGTCTCGCAGACGGGACCGAAGCGCCGCCAGGCAGAAAGGACCGCTGCGCAACGCACCACTAATCGTGTTCGCCAACCTTTGCGTACCGCATGCAAGCTATATGTACGCGCAGCATCTTTGACCGAGAAGCTCAATTTCGGCAGGAGCATCTGTAGCTACCTTCAACTGGAGCATATTGGCTTGCTGGCAAGCACACTGATGAAGTTTCCAAACTAACACAAGTTACCGAAATGGGGCAAGCGTTTTAGCGAGCTGCTCAGACCATTTCTGAGTACAGGCTCTAGCAATATCGCTATCATCAGCCAATCAGCTTGCGGATTATTCCGACGGCAAAAACAACGTCAGCAAGTTGAGAACGTGCTACAGCAATCCCTTCCATTATAGCGCTGAAATCATGTCTTCTGATACTGGTATCAGGTGGACAAACAATAAATCACATGAAACACGCAGTGATGTTGGGGAACCCAAACACTCTTTCTATCGTAGTCATAAATTATCCCCGGCGTCAAATACCACTTCAGTGAATGGTCAATGGTCAGCATGAGTGGTCAGATTGTGGGACGATTCCCTTAAGGAGCTCTTGGCTTATTGCTATCGTGCGACAATAAATAGCGATAATAACTACCCATCCCAGGAGTACCATTTGGTGATAATACCAAGAAATATTGTAATAATACCAATGTGTTGTCTTTCGCCAAAACAAAATCAGCACTCCCCGAAAGTGGTCACAAAATAACAGTTCGGTTAAAGACGGCTACCTGCATTATGTGCTAGTGTCGCACTATGATCCGATGATACTATCTTAAAGCTTAAGGTTCACTATACGTAGTGAAACGATCCGAGTACAAAGAAAATCAATTGTGGTCGGCGCAATCCGTTCTTCGACAGCAAAACCAACAGCCGCATTCACATTGCAATATCGGAACTACACCACACACCGACCCAAACTATTCTCCGTCCCAACACCGTGCAAGTGCACTACACTGTCTGACTGGAGGTTATGCACACAGGCGAACGGTCCCGACCAGTGCGGGCGTACCGACCCAACTACACACACCGACCCAAACTACTCTCCGTCCCAACACCGTGCAAGTGCACTACACTGTCTGACTGGAGGTTATGGACACAGGCGAACAGTCCCGACCAGTGCGGGCATACCGACCCAACTACACACACCGACCCAAACTATTCTCCGTCCCAACACCGTGCAAGTGCACTACACTGTCTGACTGGAGGTTATGGACACAGGCGAACGGTCCCGACCAGTGCGGGCGTACCGTGCGGAGCGGCGCACACATGCTGCCAGCGCCGCTCCGGACATCTACGGCAGTGCCCACTACACAGAGCACCGGTGCGGCGGCGGACCCGGGCCGCACTGGCGGCGCCGCTACGTCCGCCCCGCCGAGACACGTCGGGCGTCATGCTGCACCCGCTCACGTGCCACCCGCTCACCCAGGTTGGCGTAGTTGGTGTCCGAGCGCGGCCAGCCGCGGTCACGTGACCTGGTCAGCAGGTGCGGGCTGGGCGGCGGCGGCCGGCTGGGCGGCGACGGGGCAGGTCGCGACCCGTCCGGCGCTGGGCGGCAGGACGGCGGCGGCGGCGGCGGCGGAGGCTTGGGGCGACCTGCAACACGAGATTATTGATCAGAGGAGGAGGAAAAATAGCCGCTACCTAGCACTAAGTAGCGCATCTTCTAGCACTACGGAGCTGTATATTAAGCTCATACTCATCAATTTCCGCTTGTTGGTGCTATGACCTATGTCTTATCTTTTACCATGCACTTCGCGTAGCGGCATCGTTAAATTGTCTTATGTTGTCCTCGCTGTTGATTATTCGTGGAATGTGTTCCCAATGTCAATAAGTACCGCTGGCGAAGAACTCGAGAAGAATCAGGAAGAACCACGCCGCGCCATTGAGACTGGGAAAATTAACATTGATTCAAGATAGGGACTCAAAGTTAAACATGGCAGTAATTGTTGAAGATAAGTATTGCATGTCACATTGTCATGGCAGATGCAACCTGTCTGCAACAGACGTGTGTCAAACAAATGTGCGGACTAATTTGTAATTGCAAATTATTGTGCGAAAAACTGGCATCAATGGGCTAAAGCTGATTGGCAATATACCATAAAGCACCGCAGTATAGGCATATATATATATATATATATATATATATATATATATATATATATATATATATATATATATATATATATATATATACACATACATATATACACATATATATACATATATATATATATATATATATATATATATATATATATATATATATATATATATATATATATATATACCGGGATAATGATGGAAATTGTATGTCCTTATAAAAACTGCATTGGTATAATTAGTTACAGCTCTGATCAAAAGTCTTATTCTTCCTCAAGGTTAATGTAAGTCTCTCAAGCATACATTGGTCTTGTAAAGCACAGGATCTCGAAACGTTGAAGGAAAATACAACATTAAGAGTAAGGGGAAATGTGTCGCGCAAGCGTGTATTTCAGAGTGAGTGTGCTATGTGTTTATGCTGTGTAGCTATGGACTCAGGGAGGGTAATAAAAAGTCAAATCAGGACATCTTGCGTTTGACATTGGAGTGGGGAATATTCGTACATCATATTTCTTCCATCACATCTAGTGATGTCACCTCCCCCACCTCGCCCCAGTTTCATGAGAGATCTCCAGCTCCAATGCTGATTTGGAACTGAACTATCTGGAAAGAAAGCTAACCAGTTTCATGCCGGCGCGACTCCGGGTTGCATATTTCTGTCTCGCTCCTTTCTCTCTGTTCTACTATTTTTCGCGTCAAAACTGCTGTGAATGTCCTGAAGTCAGAAAAACGTTTGCAGAGGCACATGAAACTTCAGCTAGGAAAAGTTGTTGCATCTGCAATCTTGCTGCCGTAAAAAATGCATCTCATGGAATCGGGCCACATTTAGTGCATCGCATTGTTCTAAGTTAACTGACTGCGAAGTTGTTAAACGGTAGAAAGCGTTGCGACCCAGTCGTGACGGATCACTCAGCCCCAAATTTCACCTCGCTCACGTAAAACTTCCTCTGCATCTCATGCCCGGACACCGCCATGCATCACGCGAATTCCTGGCGTGAAACCTGTCCACCTTCAGCTGTGATGGACCACCTCGCCGGGCGATCCGTCGACGATCGATCGCGACACAGACCGGCTTGGTTGGTCGCGCCGGCGAGGCAGATTCACAAGTGGCCAGGCGGCGATCACTTCGGAGCGGGGTGTCTGGTCGGCCGGTCGGAGCGACGAGTTCGCCGGTCGCGTCCCGTGCCGCACCGCGGCAAAAAGTCGCCCACCGGAGGCCGCGGTGTTGTGCTCCATCTCCATCTCGCGCCGGTCAACGGTCCGAGGGCCGGCCAGGGCCGGCTGACCCACAACGGCGCGGCCGCACGGCGCCCGCGCCGGCGGCGGATTCCGGGCGCGGGCGGCAGGCGAGTCGCCGCCGGCCGGCCGCTCCCACCGTCGCCGGTCACGGGTCACGCCGGTCACGGACGGGCACCGGGCCAATGTGCCGAGACGACGTCCAGCCGGCCGACACGCACCAGCAGCGGCACGACCCAGAGAGGACCGGCAGACGCGCGGACAGTGAACTGGCCGAGCCAGCAAACACGGACACTGACCAGACAGGGCCGCGGCTGACACACGACCAGTGTCGGACCGGGCGAGCTGGACAGTGGAACTGGACAGGGCCGCTTCCGGCGGCGACACTGGCCAGGCCTGTCCGGCGGCGACACTGACCAGACCTGTCCGGCGGCGACACTGACCAGACCTGTCCGGCGGCGACACTGGCCAGACCTGTCCGGCGGCGACACTAACCAGACGGTGGCGGCGACACTGGCCAGACCTGTCCGGCGGCGACACTGACCAGACCTGTCCGGCGGCGACACTGACCAGACCTGTCCGGCGGCGACACTGGCCAGACCTGTCCGGCGGCGACACTGGCCAGACCTGTCCGGCGGCGACACTGGCCAGACCTGTCCGGCGGCGACACTGGCCAGACCTGTCCGGCGGCGACACTGGCCAGACCTGTCCGGCGGCGACACTAACCAGACGGTGGCGGCGCCGCTCCCCTCGCTAAACACCGATCCGTTCTGTGATCTAAGTCCATACCGCAGCACACGCTCGTGCCCAGCTTACAAGGCCGACACGTCGCCGACACTCGCTGCCGGCGCGTCATGGGGCCGCCATGGCGGCTGGAGATGCCCATCGTGCGGCAAAAGATGCTGATGAGCTCTGGGATGTCCAGCCGGGACGTTGCCGGTCTTACAGATGGTGTCAGTAAAGGGTGCTTGGTTTATACCGATTAAGTCATAAGAAGGCGTGCCGTGCCAGCTTTTCTCAGCAGCCAATGAAATTATGTTTGCATGTACGGCAAAGCTTTTGCATGTAGCTTTTGCATGTACCTGGAAAATCTTGGACGGCTCCGGCTCCGACTCCGGCTGCGGGGAAGTATCCCGGCTCCGGCTCCGACTCCGGCTCCGAGTAAATGTCCCGGCGGCTCAGGCCCCAGCTCCCAGAAAAATGTACCGGCTCCGGCTCCGGCTCCGTACATCCGAAACGTGATCGATCCAATAAGTAAGAGCTAGGGGAGATGTTAAAAAAAGTTGGCCGCGACCACTCAGGGGCGCAATCTTCAGACAATTATAAGCAACTTCCCCATACAAACCCTGTATCTATCTTTATACTAGGTATAATGTGCTCGTTTCACGTTTGCTAATTTTGTTTAATTTACACCTCTTTCGGAGTCGGAGCCGCCATGCTTTTGACGGCTCCGGCTCAGACTCCGGCTCAGAGTAAAATGTCCCGGCGGCTCCGGCTCCGCCTCCGGCTCCGGCGGCTCCGGCTCCGGCTACGGCTCCGCATCCCTGCTTTTAAGTAAAGTAAAGTAAATAAAGTAAAGGCTTTGTCGCCGCTCGTAAAAAAAACGAAAAATGTCCACTGCCGTTTTCATATACGGAAGATCTCTGGGAAGACTCAGGCGTCGCTATCTCTGGTAAAATGAACTGAGGACTCGAACCTGGTAACCAGATTCCTGAGCCTGATCTGTGTCTGATGTCCAGACTTTCGTGCCTCAGGTGGGGCGCCAGCGGGTCGCCGGTTGGAGCAGGTCCTGTTTGGTGACTGCGACACTCCCTGGTCAGTTATGGCGCGACGCCCGGCGACACTGCGACACTGGTCACTGCGACACTCAGTTGTGTCGGTTGTGTTGTGTCATTTTGTGTCAGTTGTGGCGCGGCCGCCGGCCCGGGTTTGGTTACTGCGACATTCAGTTGTCAGTTGTGTTGTGTTATTTTGTGTCAGTTGTGGCGCGGCCGCAGGCCCGGGTTCGGTTACTGCGACACTCTCTGCTCAGCTGTTCCTCGTCCGTTTTTTACACGTACATCTGTCGGCACGGACTTGAGTGGCATCGGCTCAGAGTTGCGGTGCACAGATTCCGTGGCTCGGCTTATCCTCATCGGACGAAATGTGCCTGGCATGCCAGGCTGGTAATGGTGAAATAGTTGGATCTCCTTAAACGTATAGAAGAAAGACACCACCGTAATGTGTGATATGCCAAAGGGGAACACACGCTCATTGCAAGCCAAGCATGCAAGGCGCGTCGTTGGATTCACACGAATGCACGCAATCTCACCGTTAGCATAGCAGTTAACAGTCTTATATAGGTAGTCCAGAATCCAGGATTCGACATGGATGTCGTGACTCTTCCTTGAAGGGATTCGTAATACCTCTTCCCATGGTCGGGGTCATGGTCTCACTGGTGGACCCATGAGCTCTTTTGGTGCCTTTAATCGACAGAGACGTCGACTTTGAACCCTAATTAACGCTCCATAAATTCTGATAAGTATGGATGGAAACTTTGTTTCAAATAACATGTTCCCGATTAAATGTGTTCAGACATCGATGAGTATGATTTATACAGCTGCAAGGGTCCGTGGAGCCTCTGGTGCCGCCAGTGAGCTAACTGGGTATGTTTATCCTGGCTACGGCCATGAGTCACTCAATTCGAACCGTCAGCTCCAGTTTGTTTTTAAAACAAAACGAACCAAATTGGTTGATGAAGATCCTTGTCATGAAGAAGTCCATACGCTTTGCTGTCGGACTCATGGGCAAGAGCGCACGGTAAATATAACCAGCTTACTACAATTTTTCCCCTGTTCTACTAGATCCGAAGAAATACGGCAATACCAGTCACAATTGGAACGAATGTGAACTGCAGTGCAATCACCATTTTGTGGCATTATGACGAAATCTGCTCTAAACAATTCAAATAGTTCATATTTTTTTAATTATTCCAATTGCACATGTTATTTCTGCAAACATGGCTGTTTGATTTGGCAAATCCCTCATTTTGTGCAACCCTTACAAGATCAACATGAAATTGAAAATTCCGTAATTTGCACCGGTTCTGGATCCAGAAAAAAAACAGTACAAACAAGCTAGAGCAACACTGGGAGGATCATCCGTGTAGTGAACTGAAACAGTGGAACCAGTAGCCAAGGGGCGAAGATGGCAGTCCCCCTGGAGGGTCTGAGGGGTCCTCCAGTTAGTTAGTTATTAGGGCTTTAGGGCGCATCGACTCCATTGGTCATGTAGCGCCCAGAGAGGTCCTCCAGGCAACCGCTTTGAGGGGCCGCGAGAGGCCTAAGGCGTCGGTGCAGGGATCCCTTGTGGGCCTCCTGGGCCGAAGTGAGGGACTGTTAGGCCGACGAAAGGGGCCCAGGCTGACGGAAATTGTCCCAGGCCGATGAAGAGGGACCCAGAGTCAACGGAAAGTGCTCTCTGGAAGATGTTACGGACCCTGGGCTGGTCTGACGTGAAGAGCTTCTAGATTGATGGAGGGGGGGGGGGGCTCCGAATCGTTGAAAGGGCCTCCGGAGTGATGGAGAGCACTCCGACCCAATGTCAAGGGCCCCTGGGCTGACGGCGGGCCAGAACCGAAGAAAGGACCCCTGACCTGATGGACAGGGCCCAAGCGTCAAAAAGGAGCCCCCAGCTTGCCGAAAAAAAAGTATTTGATCGTCAGAGGACCCCAGAGGTGACGGACGCGGATCCCAGTTTCTGGTAAGGACCTCGGGCCACCAGAAAGGGCCCTTGGGCCGACGGATGGTCCTTGGCGCGAGGGAAGGGCCCGCGTTGTCGAAATAAGGCAGGCTGACAAAAAGAGGCCTGATTTTCCGACTTATTTATATATATATATATATATATATATATATATATATATATATATATATATATTATAAATATAGGGCCCTTCGAAGACAGTGACAGAAATCCAAGGAGTTTTGAAAAGTGGGGGACTTCGCTAAGTAGGGGGCCCGCTTCAGATGCTCGCACCCTCCCCCTTCCTCCTGGACCGAATCCTGGTTACAGTAATGATTCGGACCCAGTGGGATTGTGGTGGACATAGTTCACAGTGGTTATGCTTTCCATTCAGCATTACACCATACGGGCATTGCATACATGACTGTGTGTGTCAACTAAGTGCTGCACGTGGTTCGTGGTTCACGTGTGCTCCAGTATTGCAGCAAACATGCAACTGCTCCAGGGGTGTTGCTTTATATACTTTTGAGGAGCCCTTCAATGATTCCCATCAGTCTTGGCTCTACCCCCCCCTCCCATGATTTAAACTTTGATCATGGGATTATATGGAGTATGTCCTCGATCATTTTGGGTCCGCCTATTGCCTCCATGTATTGTGCCCCTTCAACAATTATCAGAAATCAACGCCCGTGACTGCACCTTCGCAGCTGAAAAGGCGCCTCAAATTGGACTTGTGTCCGCCAGTTTTGACAACGTTGTTGTATCCATGGTTGCATGGACAACAGTGGACGTAGAAACCCCAATACCGGCCCCACCCTCATTCGTGGGGCGACGGTGGACCGATAGTAAGCCGGCAGTGGGCCCACACTGCAGCATCTGGCAGTGGGCTGGCAGCGGGCCGGCAGCGTGCTGACAGCGGGCCGGCAGTAGGCTGGCAGCGGGCCGGCAGTTGTGGCTGACGCAGTTGGCCGACAGTAGGCTGGCAGCGGGCCGGCAGCGTGCTGACAGCGGGCCGGCAGTAGGCTGGCAGTGGGCCGGCAGTGCTGACAGCAGTGGCCGACAGTAGGCTGGCAGCGGTGGCCGGCAGCGTGCTGACAGCAGGACCGACAGTGGGCTGGCAGCGGGCCGGCAGTGGACTGGCAGTGGACTGGCAGTGGACTGGCAGTGGACTGGCAGTGGACTGGCAGTGGACTGGCAGTGGACTGGCAGTGGACTGGCAGTGAACTGGCAGTGGACTGGCAGTGGACTGGCAGGGCCAGCAGTGGACTGGCAGTGGGTCGGCAGTGAGCCACGACACGGGCCGGCAGTGGGCGAGGGCCTGTCGCGGGCCGCTCCATAACGGCCCGTTCCGCGCGGCCGGCCCGGAGCGCGCCAGGTCATGTCGTGCGACACAGGCGCGCTGACATGCTCCGCCGACCGGGCGGCGCTTTCCCCGGCGCCACCGCTCCGGGCGGCCATCATCCGAACGCGAAGCGCGGAACGGACGCGTGTGGGTGCTGCGTGTCAGGGCACACAGTGCACGGCGCACCCTGTGTGCTCTGACACACAGTGTGCGTGACACACAGACGCGCCGCGTGCGCTCCAGCACGTCGCACACCAGTCGTCTGTCGCACAGTGCAGCCGACAGCAGAATGGCTGGAGCGAGAGCAGAACTGCGCCCCGGTCACCTCTGGCATCGACGCAGTTCCCGAGTGTTCGCCTATTCGGCAATTCCGCTCTCACAATGGCATCGAAGTTGTGGTGTCGTCATTCGTCTTCGGGGGGAGTGAAGGTTGCACGTTTGGTAGCCAAATTCCTCAAGGGAAATAGCTTCGCCACTTCTTCTCTCACGAACACAGGACTTTCCGCACGTGCCGACCCACCGTGGCACGGAGTGACGAGCGGCCATACCGTGACGTGCCATCAGCACCCCAGCCACGCGGCAATCATGGGTGGTGGACAGGGGAAGCACTGGAGGCATGTGCCCCCTCCCCATCCCCATGGAAAGTGGCACATCCTGGCCGTGAAAAGGCGACCTTTAACAAGGGATCATATGGGGAGGGCCTTCACGAAACCATTTGGTTCTTCCAATGTCCTCCCTTCATTACCCAATCCAATAATTGTGTCGAATTTCTGCCTCCGAGTGCAGCACACGCTTCTCTGTAGCTGACACACTCATCTCCCTGGCAGTTGCAACACAGAGCACGCTTCTGCCAGCTACAGCGCCGACCACACCCGCGTCTCAGGCCGGGCTCGACCGAGCAAGATGGCCACTGCCGAGCTCAACTGACGCCCCGGCAAGATGGCCACTGCCGAGCTCAACTGACGCCCCGGCAAGATGGCCACTGCCGAGCTCAACTGACGCCCCGGCAAGATGGCCGCTGCCGAGCTCAACTGACGCCCCGGCAAGATGGCCACTGCCGAGCTCAACTGACGCCCCGGCAAGATGGCCACTGCCGAGCTCAACTGACGCCCCGGCAAGATGGCCACTGCAGGCGGCTACGGCTTCCGACACTAACATATGGGGGCGGGGATGGGTGATGTGGCGGGCAGCCGGCACGAGCAAGCCGCCACCTAACCAGTGTGGTCACAGGCGGGCGGGTATTGATCACGTGAAATGAATAGTCAATAGTGTGCATTAGCACAGGCAAAGGCGACTGCCAGCTGCTACTACCAGTGCAGCGGCAGATGCACGAGCTACAATGGCATGATCGGCTGCGGCTGTCTCAGGCAAGAGATATTCAGACGACATAAGTGGGAAATTCGGAACAGAAACGATCCGGCCAGCAGAAGCATGTAGAGCAACCAACATGTAGGCAGGATTTTGTATGTTGGCTCGTCAGAAGGCTCTCTGGAATAATTTTTGTTGGAATTTGTCTGGAATATTTTTGTTGGAATTTGTCCGGAATATTTGTGTTGGAATTTGTCTGGAATTTTGTTTTCATATACGACGCAGCGTGTTCATATTTGACATCTTATCTGACGGACATGGATAAGCCGGCGAATTTCGGACCTGGAATTGGTACCTGGCCAAATGTTCGGTGTTGAAAATGTTCTCATGACGAATGTTCCTACCGACATGTTCGTAAGCAAACGCTATCACACGTTAACGTTCCTGCAACACTTCCCTGACATAAATTTCCGGTCGTAATTGTTCGAATTGTAACTTCACGATGCATGTAATACTTCAGTCATGTAGCGTTGCCAATCTCTCAAACTGATTGGTGGCGAATGAAGATCAAATTTAAAATGTTTTAATACGTAAATATTCTTATACATAAATACCCATATGGGTTCGTATTACAGGTGTCCACATGCACAAATGATCACATTCCAATATCAAGACCCATGTTGCCGTAACTAATTAAGTTATCACATAGTTATTCGTTTGATCTAGCAGTTCATCTTGTGAGGTATTTCGCCAAATATAAATACTAGTATATTGGATGGAATGAACACTTCCAGGGAGACACTGGTTACCAGTCTGGAAGAAGTAGATTTGCCCGAGGAGAGGCGAGGAGGCTGATTATCAACATATAATTACACAGAATATCATGATAACCAACGTACCAACAGCAGAGCAGTCAAAAGTAGCAAAGTAAAGGTTGTAAAATTGGAGGGCCACAATGTTATCTCCTGTTCTAGCATTGCTACTCCGCTCTAGGGGTCACACTTCCTGCACTATATCAAGCCTTCCAGTGGACTGTGTACTCTTTAGACTCGCCGCAGAGCTCCGAACAGTCCCAACATTCGCATATGACTCTCTACCTTTTGCGCGTAAGCCATGCTCGTCATAAGTTCATCTTGTCCCGTAGGTTAGCTGCAACAGACAAGTGGTACTGCAGGAGGCGGGCATATGTGTATGCGGTGTCATATGGGAAGCCAGTGACATATGAGATGTGCAATTACTCATATCTGTCCTGTAGAAATAGGGTTAATGATCAAGAGCACAATAAATCAGACAGTATGTTTATTGCCACAATAAATCAGACAGTATAATGGTATCTCCATTCACCGCAAGATACCATTGCGGTGAATGGAGGGATTCACCGCAATGGTATCTTGATATATCGAGAAAATATCCAAGTGCGGCGATCTCGTGTGACAATTGCCACATTCAGCCAATGCTTGACGATGAATATTGAAAGCGCCTTCGGAAAATTTTGTAACATAATAATCACATTATTTGCTTAAATTTGTTCATGCGGTGAAATGTCGTCTGTCTAATGATATTAGCCCCTGGGTCCTGACTGACTCATTTTATGAACATTTTTACCCACACGTTCAGACAAGCGGACTGCTAAAACCGTCAGGTCATTTAATGGCGCTTGGTTCATGTCAGCGGGAGGTGATCCGCGCACATATCCTGGCCCACGATAAGTCTGCAAAGATGCATAAGCTCTTCGGCAAAGCCTACGGACAAGATGCGGTACGTTTGTAGACCACTAGTCGCCGCCGCAGCCGCTTTCAGCTCGGCACGCGACCGGAGGACCTCAGTTCGGACGGAAGACCGAACTGAGGCCCCAAACGAGCGCACGCGGCTCATGCAGAGGAAGGATGGAGACATCCTGGAAACTGATATGATGATGGATAAACCGGGAGAGTGCATTCGCTGTTGGTCCAAGTTTCGAGTCAACTCGCGAGGCCATCGAGAGCCTACCTAGGCTACCGAAGAGCCTGTTGTAGATGGGCGCTTCACGGCCGCAGGCGCACAGCGACGCGCGTCACGAGGGACCGCCATGTTTCCGGGGGTCTATGGCAGTGTTGGCAACGGGCCGACTCAGTCGGAAATTGGCCGGGGACGAGCTGCCGTGTCGGTGCATTGACAGTTCGTTAGTTATTAGGGTTTTAGGGCGCATCAGCTACAGTGGTTATACAGCGCCCACGTGCATTGGCAGCAAGGCAAACCCTCAGTGAGAATGCTGCCGTTGGAATTGAATCAATGGATCGGGTGGTGGGGCCAGGGTTCACGCAACAAGTACTGCTCAGCAGCAATAGGACCCTGGTTCATAAAGCCACCCCAACAAGAATTCGTACCGCTGAGAAATGAACATGGGCATCGCTCCGGAGGGTGACTGGGTGGGATGATTCCCGGAAACTACGTGAAATTTAACAATACGCCTGCGGCTTTGCACTCGGGATATTTTGACAGAAAAACATCCTCCCCACACCCACTCCCTATGGGAAATCCGTGGTTACGTCCACACCGCTGATCTGACTGGAAAATCAGAGTTACTGTGCATCCCCAGAGCAGAGGTGACCATCGAGTGTCGGCAGGTCTTCCGCGCGCCACGAAGCGGGCCACGGTGTGCGTGGTCTCCACCTGTTGGCACAGCCGATCGCAACACAATGGGCGCGTCCGTCGCAGGGGCGCGTCCAGTAATTCTCACAGGACGGGTACTCGTCTCGAGGGATGACATTTCCTCGAATAGGCCTCGAGGGTCCTCCGGCGGGAAGATTCGTTCAGCAGGGGGAGGAAATGCACTCAAGCCCCACCCGAAAGGATGGGGCTTTCCCGATCAGAGAGGCGCCACTCTTCCATGGGCGGACATGTTCCCAGTGCCCCACCTCCTGCGTCCGCGCCTGGCCTGTCGCACGATTAACGGTCTGCGCGCCGGCCGCAGCCAGGCCGCAGCTGCCCGCGGCGCGCGGCGGCGCGGCGGCGACACCCAGTGTGACGTCAGCGCCGGTGCGTCGCGACCGCGGCCGGCCGGCGCCGCGCCGCGCCGCACCGCGCGCACTGGCGGTCCGGGTAATGAGGTCGGCGACGGGGAAACATCCGCCGAGTGCGCTCGGAAGGTCGCCGGCTGATTTGGCGTGGGAACTGGTCAACGGTCGGCCACCGCAGCGCGGCGCGACCGCCGGGTGGTCGGCGCGAACGCAAGGTCCCCGGCGGAGCGTGCACAACACATCGCAGACGCAGGTCGACACATGTGTGGCATTTAGACGTGTTGGTGTCAGTCTTGAACACAACACAGACTTCGAGTGACTGGAGCTGAAGCCTATTAACTCGGCGAATACGAATAGCGAATACGGTCCATTATTCCCTCCACATGCAGTGTACACGGTCGCTTAGTATTCAGCAATGGAACAAAAGGTTGGCCCGTTCCGGCGGGGTCACGGCTGAGAGAGCAGGGGCGTCGACAGATGCTTCACTCAGCCGGAATGTCAATTCAGGAGCGCGGTGACTGTGTCCCGGTCACGTTTCAGAGAGCAGGAGCGTCGGCAGGTACTTCGATGGTCGGCAATGTGAACTCAGGAGTGCGGCTGTTGTGTCCTGGTTAGTGGTTAGGTTAGGTTTGGTTTGGTTTGGTTAGGTTAGGTTGGGTTGGGTTAGTCCTGGTTAGTGGTCACGTCTTTAGAGTGGAATCGTCGGCAGGTACTACCCTAGACGGCTCTGTGGACTCAGGAGTGGACTAGTGTGTCCTGACCGGTGGCCATGTCTCAGAGAGGCACTTCGTTTGCTGAACTCAGGAATTCGGCGATTGCAACGATTTCGTCGTTATCGGAATCTAGATGCTATCGAAAAGTGCACGCTCGACATTCGCCGGATCTTGAGAGAAGGAAAGGAAAAGAAAAGAAAAGAAAGGAAAAGAAAGGAAAAGAAAGGAAAAGAAAGGAAAAGAAAGGAAAAGAAAGGAAAAGAAAGGAAAAGAAAGGAAAAGAAAGGAAAAGAAAGGAAAAGAAAGGAATGGAAAAGAAAGAAAAGGAAAGGAAAGGAAAGGACAGGACAGGACAGGACAGGACAGGACAGGACAGGACAGGACAGGACAGGACAGGACAGGACAGGACAGGACAGGACAGGACAGGACAGGAGAGGACAGGACAGGACAGGACAGGACAGGACAGGACAGGACAGGACAGGACAGGACAGGACAGGGCAGGACAGGGCAGGACAGGACAGGACAGGGAAGGGAAGGAAAAAAGGTGGGATGAGATTGGATGAGATGTGATGAGATGAGATGAGATGAAATGAGATGAAATGAGATGGGACGGAATATGATGAGATGAAATGGGATTGGATGGTTCGGTACGGCATAGTGTGGGATGTGAATAGAAGACAAGACAAGACAAGACAAGACAAGTGAAGGTCCCAGAGAGCTCCCACCCCCTCTCTCTCAGGTTTCTCCGTGATAGTGGTCGAATGTGTCCAAATTTTGCTTAGGCGAATTGCAATGAGTTCAAGATCCTCCTGAATTAAATTCATTGGGAAGAGTTATTGATAGGTTTAGATGCTTATGAAATGTGGAGAATAGAAAAAGACAAACTGCTTCAAGGTCAGGATAGGTGCATTCCCAACATAAAAAGTATATTACACAAGGTTAAGCAACCTTCATATCTGACCGAGGAAGTACAACGTTCACAGGAGTTTAAAAAATCGGGCACTTGAGAAATCGAAAGATGCTTACTCTGAAGCATGCCTAAAATCATATAGAATAGCTTGAAATACATTTAGGTGTGCTAGTTCATCTAAAAGGCCGGCTGAAATTAAATTATCTCAAGAATGTCCCAGCAGGCAATCCTGAGAGGCTCTCCAGCTTATACAAATTGAAGGATAAAAAGTGCAGTATAGGGCCGCTGGAGGTAGATGGTGAAATAGTGGTTGATGATAGTGATATTGTTGAGTATCTAATGAAGCAATTATCATCGGTTGGTTATTGGAGTTTAGGGGCGCATCGACTACATCGGTCATGCAGCGCCCCAAGCAATTCTCATCAGTAAATACTAAACAGAACTCTGGTACATTGGGAACAAGTGAAGGATATAACATGGCACGTGATAGGCTGGAATATTTTACAATAGTAAGGCTTATATGCACTTCGTATTTTCCAGTAGAAGATCATTATGCCACTTTCCACATCAACATACAACACTTACTGTTGGTTGCAATTTTGAGTATGATGATTAATGGATTACGTTCAAAAGTAAATATTTCAATAAAATTCGTTGGTATTGAAAACCCTGCAGTTTTCTTCGGTCAATCACAACACAAAGTTTACAAAATAAAAATGAAACCTTTCGCTGGCAATGTGCGATGCATTTCCCATGTCAGAGTATATGCAAGGTCCTACTCATTCGTACATTTTGTGAGAAGTGCTTATTGGTTAATTTCCGGGTAAAATGGCATTGTTAAGATGCACACAACCATTTGCATTCTTGCAACAACTGCCTTATGATAACTGTAATTTAGTTGCCACTTAAGTTACCTAAAATTAGTTTTCCAAACGTTTCCGTGATATATACGCTTCCTTACACCGGTATAAGTCGGTTCAAGCCGGCAAATGGAAGAACAATGATTTTATCCGGCTGCATGTCCACCATGGTAGCCTGTAGACAGCGGATGGTGGGAACAGTGTGTCTACGAGAAGCACAAGACAGCCCCAGTTCTCGTCAGCAAGTTCAGTTCTGGGTATCTCCATCCATGCAACGTCAACATGCAAAAAGTGACACTGCATGGTATTCGACAATGTCCGATCACGTGTATCTGCCAAAATTGTTCTCAGCTAGGGGAGAGACAAAGACGGGAGCCGCCCATGTCACTGTTGCAATCCCCGGCGGTACTCACCTTCAGCAGTGAGACCAGTTGATGCGCGGTGACCTGACGAGGTCGTCGCCGCCGGCGGCCTCTCGGTCAGCCTGGCAGCCGTCTGGTGCGGTCCCTGGCACAACACGGCGAGTCACGTAACGCACATAAAGTCACGCGGCGCCGCATTACATCACGTCACGCCACGATACACCACGTCCTCGGCTCACAATCCGAAGTGCGGCAGCAGTGGCGCGATGAGATCGGCTTCACTTAAGACCGGAGTTGGAATTGTGCTTGATAACATTGGATGTGGACGTTATATTTTTGGCAAGAAAATATGGAGAGGATATTCATATTTAAATGTGTGATGCAGTCTCAATTTGCAATTCCTAGTTAATTTTCAGCACTTGATCACCGAGCAGTTGATTGCGAAGGAGCACTATTCAGTCTGAAGAGGAGAAAATGAGAGGATAATTTTTTGGAGAGGATAATAATTTCCATGAAAACAAAAATCCGGGAAGAACCTGTTCATTCAACCCTACTCAGGACACGGCAACTGATGACGGGGCCACGCCGGGCCGTCTGTGGCTAGCCAGGACCAGGGGCGACGGCGGGAGCGGACATCTCGAGCTGGTGTGGGAACAACCGCGATAAACCGCCGAAAACCGCGTCTATCGGAGAAGGAAAGGCTGGGCGCAAAGCAAACAGGGGAAAGGTGTAGAAACGCAAGGGGCAGAGGGAGAAAGACCGAAGCAGAAACGCGACGCTAACACTCGGCCGTGCCGCGCTTCTCGTCCTTTGCGTTCTATTCATCCATTCATCCATCCACGGATGGATATATATATATATATATATATATATATATATATATATATATATATATATATATATATATATATATACATATATATATATATACATATATTAATGCTTTTATGAGTTTTCTTATTGCGATAACCCGGAATATCGCAGATCAGATATATCTTATGCGACAAGTTGCTAAAGTGTTGTTGACATTTTCAGGAGCACTCATTAACAAACAAACGAAAACCGTTTGGTGCTGCGTTGCTCACGATACGCACATCAATTTCATGAATCTCAGTTCGTTAGGACCCCATTTCGGCTACCACTATTGTGGTACAAGATGATCTTGATGTGGAAGACGATCGACATCCATCACCCCAACCGCGCTCGTACTCAACAAAATTGGCGTAAACAGCTCTGGAAATGTACTGTATCACAGATTGGTAACAACGTGGGCGGTGCAGCCGTCCAAAATATAAGCTCTCGAGAAACCCTTTGTTGCATCTAATATTTTTTCGAAGTACGTGCATTCCTTGGCAAAACTGTGACAAAACGTTTGTAATCATGCGTACATACTTGAGATATGATAAGTGACATAGCTGGCTTTCTAGGAATATTCAAACTGTTCCAGGAGGCCAGGAGTCCACCTTCCCTGGATAATACGGTGATATTTAGAAAATACGCTGGTCTTAACCCGCAACGCTGTCAACGCAAAAGTTAACATCCGAGTCAGGTCATCGATATCCAAGGGAGTTAGTTGCTTACTATACTTGTCTGGGGGAGGGGCAAGATATTGGCTTTTCTCTCCAGATAATTTCAACTTTCAACATGGGACCCTATGGAATGTGCTACCCCCCCCCAATCCTTTTGAGCTCGCCCATTGGTTTCATGCATTGTACACCCTCCCCAACAATTTTCAGAATTCGGCACCCGTGCCGATATCAATGACGCGGCCCAAGATAAATTACCGGTCCCTGGAAATGCAGCACGATTTTTAGTCCCGCACCCGCTGCAGTCGGCTCCGCGGGCCGGGTGACGTCATCAGGCGGCCACCTGCAGCCACCGCATCCCGCGGCGAAACGCACTTACCCTGGCCGTGGGCGTTGAGTCGTAGCCGACGGTGCCCTCGGCGACCAGCCAGTCGCGCCGGCGCCGCACCTCGTCCTCGTCCCGACGCCGCTGCTCGGCGGTGCGGTTGATCACCTCGACGCGACCGACGCCGGCCCGGTCGATCGGGTGTATGATCTCCGGCTTCGCGCGGAACTCGCCATACACCTGGTCCTTGTCGCGGCGCTTCTCGTCGCGGCCGAACTTGAGCAGCTTCTTCAGCGAGAAGCGGCCGCGCGGGCGCGGCTCGTCCCGCCGCGAGCGTCGCGGCTCGCCGCCGAGCCGACGGCGCGCCTGGTCGTCGCGCACGACGCCGACGTCCAGCTGCGCCGGCCGGGGCACCGACTGGGAGCGGGGCTTGGCGGCGCCCGGCCGCTCGTCGGCCGGCTCCGTGCCGGGCGCGAAGCTCACCGCCTGCGAGCCGCGCTTGCGCGAGCGCGGACTCACCGAGCAGGCCCGCGCCGGCGCCGCCGACGGCCGGTCGTCGTCGTCGTCATCGTCGTCGTCGTCCTCGTCTGTGTCGGTGCTGAACGAGGAGCGCGTCCCGGCCGGCGGCTCGTCTCTGGTGGCCGGTCGGCCCGGTCGGCTCTGCTCGGCGCGCTGCGTCGCGAGATGGGCGACCTTGCCGCTCGGCCGGTGGGATGATTCCTTCTCACGGGAGCCTCTCGGCCGCACGTCAGTCTTGAGCCGACTGTGGAACGCGCTGACCCGCTGGTGCGGAGACGGCGGGCTCTGTTCGGGCTTCGGGGCGTCCCTTCGCCCCCTGGAGGCACAGGGCTCTGTTTCTAACGTTTGTTCGCTTCGCTCCTGCGCCTTTTTCTCCCGGTTTCGTTTCTCCAGCTCTTCCCGTTTCTTTTCCAACTCCTGTTCTCGCTTCATGGCACGCTGAGTTTTTGTCTCAGAATCCTTATGTATGGAAGACTTTGGCGAATAGGAACTATTTGTTTGCGGGCAGCCCTTCCTGGGCTCATCTCGGGGGGCCGTTTCGTCCCCAAGACTTTTTGTTTGTCTGATGGCAGCCTTTTCGACTTCATTTTGTCCTTTGGAATGTCTGACAGATGAGCTTTGCTCAGAATCCAATGGGCCAGCATTCTTCGAGCGATGTTGCATGTCCACTCGGGAACGGAGCTCAGACTTCTCCGCCGCTGACGGCGCATGAACCACCCCAGCCGTCTCCAGGCTTAGTCGGCGGCTACCATTGTCTAAAGCCGTATGACGTGGCCCTCTCACTTGTCCCGGCTTTGCAGAAAGTCGCGGCTTATCACCAGGAATGGTTGGCTTATGGCCGGTGGCGGTCGGCCTCGCCGTGCAGCCAGCCTCCGTGTCGCCCGGTTTCACTTCGAAACGCTCGGCACTGGTCGGGTTCGGAGAACCGGGCCCTTCCTGCAAAGGTTTCCGTTTGTGATCGGCGATAGAGGTTTCACTTTTTTCACCTACGTCACCTGCAGGGTCTGATTTTTCGCTGGTGACGTCACGCCCAGCTTCCACAGAAGTGTCGGCCGGATGTGGAAAGACACTACTTGAATTGGCACATTTTGCTCCCGCGGTGAGTTGCTCGCTCAGGTCGGCTTTCGGGCTAGCTGATTTGAACTTTGAACCTTTAGAGACGCCATCTAGGCAGTTGAGCTTGGCCAGATTTCTTTCTTGCATTTTGCCATGGCTACGCCGAGCCGCGGGGTCCTTTTGCCAGTTGGCTTTCTCAGCAAGCATCAATTTTATCGCGCTGATATTACTGCTGGGCTCTGATGATCCCTTCTTGAGTGCGTCAGTGTTTTGCGGCTTTGCATCGCGGTGAACATCTGCGCGTTTTAGCGGAGGTTTTCGCACCGAATCGTCCCCCACAGAGTTCCCAGAGTCAACACATGGCCTTCGATTCTGCTCCTGGTCGGTGCCATCGGCGTCGGTTGTATCTGGCTTTGCCTCAGAGCACGATCCAGGCATCTCCACGCGATCACTATCACTCCCCTTGACGTTGACGGGAGGCGGACCCTCGGTGACATCGCCCTCTTCGCTGGTCTCCTCGTCGCCGGACGTCTTCGGCGACTCGTCCAGCCGCGTCACCATGTGGTCAGTCAGCTTGGTCTTCTGCCTGGCGGCGGCCACGTCGCGCTGCACCATCTCGGGCGGACGCCGGCCGCTGGGCACCAGCTCGCCGTTCTGCATCGGCGCCACCGGGTTCACCTTGAGGGGGCCCGGACCGCGGCCGGTCGAGAACGGCGCCACGCTCACCAGCGGCGTGAACTTCTTGTGGCGGCCCGTCAGCGCGCTGCGCTCGGTCGTGCGGTCGTTCTCGTCCACCCAGTCGACCAGCGTGCGCGACGTGCCCGACAGGTTGCTGCTGATGCTGTTGAAGTCGGTGTTGCGCTTGGTGCGCGTCTCGAAGGCGCGCTCCTCGGGACTGAGCGCCGCCGACGGCTCGGCGCACTCGACGTCGTCGTCGGCGTCCGGCTCGTCATCGGACGAGGCCGGCTCGCCGCCGACGCCGATCACCTCGGGCTCGTCGCGGAAGACGAGCGCGAGCTGGCGGCGCCGGCGCGGCCGGGCGTCCGTCACTAGGATGCCGGCCGGCGCCGGCGGCCGCGGCGTGCTCGCCAGCAGCGAGCGATTGATGGCCGACGTGACGAGCGCGCCGTCCTCGTCGCAGTCCGCGTCGCGATCGTCGAGGAACGAGATGTGGCCGCTCGTGCCGAGACCGGTGCCGATGACGTCGGTGTCGGCGGCGCGCCTCCCGGCCATGTCCAGTCGCCGGCCGGCCATGGCGGGCCCGGAGTAGTCGCAGCGGTCAGACGGCCGCAGTTGTCACCACTGGCTGCCGCCGGCGGCGCGCGTCACCAGGCACTGCCAGTCATCCGTGCAGCGGGCGCGCCTGACACTGCGCCTCGCCGACGCGCCGGGCACCACCCGGCGGACGAGACCGGCCCGCGAGAGAGCGGCAACACACGTGCCCACAGCTGGCGCTCGGCTGCCGGCGTGTCGACTCAACACGCCCGTCAGGTGTCGACTGCGCGCACCCGCGACGGACACTTCGCACGCGGCTGGCCGACGAGCGTGCGCCGCCGTCGCCCGGCCGGGGAGCGCAGACACTGGCGGGGCGCGCGCGCGCTCCACAGACCCGGCGCCACTCCCCGCGCAGCTGCGGCCGCTGCACGGCGACACGTCACAGGCCGTGCACGGCCGCCGCGGCGAGACTGAGCCGCGCTGACGCCGCCCGGCCGCGCGCTGACTCACTGAAGGTCGGCCCGGCCGGCGAGCGGGCCGTCAACACGACCGGCGACCGCCCGGCTCTCGTGCGTCGCTCCGCCGCCGGATCCGCTGCGTCGTCAGCCGGCGGTGGGTTGCCCTCGCTCGCGTCAGCCGCCCGGTCACCGCTGGGCACACACGCTGGCGTCGCACGCGTGCAGCACGGACGCTCCCCGGGTTGAACGCGGTGACGTCACGATAAACACTGGGGTTTGTCGCGCCGACGTCGGCCGTGAGTCAGAGCGTGGCGGTGTCGGCTCGGCGAGCGGCGGCCGTCTCGGCGCATTTCGCCGCCACGACGCGCACCGCGCCGACCCCACCTTTCCCCCGGCTTCACTGGGCGTGTCTGTTCCACAGCCCCGCGGTCAACCGCGCCTGACTCCCGCCTCTGCCCCAGCCCGGACGCGGAACCTCAATCCTCCGGTCGACCCCGCAACTGTACACTGGCTGACAGTGGTCTCTCTGCGTACACGCGCTGACATGGGTTGTCGCGGCGCGGCGCACACTGCGTTGATATAGGATGAAACGTGGCCAACAGCTTGATGCAATGTGAGCTATAATTCGGAACTACGGACAGGGGCGTAGGCGATGTACGTGCAGACATCAGCTGCCCTATAGCTTTAGAATATCTCAACATTAGAAATATGGTACTCGGGGTCTGATATTTTCAAAACTATTCATATTTCTTCGATTCTAATTATAATCAATTGCACATGCCTAACTAGGTTGCTTCAAACTATTTCATACCATTGTCAGGGGCGGATACAGGGGTTGGGTACATGTCCGCTTCCCACGGAATGGTGGCGCCCCTCGAGGGGCCCGAGTGCAGCCCCCCCGCTGAACGGAATTTGTAGTTGAGGTGCCCGGAGACTTCCGCAGTGGCGTCCCTCTAAAAGTGTGCCCTTCCTACCATTAAAATTGCTGGATCCGCTCCTGACTATGGAATGGCGCATCCAAATTGCTTAAATCGGAAACGGGTAACGCAAATTTATAGCAAGCTGGTTCAGTCTTAACACGCAGGTAATGTGGCTCGGTGCATGCGGCATACCCTCGGCAACGCTGGGTGGAAGGGAGTGGAACGCGCTCCGCTAGCCTTTAAAATCTCGGAAACCAAGAAGGCCAGCAGCGCCATATTGTGATAGGTGAGGTTCAGAAGTTTTCTCGTCTGTGCCCAACAATGATATGAATGGTTATGTGAGAATTGAGATCGGTCAGGTAATCGATGTAAGCTTTCGAAAACCGGCAATTTTAAGCAACTGAGAATCTGGACTGAACTTCGGTAATATTCACTGTCAGGGAACGACTGTTGAACACATTTTATTCGCTTTCGATTTGGGATCGACGCGACTGGAGAAATAACAAAAGCACCGTAGAAGCTTCTCGGTTGTTGGATTTCGGACCGGTGGTCTCAATTTTGGAGGTATCTACCCTTAAAAGTTACTCACCAACATGAAAATATTTATCTGCCAACCTGCCTATCTGCTCCTATATAAATTCTGCATCGGATGGAATATGAAGTGATAGCTCTGCCTTCCACTCTGATACCTGCCATCAAAATACAGCATGACGCTTCCAGTCCAGCCACCAGTGAATCCTTTGCATTGCTGCTAGCACGTGTTTGATAATACCAACTCTAAACTCACGGTGAATGGTTCTTAAGGGCGATTCCAGGACAGATAATCACATGCTCAGTGTTCACCACACCCTGTTCGATTTTTATTTAAATCGGTGCATATGGCTTTTCCTGGCTCAGATTACGATCAGAGTATGACATTTCCAGCTTTCTGGGTCCATGGGGTCATCGAAATGCTGATGCCACGGAGGAAGTGCATGCAAAAAATATGTTTAATTTGCTTTAATGGTGGCAATTAGTTCACTAAGCCTCTGCACCATTTGAAAGAAGAAGACATGACGAATGTATTAAAATAGATGGATTCAATAGAATGTATCAAAATTTCCTGGTGTCAACTTCAGTTCACGTGAACTCTGGAACTTCAATTAACCTGACCTTTCAAGGCCATATTTTGAAGTTCTACCTTGGTCTAGACCTGCTCCATCATTTGTCTAACTGTTGGTGCTTATTTTTGTGTGCAAGGCTGACTAGATTATGAGTCACTGAAGTGAACTGGCAGGGCTTCATCTTACCTCCAGAGTAGTATTGTACGCAACCATGAGCATAGCCCACCTGGGCATCGTTTCAAAGCTATTCCCTGATAGAGCACGATCGTGTATTGCCAAATACGGCATAGGTCAGAGACCACATCCTGGTAAGTGACCTGACCACAAAATAGTGCTTTGTGTGCTATGGATGAACGATATGGGTCCATTTTAAAGCACCTTTCTCATATATCAAGGTAGTTACAAATGTAAATATATTACAGGTGCACAGAGATCGCACATAGGTTAGTGACCCGACTTTAGGATGGTGCTTGTATACATGCATTATTGAAGCGATTTGGCATAGGATCAACACTTGATTCGAATAGATATACAGTCAAGGGCAGTTTTAAACGGTTGGGAATGTAAACATTATTTACCCTTGCGTGGAAGCAACGGGAGATTTTCACAGTGAAATGGATTCAAATATACCCAAAATATATAAATACCTAGAATAAAACTTCCCTTTTACCCCAAATCAATATTCACCGATAGAATGAACCCAAGCGGAATAGAAACCTTGCTACAGCCAAGACGATATATACGCCTCACGGCGATATATGCGTCTCAGCTTGTTTATCTCGCTGACAAAAGAAAAATCACAAAGGTAGCCGGTTTTATTCCAGGTTTAATGCACAAAGCCAACGGAAGTGACGTCATTGGAATAAATTATTGCGTCTTAGAATGTCGCATAGATGCCATTATGCAATGACAAAGAATATGCAAAAAACACTGTTTATGTGAGCATGTGCAGTTAATGCGTTCACTGCATCATATAACTGATTCTTATTTATCAATATCATTTTCAAAACAGTTTAGTTCAAGAAGCAAGCAAAATGGGGGTCATTCCGCATACTACCTTATAATAATGCGAGCTGCTTCGATGGCGACAGTGAGAAAAAGCTAACTGAAATATCTACGGTTTGATGTCAAGTCAATAAAAATGTGCGGCTGGTTTAGTGTCAAATAAAAAATGGCAGCTAATTGAACCACATGGGCGGAGCATGCGGCTTCCGTAAAGTACGAAGCTCTTTAAGAACAATTTTATGTGTGTGTATGTGGTGGGGTGGAGGATATCAAGTTCAATTATGAATGAAGTAATCAGGCTACTGGTAGCTCTTGCTGCGTTTCTCGAGGAGATCTATGTTCAGTAAATGGGGAAGCCGAAGGTTCAGTAAGTGGGGAAACCGAAGGGATGGAATCAAGCTGTCTGATGTCAACAATGTAGCCAACTGACTGCGACTGTCACCAGCGGTGTGCATCGGAGCAAAGAGTGGAGGTGTCGATTCAGCGACGACGCCAGAAATGTTTCGGGGAGGAGAATTGATAGAGACACCCATTAAAAGCCAATGCGTTGGCATGCTGAGGAAACTGTCTCGAGCCTCGACCGTCTGATGTGGGTGTCAACCCAAGGCCGGTTCCAATATCCTGTGTCTGGAAGGATGGTGTCCTGATTCCTAGGTGCCACTATCGAGGAGTTCGCACGGGCAGTGTAGGTGCTAATTCAGAGGTGTCACCAAGAAAGTGCGATAACATGGGTCGAGGAGTGTAAGTGGTGCATCCATGGAAACTTCCGATGATCCAGGGGCTGTTCGAGGGTTTGTTTGGCAGAGAGGACGGACCGACTTACTCGGTGTCACGGTGAATTTGCCTGGAGGTGTTGGTGGCAGTGCAGATTCAGAACCGTCACCACTCGCTTCCACCGACGATAGGGAGAAAGCAATGTTATGTGAGGCAGTGGTCACATTGGTGCGTGCGTTGATATTAGCCCGAAGCGAATATTTGCATAAAATGGAAAACTTCACTCACGTTCTGTAAATCCATACAAACTGAATTATTACTTATTTGAAACTTAATTGACGTGGCACAACGCATGTCAATTACAAACACACGAAGCTAAAAGCGAATCGTGAACATAACAGATTCACATGCACACGGTCCTCCATAGTGCTGCTGAACACTATTAGAGGCAGTAGTGATACGTACACGAGACGTGCACAGTGGTCGACATCTGCAGATTAGCATGCATACGCCACCACACTCTTTCCATTTAGCGATGCAAGGCGGTGAAATCTTCAATTTCTTCACCAGACGTGCTTCACGAAGCCGGGGCGGGGATGGCTCGGGCCGAGTGGTTAAGGTGTCGGGCTATGGGTACCAAAGGTCCCGGGTTCGACTCTAGCGCCACTGAGGACATTTCCCAATCCCGCGGCCCACCGGCGAAACAGTGTGGGCGACGCCATTAACCGTGAATGTGCATAAAGTGTGTCGTGAATCAACCAATAAACAAACAAACAAACAAACTTCACGAAGCCGATCGGCAAGTTTGTCGCTCATTACATCGGCACAAGTGTCAAATGCTGAAACAAAGAAAAACTAACTTTTTGGGCGGAAGGACTACTGGCAGCATTCAAAGAGTGCTCAAGGGGTTAAGATATTCCGATCTAGTTGAGTGGGAGGCGGGCGCGATTTACTGTACTCTTAACCAACCAATCAATGGTATCACATGCACTTGTGTTGTGCGCGGTTGCCAAAAATAACTTACATCTGATACTCCAATCTTTCTGATTGTTGCAAGTATTTACAAAGATAAACGCGTTTGTATAGTGCCCAGCACAGCCATCGAAGAAGTAGTGGACTTTCTCCAGTTCTGCATGCATCTGCCGTATGAAGTCATTGGCACATGTTGGAACGGGCGCCCGTTGGTTTAAAATGCTGGTGATTCACCTTGTAGGACGGGTGGAACTTTGGAGACCGTTATGGATTACTTAGCCTGGACATGTGGGATAAAGCCAGTTTAGCATGGAGGGGCAGACGTTCGCAATTTGTATTGGTACAGAACACGACCCTGTGGAAACTTTTGAACTGCACTGCCTTTATGCTTTTTAACGTCGGTGATAGGTTGTTAGCTGTAAGCTGGTCGGTCCACGCCAGTCATAGTCAGTCCCAGTCCTACATAAGAATTGTCACTAAGCGAATGACGCAGGGTACTTGCATTGCGATGAGAGTCGTAATCACGGGTTTGGCCGTATTTCACTCAGGTGCAATCCGGCGCAGGGTACATGTATTGCGATGAGAGTCGTAATCACAGTTTTGGCCGTATTTCACTCAGGTGCGATCCATTGTGCCACGTCGCCACCAGCCCGGAACGGCCAACCGGCGAGAGAGAACCTGATCCATTAGATAAGTAGTCAAGGACGAGAAGCTGATGAGGCGTCTCAATACACCAGACGCAAAAGGCGTGATTTGCCAAAAACGGGCTGGGGAGAAAGAAGAGTATACATGTGGGTTGACGAAGTCGTGCTTTGGCCGACGAGTATAGGACAACACGAAGGGCGCTAGACGAGCGGTATAGGACGAAACGAAGGGCGCTATACGAGCGGTGTAGGATGATACGGAGGGTGCTAGACGAGCGGAATATGAGGACACGAAGGGCGTTAGACGAGCGGTGTAGGACGACACGAAGGGCGCTATACAAGCGGTGTAGGACGACACGAAGGGCGCTAGACGAGCGGTGTAGGACGACACGAATGGCGCTATGCGAGCGGTGTAGGACGACACGAAGGGCGCTAGACGAGCGGTGTAGGACGACACGAATGGCGCTATGCGAGCGGTGTAGGACAACACGAAGGGCGATATACGAGCGGTGTAGGACGACACGAAGGGCGCTAGACGAGCGACGGCGAGAGGCGAGCTCGAGGGCTCCGTGCTGTAACCCCAGGGTAGGTCATCGCACCACTGTCAGCGGAGAACGATGATGACACAGTCGCGGCCGTTATAGATGGGGTAGCGCGTGACGCCCGGCGTGGAGATACTGCCACAAACCCGTCTTTCATCAAATAATGCGAGCAATTCATGAAAAAGCGATTCGAGATCAAGTTGGCATCGGACAAATTTTAAAAGTGAAATTCTGAGAAAAAGGCATAGCATTGAGGTTGGCAACATATAAAAATCGCAACAGTGTGTCAGTATGGTAGGGCAGGACAAAGTCGGCCTGGGTCGGGTCTGGTCAGATCAGGTCAGGCTGAGCTTGGTCTGGTCAGGTCGGGTCAGATCGGATCAGGGCGGATCTGGTCGGGTTGGGTCAGTGGTCGGGGATATGTGTCTCGTGGAAATGTGCGTCCCTCCTGTCGGGAAAACGCATCCCTCCGGGAAGACACGAATGCACCCCGTCCCTCCCCCTCGAATTATTCGGCTAGAAGTGCCCCTTGGAAGGAAAGGAAACCAAATTTTCCTCTCAATGCGCTCGAGTGCATCCCCTCGAAAGTTTCAGCCCGAAGCGCCCATCCGAAGAAATGGTGCCCCTCCAGAAACAAACAAAGCCCCCGGCCCCTATGACAATTCCTGGAACCACCCCTGGGTTGGATCTGGTCGGTTCATTCGTTCATACCTGAACAGTATTAGTATATACAGCTAAACAAACTTCGCGTATACATTAAAGAAGCTGACGTGAACCATCCAACCGAATAGTCACTCATTTGTAAATTTGATAATCCAAAGTTAAAACATTTCAAGTCACGATTTTGCATTCGCATTATATATGACGTCCCGTTCTGATTTCTCACCAGCCATCATCACGATGCTTCGGACGAGATACTCGTCTTCTATATTCAGGGAGTGTGTCCCGCAGTGGCAGTGGAGTACCCGGCGGCGTTCAGCGAACCGTGTGACGTCACGCCACGTCTGTGACCTGTTTGGTGTGCTCATCCGGCGCGTACCGCTCCCTCGGAGTCTTCTTCGAGCTTTCATGAAGGGACTCCTTTCCAGACCGGTGGGGGCGCCACCTTTTCATGGGGAGGGGCACATTCCCTTAGTGCACTTTCCGAATCCGTCTCTGAGCAACAATGAATGACCTTTAGTGACATTTGCGTGGAAAAAAATAGCTTCCAATAGGGTCCATATCACAAGTACCCCAGGTCACAAGTTCCCTGCTCATAAGTGCTAAAGCTGCCAGATAGCTTCTAAAATTGCCGGGGCCGGTGGGCTCACAAGGAGGGGAGTTGTTTTATTACCTTTGAGGGGGTAGGTTCCCCTCAATGTTGGCTTTGCCCCATCACCAATAATTTAGACTTTCAACATGGGACCCCATGGAGGGTAACCCTAATCCATTTGGACACGCCCACTACCTTCCTGCATTTTGGCTGGAAAGTTCGATGGGGGTGTACTCGAGCTTTCCCGGAGTGAAGCATTTTCCGGCTGAAGGGGAGCCAACTTCCACGTCCATGTCGGCACATATGCCTCCAGTGCCACCCCAGCATCCCCCTGCCTCCAGGTACCTTTGTAGTGGCGCCCGTCCAAAGAAATGGCACCTCTTCAAACAAGTGCCCCCGTGACCATTCCTGAATCCCCCCTGGCAGGAGTCCCTGGCGCTGACAGGGTCGCCGCGCCGCGGATGTCAAAATGTTGGGTTTTGACAATTCCTTTTTTGTACATCCTCGTCTTTTTCCCCGGGGTTATACCATGATGTATGACCCATCATTTGACCGAATCTTCAGCGAATCAGACAGCCAGAGAGTGGTGCACATTTGATGCCTTGTGGTGCATCCGCTGCTATTCCGGCCTTCGCGTTCGCAGAAACCACGTTTGCTCGCATGTGGTCATGTCTTGTTCCAAGCATTGCCTTTCCCATCCCCATGTACACCGGCGTCTTTCCTCGATTGTTGTGCAGTCGCACACCCTCAACACGATATCAACATTGATAGTCCACGTAGTAAGAGTGCGTCTGTGATAATACTGGCAGCAAGTGTGCATCTGACAAGCTTTCATTTGACGTTGGTGGCGATAGGCCCAATTCAATATCGACATTTGTTCTGCTTTTTGAGTTTAGAAACGTCACAGGACATGGATCAAGCTCCCTTTTGCATCGGCTCAACTTTCTCAGTCTGTGTAATGCATGATGTTATAGCCGGAGCCATGATTCCCTACCTGAGAGCATTTATGTGTGTCTTTCCTCCAATGATTAATATTACTAATATATTAATTGTTTGTCATGACGCATGTGTGTCGGTTGGCTCGTATACAATTCGTTGATATAGGAGCAACGACGGAAATGTGGTCGGGGAACTCTTACACACTGATAGAAGGGAATGGTTCAAACATTTCACTCGCTGTCCTTTCGTCGGACCCTCAAAAACTTCCTGTCTAATTTCCAAACTAAGCGTTGCTCAAAAACGAACGGGGTACCATCGGGAAGCTCTTGACGAAGAGGGTCTTGCTTTTTGGTTGGGAAGAACTGCGAAAATAAAAATGAAGCTATCACCGGCCACATTTTATACATTATCATTGTGTTATTAGCACTCTGTATGTATGCATTTCTTATGTGTAACACACAGTCGGTGTTTTCTTTCTGTGTAAACATAGAATTCATGTGCTGTGTGAACGTGTTAACACACAATTTCGGTATTTAAAAGCACAACTGCAACGTGATTTTCGACGCACTAGAGGTGTTCAACTGGGCAACTTGCACGGCACACAATATTTGTGCGCTGACACGCATGCTTTGTGTTTCTGGTAGTGTTAACACAAATCACTTGTGTTCAATAGTCTTCAGTATAAATCTCTCCCAAGCTCCATTTTCATTTTCGTATTGCCTCTTGGAACAGTTTGCGAAGTTTGGCACGCTTCGCACACCGCAAGCTGGCTCTGTTTTGATTTTTTGTTCGACCCCCGTAAGAAAATATTGATTGCGCCCCTGCATATTAATAAAATAGCTACAGACATTCATCATCATCACTGCAAGAAAAACGTGCCTCTGAAAGCATGCAAAAAGTATACACGTGT
Organism: Imbricaverruca yamaguchii; assembly: GCA_034440575.1. Lineage (NCBI taxonomy): Eukaryota > Metazoa > Arthropoda > Thecostraca > Neoverrucidae > Imbricaverruca > Imbricaverruca yamaguchii. Next base: position 274,297 of record JAOTOL010001328.1, read on the forward strand.
GCGACATAACGCAACGGAAACGTTAGGTCACTTGCACATTAAAACCGCTACGGGGGACACACTTTCGGTTCCGGCTACTCGTGTTGCTGGTCGTGGTGCAGGCCATGGTGTGGATTACCAAGCCTGCCGTTCGCCCGCCCCAGCGCCGGGGCGAGATCGCAGGGACACGGGTGACCTCGTCCAAGGCCAGCCCCACGGACCGGTCGCGTTCCCATCTGCCCCGGCCGGCACACCAACACCGGCAATGGACGCCAGTGGCCGTCACGGCCAACCCCGCCCATCGAACCCGGCTCGACAGGCGCACACCCAGAGCCCGCCGCCGGGGGCAGAGACCAGCGCTTGGTCGGTGCTCAGCAGACAGGAATGATCCAAAGTCCAAGCATTGACCACACCAGTGTCCAGAATTTAAAGTCCAGAATGTCCAGTTATCGGCCTTTTCAGCAGGGATCCCCAAGAAGTGGATCCCCACATCCCTAAATACGCCAGTGAAAAGACATATGCTATGTCGAAAGACATTAGCAATCTCAACACCACGGTGTGGGTTAGGCCCGTCGTGGAGTTGAAGACTGATGCGATCGTAGACTGAAGGAACTATATCCAGGGGCTGCTCGTCGAGGCCAGTTCCTGAATATGAGCCCCAGGGACGACGGTCCAGATTGACGAAATGGTCCGAGCCGGATACGAGGTGCCCTGAGCACAGGGACGGATCCTATTACGGGGAGGAGAAGCAAATGTGTTGGCTTTGTGGAAAGATGATGCCTCCCACCTGACTTGAAAGCAATACCAATTCACAGCGGCTCAAGTATACATCATGGACACAACTGACATGGCAACTGAAGGAACCATTTCCTCTCCGGTGATCATATTTGTATATTTATTTTCAGGGCAAGGGGTAAAAGCGATACATCTAATGCTTAGGGCAGATGTGATTAAGTTGTGCGATGTTAATAAAAAAAAAACAGTGAAGAGACATTATTTCTAGTCAACATCCGCAGAATAAATGCCAAATTCAAAATGATTCGCTTGACAGTTGCCACACCTGTCCTATCATCATATCCTAAGCCCTTGTTTTGCGGATATATCGGGTACGCGAACGACATATTCCATTTTCGCACACTTACCCACTGAGTGAAACATTCGTAGAAGGGCTCCTTGTGCTCACGTCCCCTCCTTGAATTTATCAGCCAAGGCGCCCCTTTGAGAGGAAAAGGCGCCTTCCGGAGTGGAATCGGCGCCAGTTACAGGATGATGCCTTCTAGGATAGGACATAATTGTACGAAAATGCCTTGGGTTTCCTAAAAATCCTTCGCGTTGACAATTGCTCCTCTTTTATTCAGGGGTTCTCGTGCAGTACCAAAGGCCTAAGGTAGTATTTCCGCGGTCTCAGCACATTTGGATGGAATAGCGAAATTAGCGAATTCCTTGACGGAAATAGGCACTGCCATATTCAGTGAATTTAACCCGCGCCGCCTTTCCTGTCAGATCATCACACCCTGTTTCGGGGGGCGGATGGTAACCCCTCTAAAATCAAAACTAAGCGTCGCGCGAAAACGAAAGAGGTGTCATCGGAAAGCGCCCGACGCGTAGGGTCCGAATCCACCTTCCGAAACAATTTCCCCAAAAGTGACGTCACTAGGGTGATATATTTTCCCGACTTTTCACGACTTACGAGCCAAAGACTATTATGTCTTTGGCTCTGGGGAGTTCATTTTGGGGGATATTTGAGAAAAATAACAAAATTTATTTGGAATCAGCAAAGGACAGCGAAATCGACCAGCGCCATGAGCCATAAACATTTTTGCCCCCACAAAAATAACTTTTTGTTGCTGAAATTTCAAAATTCAGTTTTCAAGTTTTCTTTAATTTCCCTTTCTAAGGGGTAGAACAACCCGAAAAAAACGTTGTTAGAAGTCAACTTGCCCTCGTAAAAATGCTTACTTTAGCCAAAATCTTCTATTTGAACTGCAATAGGCAAATATGCAAAATGTATGTGTAGTCAAAAACGGAAAAAAATGAAAAATCCCTCTGGTGCATTTTGTTGCATCTCTAAAGATAAGCAAACGCTGAAATTTTCAATAAAATATCTGCATCCGTTAAAGCGTGACGACTGGTTGAGCTTTTTTGGAGACGACCTCACTTGACCTCGACTAACTCGTTCACTCTAGATGACCTGACTTAAAAATTTTGACACAACATGCCAAATTGATGTGGGAAAAGGTGTGGCAAATTTGGGTGCGCTACCGCGCGCCGTTCGTTCACTATCCGCGAAAAACCTGAGGGGGCGGTTGAAGACCCCCCCCCCCCCGAGACGGGACGGGTCAATGACGTCTTATGTAAACGTTCACCTGAAACATTGATTCGGAAAATATACAAGTTAGAGCAGGGGCGCCGTGAGCAGGGGGGTTGGGGGGGTCGCGACCCCCCCAGCCGGCAGAGCTGGGGGGGTTGACCCCCCAAGTTTTGAGACCTGCCGGGCCCACTTTCGAGACCTGTCGGGCCCCAGTCAATGGATTTTTCCGCATTCATAAATGAACCAGAATGAAGGAAAACACTTCTCCCAGCATATGGTAGCAAATATGTAAAACAGGTATCTTGGCGCACTAGTGTTGTTTACAGCGCTTTGCGCCGGTCTTGCGTCAGCTGTCTGCCGATTCCTACAAAACGCTGGCGTTTTCCGAGCGCACAATGTTGGATTTTCTCAACTTTTTCCGCTCGGCGCACAGCGACCTTGACGCAAGGTCGACAGACAGCAAAGCTAGAAATGGTGCGAAACTAAACGGATAATGAAAATGCTAACGAGGAAAACTGCTTACGACAAAAGCGAGATATACTTCTAACCACGCTCGAAAAATTACCAACACAGAGAAGCATCACCCTAAATCGCAGCAACTCACAAATTAACGCCTTGGGATCATCTGCAATGACAAAACTCAGTCGCCACATCTGTGCCACATTTGAACACAATCTAAACAGCTGATTTTGTTGTCATAGCAACCGATCTGTCAGTTGATCGCTGGCATACTCGCGTCCAGGCGATGTCACTGCACTGGTTTGCTGATGCGTCGAAATTACGCCCAGTGCGTCGGGATTACGCCTAGTCTGTCATTGCGCTGTCTTTTTTGCGTCGAAATTACGCTAGGTCTGAACAGTCCATTAGGGCCTTGGACATATAAATAAACAATTCAGTGCCGGTGTCTCCTAATAGCCACCTACTGCCTGAGACTTGCTGTCACCATGGACATCCGATCTTTTTTTTCTAAGAAGGTGAGTTTTGGAAGGGAAGCCGCCGGGCCCCTCAAAATATCGGGAATGCCCCCCCCCCCCCCCTGGTTGCTGAGTCATTGATGGGGAGACATAGAGGCTGGGCCTCCCTGGGAGATGGGCCCATCTAGCACTGTCGGGCCCCTTTTGTGTTAGCCCCACCCACTTCCCCCCTTACAAATTTCCTGGTCTGCTGTATGTAGGTACCAGATCAGTTTTATCAGTCATCATGTCTAGGGTTGAGAAACCAAAGGCATGGCCAATTAATGGGTCTAAACAGTCGCATGCGCCATAAAGGCTGCATATATGCACACAAAACTGTCAGTGGTGCACTCAGGCAGGGAAGTTGGGAGAACTCAGATGCCCCCATGTGATCTGCCTCACCTACCCCTGTTAACTTTTCTGTCAACTTTCCAACTCACATATGTTTCACCACTTCCCAGGAGCCACAGTCAGCCTCACTAGTCCCTCGTCCAGCTGCCACGTCATCCTCCTCCACCGGAGCCTCAGCTCCTGTTACACCTCCACCCTCCAAGCGCGCCTGCACTGGTGAGTTTATAACACACCTGTCGCCCATTCTGTGGTGCTGTTGTTGTCTCGATATGAAAATGTCTATTTTCCCCTTTTTTAAGTGAGATATTGGCCCCGCAGGTACCCTCCCCTAGTACCCAGTGCCTTTTCACTGGGTTCGAAGGTAACCCTATTTTCGCTTTCAGATCTTTCATTTTTGTATCGATTGATTCTCACTTTCATCTTTTCCCTTTTTTGATAAATGGTGCGATGCATAGAAACACAGAAACGATCGTCCCTTGTATGAGCAACTAGACATACTTGCCGTCAAATCAAATGTATGTAAGGTCGAAAGGTAAAATGGGATTGTTTGTGCTGGGAAGTGCTCTGAAACTTGAACTCATCTCACTTCCGAACAGTATTTTAGGCCCCTGTTCAGAGCCAAATTTTGGGGGCAAATCAATGCCGGTTCCTAGCCAGGAAACCATTTGCTCTAAACCAGTTTCCTAGCTGAGAAACTGGTTTAGCGTAACCAGTTTCTTGGCTTTCCGCTCGCAAAGTTTCTTGGGGTTTTCTTTGGAGTTGTGCTGGAGTTGTGCTGGAGCTATAGCTAGAGTTGTGAAACCAGTGGTCAATGAAGGAACACCATCTCGTCGTCTAAAACTTGCGTTCGACGCGAGTGATTTTCCCAAACATCCATTTTCTGGCCATTTGTATGCCCTTCCTCCTCCTTTTCTTCCAGATCCTGGTCTCAGTCATGACTCAACATCATCGCCGCAGCAGTCGCCATGGCGCCTCCTGGATTTAGAGACGCCAAATCAGCCGCCAGCTAGGACGATCCCTAAGCAGGTGCTTCAAGGCAAGACTGTGGTCTTCCATGATCACTGGTACCAGCAGTACCCATGGCTGCACTTCGACCCCGTCCGTGGAAAAGTATTATGTTTCTACTGCGTCCGCGCGCACGAGCGCGGCACCGCCAACCCAGCTCAGAAACCTGGCTTCTGGGCTGGCGGCTTCAACAACTGGAAGAAGGCGCTGGAGAAGTTTAAGCAGCACGCCATCTCCACAGATCACGGGGACAACCTCCCAACTGCGAGCCGCCCGATCGTAAACGTCATTCAGACGGCCAATCAGCGCCAGCAGCAGACCAACAGGGCCTGCCTCGTGAAGATAATCACCAGCCTCGTGTACCTAGGCAGACAGGGTCTGGCCCTCAGAGGGCATGAACAGGACCAGGGCAACTTCATCGAGCTGCTGCAGCTGCGAGCCGCCGACTGCCCCGAGCTACAGCAGTGGCTGCAAAGAAGGGAGCGATTCACGCATTCAGACTGTCAGAATGAGCTGCTGCTGCTCGCCAGTCATCAGGTGCTGCGAGAGATCATCACGGAGATCCAAGACAGTGCGGCCGGCGACCTCTGCTACTCCGTGATCGTCGACGGCACCCAAGACCTCAGCGGCCACAAGCAGCAGTCGGTGTGCATCCGGTATACAGACCAGGCCCTCCAAGTCCACGAGGAGTTCGTGGGGTTTCACGAGACGCCGTCGACGACGGGTGCTGCTCTGGCGCGCATCATCGAGGACTCGTTTCAGCGCTTGAACCTCCCCCTGGCTGGCCTTCGCGGCTTCACTTTCGATGGGGCCGCAAACATGGCGGGAGGTTTCCGCGGCGCCCAAGCCATCCTGCGCGGCAAACAGCCAGCAGCGCTCTTTGTCCACTGCGGCGCCCACTGCATCAACCTAGTGGCGAAGGAGAGCGCCGACGCCTCCCAGCTGATCCGCAACGCCCTCTACACACTGAACGAGCTGGGGCGCCTCTTGGGCCAGTCCCTCACCTTCCGGGAGAAGTTCCGGCAGCTGTGCGTGGGCAAGGGGGAGGAGGTGCCAAGGAAGCTACGGCCGCTCTGCCCCACCAGGTGGACAGTGCGGCTACAGGCAGTGGATGCTGCCATCAACCAGTACAGCGAGGTACTGGCCACGGTGGCGGAGTTGGGCGCTGGTCGCAGCCACGTGGCGGCGAGAGCGGCGGGCCTTCACGCCCAGCTGCGCAAGGAGTCAACCCTGCTGGCGCTCCACCTGGCGCGTGCAGTGCTGTCGCCTTTGGACCGGCTTAACCGCAGCGTCCAGGGCTCCCGCTGCACTGTCTCCCAGCTTCTGCGTGGAGCCGAGTCCGCCAAGCAGCAGCTGCAGGCTCAGCGCGACGGGGCGGACGAATCCATCCAGGAGTGCCTGCAGCAGGTGAAGGGATCAGGCTGTGACGTGCCAATCGTGCTGCCGCGGGAGAAGCGCGCTTCAGCCAGCAACGCCGACGGCGACGGCGGTGAACCAGACGAGCCAGCTGACATCCAACAGTACCTACGGCGAGAGCTGCTGCTGGCCATCGACACCGCCTGCATCCAGCTGAGTGACCGCCTGGACCAGGAAGGCGTCAAGCATCACGCCAAGGCGGAGCAGGCGCTGCTGGCTGACGGGCGCCGCAGGCCTCAGAGAGTTCCTGAGCAGCTCTCCCTGGTCAGCGGAGCTGTCAGCTGCTGACCTGGCGCCGCAACTGCGCGTCCTGTTTAAAAGCAGGCGGCCGGAAAGCCTCGAAGAAGCGGCAGATATAATCCGGAACCTGGATGAGCCCACACGCAAGATGTTCCCGGACGCAGTGAAGCTGACGCGCCTGCTCCTCACCCTGCCGGCCAGCTCCGCCACGGCTGAGCGCAGCTTCAGTACGCTCCGCCGGCTGAAGACATGGCTGCGCGCCACAATGGGGCAGGCGCGCCTCAACGCGGTAGCTGTGTGCCACGTCCACCGCGACCGCCTGACTCGCATGGATGTCGACCAGGTCGCGGCTGCCTTCATCCGTCAGAACCCTGGGCGAGAGCGGGTGTTCGGACTCGCGTAAAGGACTGGCGAGTGGCGCGCATGTGTCACAGCGGCAGCGGGAGCTCCAGTTTGTTTATGAGCCCTCTAATTTCAGATTGCTTGATTGAACTGCCGACGCGTCGCGATACATTACCTGATTTTGTGCTTTGCCTGGGACGGGAGCGCCAATTTTTATTTCGAAGAACGTTGTAGCATTTTGCTTTAATTCCTCACGAACAGTTGTTGTATGTTTGTAGGCATGAATTCCTTGTGGCAGTCGCTGAATTTATATAGTCCGCATCGGTGTCGCTGATGCAGTCGATGATGTACGAGTCAAGTCTACGCTTCTGAATGCTGAAAATGTTGCCATAGTCGGGGAATGTTACGCTTGTCGCCGAATCCGGGGCAATGGTAGAAAAGTTGCTATGATTATCAATGTAGAGTTGCTGTTCATGGATAAAGCATGAAGTGTTCCCAGTTTATTGTTTTTGACTGGTTGGCTGTACACACCAGGCTTTACTTTCTCCATCCCCCCCCCCCGCTCACCGGACATTGAACCCCATAGGTCGTTGCTGAACTGTGGAGCCTGACCCCCCAGCCAAAAATTCGTGGCGGCGCCCCTGAGTTAGAGAAATATAGCAGGTGTTGTGGGCTGGGCAAGCCTTGCAAGGACAGTGACATAGGCCGGCTAGATTCAACCAAATTGTGCGTTTTTCACATGACGTCATTTATACATACATCAACAAGAGAGTCCGCCACATTCGCTGCCCTTGTCACGTTTGTCGCAATTTGGAAAGAACGTAAACAACTGAGACCTTCAGGTGTATTGGTGAGTGCGTAGTAGGTTATCGGATGTGAGGGTGATGTGCATTAAATGCTCCTTGCTTGTTTATTTCGTCGTGTGTTCTACTCAGTCTAGCAGTCTTAGACTAGCACTAACGATATAGTGGGTACTTACGGGTGGTGTGATTTTCCACATGCCAACGTCCTCCAAGTAACTTTAATTTACCTACCACGTGGCGGAAGTAAAACCTTTTGGATTGGCTCGACAGGAATGAAAACTCCTGTCTCCTTGGATGTTGGTGAAATGGTAATTCTGGTAAGTCTTCCTTAAGTGTCGGCTTCAAGTTTCGAGTTAGTTCAAATTTCAATATCACCGAAACTGGCGCACTTGTTGCATGTAAACATAAAAAGTTATTACGTGAATAGCTTGGACATTATCAACGATTCTGGAAGTAATGAAAACTTTATTTATTCGTTTTTATATACTTTTTTAAAGTTAGGTTAGATTAGGTCAGGCTAGGTTAGGTTAGAAGGAAGGGGCAATGGTGGGGACATGATGAGGTGCAGGACAGTTAAACGACAACAGGTCTTCAGTCAAAGGGTTGTTGACCAATGGAATAGGCTGCCTGCTGATGCAGTGGGGAGTCCCTCATTGAATGTCTTTAAAAGTAGGGTGGATAAATTTTTTAGACAGGAAAATGTTGTTTTTGAATTCTAACTTGTGATGCATGGGATATTGAATATTTTCACTAGCTATATAGGGTATAACATTATGCTAGTATTATGTTGTACTATATGGGGTGTACCTAGCAGTGGATTTGGCAACTTCCTTTGCGATGTCATACTGATGAGATTGGCTGTGGTGGCACAGGTGGAGGGATTGCATGGGTTTGGAATTGATAGGTGTGAACATGTACTTTCTAATATCTTCTAGACAGGCTTGACCCAGATGGGCCCTTGTGGCCCTTATTAAGCCTTAACACTTTATGACTATGACTTTATGACATAGAGAGATAGGAAGGGTGCATAGGGAAATGGGGCAGTTATTTATAGTCGAAGCCTGCTCTCTTTAATTTCCATGTTGGTACATTTGTCTTAAAGGTGATTTTTATTTTTAGGAATTTCTTCAGACTACCATGTTTATGAAGATAACTAAGATAATGGTGCCACTTATGTTCATGCAAAGTAATTTGTCTTTTTTGCAGGATTTTTTTTTCTGAATTTTCCAACTAACAAAAACCTAAACTAACCTAATCTAACCAAACCTTGTTCCCACCATGAACCACAATAATCCCAAAGTTTCTCTTTTTCCCCAAAATTTTGAGAAAAAATTGTATTTTTCATCTTCAAAAGCAGCTTAGGTTAGGCTGGGTTAGGCATCTTATTTAATTTTAAGAATTCTTAGAGAAGAAGTTACTTGACATCAAATAAAATTGGATATTGTTTCTCCAAAGGTAGGTTTGGTCATGTTGCATTTTAATTTTTTTTTAAAGCATTTCTATTTATGCTATAGTGCCTAACTAATCACCCCTTTTTGCATTAGTTTCCTCACAACCTGAAAAGTAAGCATTTGCACAGAAAATTAGTGGTCCCATCATCTTTGTCATCTTCATAAACATGGTATTCTAAATACAAATTGCAAATACTAGTAATAATAAAGCACTTATTAGGTCTTAAAAGTAAATTTATTGCTAGTTGCACTGTTTACAGAATAATTGTTGAAATTGTTTGATAAAATACCAAATTTGCCCCTCTTCCAGGAGTCTTGATGATGTTACAGCTGGTATTCTAATAACCTGTTTTGTTTATATGCAACATTGTACCTTGAAGCAGTTGGATGCATTTCTATAAGATTACCATTTAGTGTTCTATTTTTGTAAATAATTTCTACTTTTGGGAAGTGGGAAGCATACCTAGGTAATGCATCTGTAAGAAAGAGGGCTACCTTTGGGCCCAGGTAAGTACCTATGCACCTGAGACCTGAGAGTTGAGATGATGCACCAGTAGTGCCTTTTTGGGACCATGGAATAACCTGAATTCCTTACAACCAATTTGTTCACCAAATGAGGAAAGTAGTGTTTTGTTGGTAAACCTTGACCTTTGGCTCACTGGCACTTGATGGAAAAAAGTATTGTAGGACCATCTCTAACATGCTTAAGATGATGGGACCATACATTCCTGCTAGAGAGCATGCATTTTAGTTGTCAATTCTTGAACCAATAAGGTAACAAATGTAACCAGACCTCACTACTTGTGCAATAACTACTTGATAAAAAATACTAAGCCATGCTAGACAGGATAAGCAAAGTAAAGAAACATTAAGCAGAATAGACAAGGAACATTATCAGAGCAGCATTATTATAAGAAACTACAAATTAATTATTTGTGGCATGTAACATTCTGAAGTTGGCTGGAGTTGTCAAAAAGCAAAATGCATTGGTATGCAGGTTCATTAATCAAACATTTTCAAAATCAATTGCTGTATTTTGAAATTGCATTGCCAAGTAATTTGAAGTAAAAAATAAGATCTATTACACATCTCCAATGTACCATTTTCATAAAGATGTTAAAGATCGTGCCATTTGCAATGCTGAACCAAAAACTTGAGATCACCGAATCTATACCACAGAACTGGGGTTAGCATTTTGTAAATATACATAAGCCTCTAGGTCAATTTTTAATCAATTCTCTGGTGTTTCAATTCTCAGTTCTCTGATGTTTCTGATATGGTTCGAATGAATTTGATATTCATTTCCTTGGGAAGTGGAAAGTTTTTGAAATATAAGCAAACATTGAAGTACTGATATCTCAATGAACAGTAATTTCACAAAGAAAAGAACCCAAATAACATTACAAAGGCACAAAATGAAACACTTTTTCACAATGAAGATACTTATCCTGCACTTGAACAAAAAGTGAGATGTGTAGAGAAACAGTGGGTTTGAGCTTGGGAATTATAATTAAGAATTATGTAGTTATTTAAGCAACCTAACCAAACCTGGCCTAACATACTTAGTGAATTGCCTGCCTATGTATGATTTCCCCCAAAAAAATTGGAAGGGAAGAGACTTTTGGGTAAGCTTCACCATGTTTCCATAATGTCCATAATGTTTCCAATTTGCATATGCGGGCATGCAAATACTCATGTTCATAGCATAATACTTGTTTTCTTCAATATGTGGTTCTTCTTGTTGCATGTATATGCCAATTGGCATATGCAACATAGTTTCCACGTAGAGGGAGGCCGACATACAACCATCGTTTCTAAGTCACCGAATTTCAACCATTCCCTTGTTAACATGTTTGTTCTCATATACTTTGATAAATCAGATCACATTGCTAAAATTACACCTGTACAGATCATTGAAAATGTATAATGTTATAATTTCACGAATTGTAGTTATAACGTTCGGTTGCCACAGCGTCAGCGTTCGTGCACGAGTACCATGGATGATACCATGGATATACACCTCAATAGGAAAAGCCCTCTTAATACCTTTAATCTTAGCGACCACTGCAGCCACTTAGCGGCCTAAGCGGAAACCATCGACAGATGAGACAGTCGTGTGCTGCTCCTTTCTTAATGCAAACCGATTATCACAATACCAAATTACAGAGCACTTAGCAGAATTCATGACCACTGAGGTATGTGCAATCGTGGGCGAATACATGGACAATTGCGAGGACAATACACTATTGAGAGAAACCACTACCCTCCAAAGGAGTTGTACTGTCCCCCAGGCAGTAAAACATACGCCCCATGAAAATGCATGTTTCAACACTTGATATGCACAGAGAAATTCACTATAAAACTTTAATGTATACGGTCTGCTAGGTACATTGGGGTAGGAGCTGCTAAAATATGCGAGGGACGCTGCGCGCTACGACTTCAGCCTTACGTGGCAGTCGGGAATCGGCTGCAGTGCACTTTATGGCTGGAGATCTAGGGTGGGTTGGGTGAGTCCGGGGCCTCCTGGTTTGGTATCCTGTTCGTGCTAACTTGCAATTTCCACCGTTGTGGCTGAAAATATCTTCCGTAAATAAATACCTCCCCCTGGTTTGGCTAGATATCTCCACCCTTGCTGCACATATATAATATGCTGCAATCTGGTATGTCAATTCTCTTATCAATTTGTCAAGTATCCTAGGAATCTTGACCCTAGGTCAGTATAAGGGACGCAAGCAAAGATACACTGATTGGACGTTAGCTACCGACCACCCGGGTAGTGACGGCTTACAGAAATAAGAGGGATTGAAGGTACACGTTTTTACAGCTTCAATTGTCTGCTTACATTGAACCATTTCTTTAAAAATACTCCTTTACGCCAACATTGCCTACCATTCGCCGCATCGCGCTCTCATGCTGTCTCCCGCAGGGGCTCACCTACCAAGACGCGTCCAAGAGTTGTCCACCCCTCACCCTTATCTAAAAAGCACGATAAGAAGGGATTTGAAGATTATCACGTCAAACGCGGCATTTTTTGAAAACTAGAATGGGATCTTTTCATCATATTTTTGGCGTCCCTTTAAGAACATCCTGGCTGTGCCCTTGCTCATCTAAGAAATTGTATCTAACGTCTAACAGAGCGCGGGAAGGCGTTTATTGGCTGGTGCGTGGTCATCATGATGACCGTCCAGCTGGCTCTGACCACCGCAGTAGTGCTAAATCATTGTGAAAGGTCTCGTGACTGCGGGGCCAGGGACGTGACTTCGGGGCCTCTGCCCTCGCAGATAGTATGGTAGACGAGTCTCTGGTCTTCTGCTATCGTACTCGGCAACGTTCCTCAGTGGCCGATCCTCTATGTCTGAGGGTTCCGCATATTCGAATATACCATCGGACGCCCACCACCGCCCGATAGTCCGCGTCTGATTTCTCAAGCGCCCCCACACGTATTCGCCCCGGATGATATATCTCAGTGTCCATGAATGATCCAGGCGTTTTTCGTCTATTTATTTACTTGCGGGCCTCAACGCATGTGCTTAGCCCCAGCAGTTTTTCTATCCCCCAGATCGTTTTGAGTCCCACTGTGCATTTTTGAGACATCGACTCGTTGTTTTTACTCGTTGATGTTTTGTTGGTTTCTTGTGGAATCAAGGTGTTTTTGGTGGACCGGCGCCTTTTTATGACTATGTTGCTTTTTCGGGCACGTGAATATTTTTATTTGGCCTGTGACGGAAATTTTGGATGTCCCCAGAGCTATTTGTGTGAGCCCGGTGTGTTTTCTGTGGTAGACGCGATTTTTTTAATCTCCCGATTTTTGCGAACCCATGTCGCTTTTCTGGTTCCCGCTTTTTGACGTTTGTTTTGGTGGGGTGGGGGGCTAGTGCAATCTTTGTTCGAGATACCTGTACGTTTTTCTATCCTTAGTCGATTATTTTCGTGTGTGAATTTGTTGTAGCTCAAGAGCTATTTTCCAAGGTTGGATCGATTTTTAGTGGTCCCTGCTTTTTCGGGGTCGCAAGTTAAATTACTTTGTGTTCCGTTGTAATTAATTCGTCCACGCTATGTTTACTTGAGCCACGCTGTGTTTATTTGTCACCCAAAAGCAAATTTGTTCTCCCCCTGGCGGACAATTTTTCGGGTCCGAGTACGTTTTGGGGGCTTAGGCGAGATTTTACCTGCATATTGCCCCAAAGAAGTCCAGCTAGCAGCTGGACAGAACATGCAATACATCTATGGGAAAAGAAGAAGCGGAAGTCTTCGTTTTTTTCTTGCAGAAGAAAAAAGAAAAATGATGAACTCAAACCCTGGGCCATGTGTCGTCACTAACATATCAACCCCAATTAATCGGCAGCGAACTCGGTAACCCCGTCCCGGTTGTGTGGATTTGAGCCCCCGATCTTCCGATGAAGAGTCCAAACCCCTACGGACCCAGTCCCGCAGCCCTTCTGTGCCATGTCGCATTGCTGTCAAATTCAACTGTATGTTGAACTCTCAGTTAATCGATGATGATATAATTATATTGCGCGATTGGTTGCTGGATCACGAATCATAGTGTACGATATCTCCCTTCTTCTTTGTTGCAGGTCATTTTCTGCAAGTACGTTCATGTACATCCGCTGAGTGAGCAACGAAGGAAGCAGCGAGGTTTCTTCCTCGATATATTTGCTGAAAAAAAATTGTTGCAACCATGCCACCAATCAGCTTGTTGATATGTGGCAACATAGACGGCAAGTTTAACCAGGTATTTAAACGAGTGGAAAATGTGAACAGGAAGAACGGTCCGTTCGAGTTCATGTTGTGCTGCGGAACCTTCTTCGGCGGCGCCAACTCCGACTGGGCCGCCTACCGGGAGGGCACCCGCCGCGTCCCGATGCCCACCTACGTCCTGGGCTCGACCAGCAGCCTGCCTCGCGAACTGGTCGACAAGGACTCCGACGAGCTGTGCCCCGACGTGATTGCACTGGGCGACCGCGGTGTGTTCACAACGTCCAACGGCGTCAGTGTGGCGTACTTGGCGCCCTCGTCCGGCACCGACCCGAGCAGCGCCGACGTGCGCGCGCTCGAACAGGCCGTGACGGCGTCCCGATCGGCGAGCGTCGACATCCTGATCACCACGGCCTGGCCGCGGTGCGTCACGCGGTACGCGGCCACCCCTACCGGCGTGTACTCCATGGAGACGGGCTCACTGGCGATGGCTCGCCTCTTGTACGTCACTCGTCCGCGGTACGTGTTCTGTGGCGGCCTCTCCTTGCACTACGAACGTCTGCCGTACCGCAACCACCAGGTCCTGCGCGGCCAGCAGAGCCACGTCACGCGCTTCATCTCGCTCGCGGCCGCCTTCAACAGCGACAAGCAAAAGTGGCTTTACGCGTTCGCGCTGGAACCGATGGTCAATATGGCACGCGCCGAGCTGGTGGCGCAGCCAGCTGATGTAACAGAGTGTCCCTTCGACGAGAAGGAGATGGCGACAACGGCTGCCGGCGGTGACGGCGCGTCACAACAGTTCTTCTATAACATGCCAGAAGCTGGGGAGCCCGTCTCCAAACAGCGGCGCCAGGGACCTCGCGACGAGAAACCAAAGACCCCGTGCTGGTTCTGCCTGGCCTCTCCCGAGGTGGAAAAGCACCTGGTGGTAAACGTTGGCGACTTGTGTTACCTGGCGCTGGCCAAGGGCGGCTTGGTGCCCAATCACGTGCTAATCCTTCCCGTGGAGCACGTGCGCGCTTCCACAGAGGCGGACGACGCGGTGTGGACGGAGATCGGCGAGTACAAGGAGCGGCTGCGACGGCTGTTCGCGGCCGAGGACAAAGTGGTGGTGTTCTTCGAGAGAAACTACCGCCAGTCGCACCTGCAGATCCAGTGTGTGCCGGTGCCGGCGCGGATCTCGTCGGCACTGAAGGAGGCGGTGCAGGACCACTGTGACAGCCAGAACGTGCCGCTCGACGAGCTGCCGCCCCTCGCCGACGTGCGACAGCTAGCGCGGCCCGGTGCACCTTTTTTGTATGTGGAGCTGCCCAGTGGGGACAAGCTGTTCCACAGAGTGGAGAAGAAGCTGCCGCTTAGCATTGGACGGTCCATGCTGGCCTGTCCGCCGCTCCTGAACATTCCGGACAGAGTGGAGTGGAGGGACTGTGAACTTGGTGTAGAGGAGCAGACAGCCATGGCGAAGGAGCTAAAGGCTAAGTTTAAGAAGTTTATGTGAATGTGAAACGCATGTCGCATGTTATGTTGTCCATCATTTCATGTTGCACGTCTTGCACGAATTGCGTGCGATCATTGCCCAATAAACATCTCATCGTCTTGAACGGTCATGCTTGGCTCTTCATCTGGAATGAATATCCACATCTCTAGATAGGGTTTATTTCAATTGATGCTGGAATTCCAGGCTGGTGCAAGCATGTGCTGTATCCCGAATTGAAGGCATTGTGAGAAGAATAGACATGGTTTCGCATCTGTTGTTTGTAAACGGTGCCGACTCTCCGAAGTGCCCTACTCTCCCTGGCAGGGTGGGAATTGAGGCACTTTTTAAGAGATTTCATCTCTTAAAACATTTTTGCACTCCGGATTCATACTGGATAGAATGGGCTCCACATGTACTCCGACACAAACATACAGAAGGAACAAAAATACTACTAAAAAACTAGTACAGGATTGAAGAAAATATCCACCAAACATGTTATTCTACTTACGGTTACCAAATAACTATACACTTTTCGTACCATCAAGCACACAGACAGCAACCGAGCACACACACCACAGGAAACCACAAACAGCGGAAATACCGACGATAACGCGCCAAACTTCGCGCATGCGCACTGAATATAATGGCCTCCTGTCGCTACAAATTCGGCCGGTGCGTCTCCAAAACCTGCTTTCGAGCCACCCTATAGTGGGAAAAACTGACCGTTTTAAGAGTCGCTTCCGGAGTGCAGCGGAGGCCGCCGATCGGAATTTGCTGCGTTAGCATTTTCTGTTACGAAAACTGTCCTTTAACCAATCACTGCAAGGTATTTTTTAAATGACGTCATAACCATTAGCAACTTTGAACACGTGTTTTGAACACTTAACAGTGTCATGCCGCAAACACAAGACCTTGACTGATCCTTTGCGCACCGCCGTCGATTCGGACTACGTGTGAGGTAGTGTTGTGGGTCGGTATCGTGCAGGGAATTGGCTGTGTATGTAGGTAGGTGTGCGCTCTGAGCTGAGGGTGAACCGTGAATTATTTGTGTTTTTCATTTTGCCTAGCATTATGCTGAGACCAACAGAGAAAGGAAGGCGCATTGCTCCTGTGAGTTATGAGAGACAAAGCTGAGCTGATCACAACTCCCGGTCTTGTGGTGCCATCCATTGCTCACTTCTTTGTTTCTATGCTTTGATGTGACCAAAAATGATGTGTATTATGCCTATTACGTAGACACTGACTAGGTACATATGCTTTTCTCGTCGGTTACCGGCAAATAGATTCCATGTATGAAAAATAATATGTGCATGAAAATGTACTCCGGGAGAAATCTGTTTGCACTCCGACTCCAAACCCGGAAAGCAAGTTTCCCACCCTGCTCCCTGGTACCCTATCCTACGCAGCACTACTTAGTCCTACTTAGTAACGGCTGTAGTATACTATCGTCAACGTCCTACCTCTTTAGTGGACTCCTCAGTGTCATAACCACCTCGGGTGTCCTCGGTGCTCTACACTCTTTGGGGCCCTTTTATATTTCATACTAAGTACCCGCTCTCCTTGCGCCCTACCATGCTTAGTGCCTGGGTTCACTTAGTGCCTTGCATCCACCAGTACCCTCTTGAGGGCTCTACCATTTTTAGTGCCATACTGTCATTTTCGTACCATTCTCGGTAGTATCCTGTCCTTTGGCACCCTTTCTTATTTAGTGCTCTGCCCTGCGGGATGTTCTTCGCGTTAATGTCCTACCCCCTTCAGTTCTCTGCCTTCGCTAGTTTTCTCTTCAGAGCCCTTAGAAATGAAGTGCCCTAGGGCGATAAACCGCCTTAGACGGATGTCCATGATATTAGCAACGCATTCGCATTCGCATTCAGCATCCTATTCGCATACTCTCCGAATTCGTTCATTTTTTCAGGATATGATCTTCGTCACTTGCAAAAGTAAGGCGAACGACGATTCTTCAGTAGGACGAGCGGTTCGACCTCCAGAGGTCCAGAGAGGTCACTCGGGTCAAAAACGGTGTACCGTATAAAATTCGAAGTATTTCACTTAGCCGAATGATTCAAACACCTAGATGTCCGCTGTCCATCAAAGTGGCAGCACATCAAATTACGTAAACTTCAATGTCACGGTTTGACCTCAGGTCACCGAAATTGGTTTTACTTATGTACTATATCTATTTGCGGGGTACCGAATAAAATCATGGTGACTCATTGCAAATGCCTGGTTTTTGCAGGTCATAGTCTACATAGCACGTACATAGAGCACATGAATCAAGGTGACCCATTGTGGCCACTGATTCATCACCATTCGCCAAAAATGCCCAAAAAATGGCACTATACCAAATTCTTGTGTACCCGATATTTTCCGCAAAATTTTACTTGCCACGACGAAAAAACACCCAGACATTGGTTATGGCCCATGGATGCAGCACATTGAAGCATCTGACCTACAATCTCATAGTTTGACCTATATTCGCAAATTACTGTTTTGACCATGCATTATTGCCATCTACGGGGTACCTGATAATACCATCCTAAGCACATTCATCGGATGAACATTAGCGCCAAAAAATGTCCAATCCGACAAGAAAGCAGCACATCCAAGCATGTCACCTTCAAGCTCACCATCTGACCTCAGGTCAACTAAGATTTTAACATTACACCCTATGGGAATATCACGGTGTACCGAATAAAACTTTCATGAATACATTTATCGGATGGATATTAGCGTCGAATAATCGCACAACAAGCAAGGACGCAGCACATCCGAGCATGTGCCCATCAGTGCAAGCGTTTGACCTCAGGTCAGGTTTTATGAAATTCAGAAAAAGAAAGTGGTCCACTTGGGTACCGTATGTGGGCCAAACAAAGCACGCAAAATAGACTATCTCAACACTGATGCATGCACTAGCAACATAAGAAGCAGCCCACTGCGTGACCTGACCCCAATCGATGACGCATTTCATCAGGTAGCACTAGCGTCCTATTCAACAACGCATTCAGAAACAAATTCACAATATTCTCCAATTCGTCTGAACATTTGACACAACCTTCGCAACCACACCCGTACATGCATCCCGGAACCATTTTCTGCTACGACAAACCGTTTTGCCTTCAGAGGCGAAAAGGTCAGCGAGGTCAAATCTGGGGTACCGCATAACTTCCCTGATAATTCACTTATTGGGATCATTAAAACGTTTATGCAACCGCTATCACGGTGGCATGCAGCACACCAAGTCAACTGGTCACTCGAACCCACCATTTGACCTCAGGTCAACGAAGATTTTAACATTACACCCTATGGGAATATCACGGTGTACCGAATAAAACTTTCATAAATACATTTATCGGATGGATATTAGCGTCGAATAATCGCACAACGAGCAAGGACGCAGCACATCCGAGCATGTGTCCGTCAGTGCAAGCGTTTGACCTCAGGTCAGGTTTTATGAAATTTAGAAAAAGAAAGTGGTCCACTTGCGTACCGTATGTGGGCCAAGCAAAGCATTCAATGTGGACTATCTCAACACTGATGCATGCACTAGCAACATAAGAAGCAGCACACTGCGTGACCTGACCTCTATCGATGACGCATTTCATCAGGTACAACTAGCGTCCTATTCAACAACGCATTCAGAAACACATTCACCAATGTTCTCCGATTCGTGTGGAAATTTGACACAACCTTCGCAGACATACCCGTACATGCATCCCGGAACCATTTTCTGCTACGACGAACCGTTTTGCCTTCAGAGGCGAAAAGGTCAGCGAGGTCAAATCTGGGGTACCGCATAACTTCCCTGATAATTCACTTATTGGGATCATTAAAACGCTTGTGCAACCGCTATCACGGTGGCATGCAGCACACCAAGTCAACTGGTCACTCGAAGCCACCATTTGACCTCAGGTCAACGAAGATTTTAACACTACACCCTATGGGAATATCACGGTGTACCGAATAAAACTTTCATGAATACATTTATCGGATGGATATTAGCGTCGAATAATTGTCCACCGAGCAAGGATGCAGCACATCCGAGCATGTGTTCGTCAGTGCAAGCGTTTGACCTCAGGTCAGGTTTTATGAAATTCAGAAAAGAAAGTGGTCCACTTGGGTACCGTATGTGGGCCAAGCAAAGCATTCAATGTGGACTATCTCAACACTGATGCATGCACTAGCAACATAAGAAGCAGCACACTGCGTGACCTGACCCCTATCGATGACGCATTT
Organism: Imbricaverruca yamaguchii; assembly: GCA_034440575.1. Taxonomy (NCBI): domain Eukaryota; kingdom Metazoa; phylum Arthropoda; class Thecostraca; family Neoverrucidae; genus Imbricaverruca; species Imbricaverruca yamaguchii. The sequence goes on from JAOTOL010001328.1 coordinate 293,556, forward strand.
CATCAGGTAGCACTAGCGTCCTATTCAACAACGCATTCAGAAACACATTCACCAATGTTCTCCGATTCGTGTGGAAATTTGACACAACCTTCGCAGACATACCCGTACATGCATCCCGGAACCATTTTCTGCTACGACGAACCGTTTTGCCTTCAGAGGCGAAAAGGTCAGCGAGGTCAAATCTGGGGTACCGCATAACTTCCCTGATAATTCACTTATTGGGATCATTAAAACGCTTGTGCAACCGCTATCACGGTGGCATGCAGCACACCAAGTCAACTGGTCACTCGAAGCCACCATTTGACCTCAGGTCAACGAAGATTTTAACACTACACCCTATGGGAATATCACGGTGTACCGAATAAAACTTTCATGAATACATTTATCGGATGGATATTAGCGTCGAATAATTGTCCACCGAGCAAGGATGCAGCACATCCGAGCATGTGTTCGTCAGTGCAAGCGTTTGACCTCAGGTCAGGTTTTATGAAATTCAGAAAAAGAAAGTGGTCCACTTGGGTACCGTATGTGGGCCAAGCAAAGCATTCAATGTGGACTATCTCAACACTGATGCATGCACTAGCAACATAAGAAGCAGCACACTGCGTGACCTGACCTCTATCGATGACGCATTTCATCAGGTAGCACTAGCGTCCTATTCAACAACGCATTCAGAAACACATTCACCAATGTTCTCCGATTCGTGTGGAAATTTGACACAACCTTCGCAGACATACCCGTACATGCATCCCGGAACCATTTTCTGCTACGACGAACCGTTTTGCCTTCAGAGGCGAAAAGGTCAGCGAGGTCAAATCTGGGGTACCGCATAACTTCCCTGATAATTCACTTATTGGGATCATTAAAACGCTTGTGCAACCGCTATCACGGTGGCATGCAGCACACCAAGTCAACTGGTCACTCGAACCCACCATTTGACCTCAGGTCAACGAAGATTTTAACACTACACCCTATGGGAATATCACGGTGTACCGAATAAAACTTTCATGAATACATTTATCGGATGGATATTAGCGTCGAATAATTGTCCACCGAGCAAGGATGCAGCACATCCGAGCATGTGTTCGTCAGTGCAAGCGTTTGACCTCAGGTCAGGTTTTATGAAATTCAGAAAAAGAAAGTGGTCCACTTGGGTACCGTATGTGGGCCAAACAAAGCATTCAAAATAGACTATCTCAACACTGATGCATGCACTAGCAACATAAGAAGCAGCACACTGCGTGACCTGACCCCTATCGATGACGCATTTCATCAGGTACAACTAGCGTCCTATTCAACAACGCATTCAGAAACCAAATTCACCAATGTTCTCCGATTCGTCTGAAAATTTGACACAACCTTCGCAACATACCCGTACATGCATCCCGGAACCATTTTTTGCTACGACGAAACGTTTTGCCTTCAGAGGCGAAAAGGTCAGCGAGGTCAAATCTGGGGTACCGCATAACTTCCCTGATATTTCACTTATTGGGATCATTAAAACGCTTGTGCAACCGCTATCACGGTGGCATGCAGCACACCAAGTCAACTGGTCACTCGAACCCACCATTTGACCTCAGGTCAACGAAGATTTTAACATTACACCCTATGGGAATATCACGGTGTACCGAATAAAACTTTCATAAATACATTTATCGGATGGATATTAGCGTCGAATAATCGCACAACGAGCAAGGACGCAGCACATCCGAGCATGTGTCCGTCAGTGCAAGCGTTTGACCTCAGGTCAGGTTTTATGAAATTTCAGAAAAAGAAAGTGGTCCACTTGCGTACCGTATGTGGGCCAAGCAAAGCATTCAATGTGGACTATCTCAACACTGATGCATGCACTAGCAACATAAGAAGCAGCACACTGCGTGACCTGACCTCTATCGATGACGCATTTCATCAGGTACAACTAGCGTCCTATTCAACAACGCATTCAGAAACACATTCACCAATGTTCTCCGATTCGTGTGGAAATTTGACACAACCTTCGCAGACATACCCGTACATGCATCCCGGAACCATTTTTTGCTACGACGAACCGTTTTGCCTTCAGAGGCGAAAAGGTCAGCGAGGTGAAATCTGGCGTACCGCATAACTTCCCTGATAATTCACTTATTGAGATCATTAAAACGCTTGTGCAACCGCTATCACGGTGGCATGCAGCACACCAATTCAACTAGTCACTCGAAGCCACCATTTGACCTCAGGTCAACGAAGATTTTAACACTACACCCTATGAGAATATCACGGTGTACCGAATAAAACTTTCATGAATACATTTATCGGATGGATATTAGCGTCGAATAATCGCCCACCGAGCAAGGACGCAGCACTTCCACACGTTCAAATTTCCACACGAATCGGAGAACATTGGTGAATGTGTTTCTGAATGCGTTGTTGAATAGGACGCTAGTGCTACCTGATGAAATGCGTCATCGATAGGGGTCAGGTCACGCAGTGTGCTGCTTCTTATGTTGCTAGTGCATGCATCAGTGTTGAGATAGTCCACATTGAATGCTTTGCTTGGCCCACATACGGTACCCAAGTGGACCACTTTCTTTTTCTGAATTTCATAAAACCTGACCTGAGGTCAAACGCTTGCACTGACGAACACATGCTCGGATGTGCTGCATCCTTGCTCGGTGGACAATTATTCGACGCTAATATCTATCCGACAAATGTATTCATGAAAGTTTTATTCGGTACACCGTGATATTCCCATAGGGTGTAGTGTTAAAATCTTCGTTGACCTGAGGTCAAATGGTGGCTTCGAGTGACCAGTTGACTTGGTGTGCTGCATGCCACCGTGATAGCGGTTGCACAAGCGTTTTAATGATCCCAATAAGTGAATTATCAGGGAAGTTATGCGGTACCCCAGATTTGACCTCGCTGACCTTTTCGCCTCTGAAGGCAAAACGGTCCGTCGTAGCAGAAAATGGTTCCGGGATGCATGTACGGGTATGTCTGCGAAGGTTGTGTCAAAGTTCCACACGAATCGGGGAACATTGGTGAATGTGTTTCTGAATGCGTTGTTGAATAGGACGCTAGTTGTACCTGATGAAATGCGTCATCGATAGAGGTCAGGTCACGCAGTGTGCTGCTTCTTATGTTGCTAGTGCATGCATCAGTGTTGAGATAGTCCACATTGAATGCTTTGCTTGGCCCACATACGGTACGCAAGTGGACCACTTTCTTTTTTCTAAATTTCATAAAACCTGACCTTAGGTCAAACGCTTGCACTGACGGACACATGCTCGGATGTGCTGCGTCCTTGCTCGTTGTGCGATTATTCGACGCTAATATCCATCCAATAAATGTATTTATGGAAGTTTTATTCGGTACACCGTGATGTTCCCATAGGGTGTAGTGTTAAAATCTTCGTTGACCTGAGGTCAAATGGTGGCTTCGAGTGACCAGTTGACTTCGTGTGCTGCATGCCACCGTGATAGCGGTTGCACAAGCGTTTTAATGATCCCAATAAGTGAATTGTCAGGGAAGTTATGCGGTACCCCAGATTTGACCTCGCTGACCTTTTCGCCTCTGAAGGCAAAACGGTTCGTCGTAGCAGAAAATGGTTCCGGGATGCATGCACGGGTATGTCTGCGAAGGTTGTGTCAAATTTCCACACGAATCGGAGAACATTGGTGAATGTGTTTCTGAATGCGTTGTTGAATAGGACGCTAGTGCTACCTGATGAAATGCGTCATCGATAGGGGTCAGGTCACGCAGTGTGCTGCTTCTTATGTTGCTAGTGCATGCATCAGTGTTGAGATAGTCCACATTGAATGCTTTGCTTGGCCCACATACGGTACCCAAGTGGACCACGTTCTTTTTCTGAATTTCATAAAACCTGACCTGAGGTCAAACGCTTGCACTGACGAACACATGCTCGGATGTGCTGCATCCTTGCTCGGTGGACAATTTTTCGACTCTAATATCCATCCGATAAATGTATTCATGAAAGTTGTATTCGGTACACCGTGATATTCCAATAGGGTGTAGTGTTAAAATCTTCGTTGACCTGAGGTCAAATGGTGGCTTCGAGTGACCAGTTGACTTGGTGTGCTGCATGCCACCGTGATAGCGGTTGCACAAGCGTTTTAATGATCCCAATAAGTGAATTATCAGGGAAGTTATGCGGTACCCCAGATTTGACCTCGCTGACCTTTTCGCCTCTGAAGGCAAAACGGTTCGTCGTAGCAGAAAATGGTTCCGGGATGCATGTACGGGTATGTCTGCGAAGGTTGTGTCAAAGTTCCACACGAATCGGGGAACATTGGTGAATGTGTTTCTGAATGCGTTGTTGAATAGGACGCTAGTTGTACCTGATGAAATGCGTCATCGATAGAGGTCAGGTCACGCAGTGTGCTGCTTCTTATGTTGCTAGGGCATGCATCAGTGTTGAGATAGTCCACATTGAATGCTTTGCTTGGCCCACATACGGTACGCAAGTGGACCACTTTCTTTTCCCTAATTTCATAAAACCTGACCTTAGGTCAAACGCTTGCACTGACGGACACATGCTCGGATGTGCTGCGTCCTTGCTCGTTGTGCGATTATTCGACGCTAATATCCATCCGATAAATGTATTTATGGAAGTTTTATTCGGTACACCGTGATAAAGACATAAAGACATAAAAGATCAGTGCAACTCTGAGCCACAAGGGCCCTTCTTGGTTGCACTCTGTACACTGAACCAGTTGCCCACCAAATCTGCCAATCAGCCCTCCCTGTAATACTGAAAAGCAAGCCCTCTATTCTTATAATGATTGTCTATGCTGTTTTTAAAGATGTTCAATGTTCTGCTACTGACGATGTTTTCTGGCAGCTGGTTCCAGTGTTCCACTACCCTGTTGGTGAAGAAAGTTTGCCTTAACCTTGTTCTGCTGTGGTTAATTTTAATTTTGAATTTATGACCTCTAATTGCATCATTTCTGTTAAATTCAAACATTTCCCCAAGGTATCCCCTCTCCAGACCATTGACAAATTTAAAGACCTCGATGAGATCTCCTCTCAGCCTTCTATATCTAAGTGAAAACATATTCAATTTCTTCAATCTTTCCTCATATGCCAGGTTGCTTATGCCATTAACCATTTTTGTAGCCCTCTTTTGTACTCTCTCTAAAAGCCAACAATCTTTTTCATAGCTAGGAGACCAAGCTTGGATGCAGTATTCCAAATGTGGCCTGACGTATGCACAGTAAAGCTTCCTGATCACTTCCTCACTTCTGTATGATACATTCCTATTTATTGCCCCGAGCATTCTCAGTGCCTTCTTCCTGGCTTCCTTGGTCTGTTCTGATGCCCCCAGTTTTGTGTTTAGAATAACACCTAAATCCTTCTCCTGTTGAGTCACTGATAGCACTTGGCCACCCATCAAGTATGGAGCCTTCATATGCTGCTTACCTACACGCATGATTTTGCACTTATCAAAGTTAAATTTCATTTGCCATTCTTCGGACCACTTCACAAGTTCGTCTAAGTCTTTTTGCAGCGAGATATGCTCATCCTGACCTGTTATTGCCCTAAAGACCTTCAAATCATCTGCAAATTTCAAAACTTTACTGCTTAGGCCACTTTCAATGTTGTTTACAAATATAATGAACAGTAATGGCCCTAGTACTGACCCCTGGGGGACTCCACTAAGAACATTTTGCCATGATGACTTTGTACCATTTAGCATCACTCTTTGCTGTCTATCTGAAAGCCACAACTCTATCCATTTTAAGATGCTACCTGCAATACCATGGGACTGAAGCTGTATCATTAACCGTTTATGGGGTACCTTGTCAAAGGCCTTACTAAAGTCAAGATATGCTACATCAACCTGATTTCCCTGATCAAATTGTTCTGTGGCGAAGTTCAAAAAGTCTAAGAGGTTTGTGAGACACGATCGTCCTTTTCTAAATCCATGTTGAGTATCTTGAATCAATCTGCTACCTTCCAGATAACTAACTATTCTATCCTTGATAATTGATTCGAGTACCTTGCAGACTAGGGATGTGAGACTTATTGGCCTATAGTTTTCAACTTTCCCTCTTTCTCCTTTCTTGAAAATAGGAACTACATTTGCCCTTTTCCAATCGGTTGGAATTTCATTATGTGAAACTGATCTACAAAATATTATACTAAGTGGAAATGCCAGTTCCTTTTCAGTTTCCCGCAACACCCTAGCATAAATATCATCAGGTCCTGCTGCCTTATTTGGCTTTATTTTCCTGATATGATTGTAAACAACATCACTACCAATGAAATCAACATCATTTGTCAGATCCCATGTATCTGAACTATGGTGTACGGTCGGCAGATTGGTCATATCTTCCAATGTAAACACTGATTTGAACTGCTTGCTCAGCTCCTCAACCATCTCACTATCCTCACCCAATGTAGTCCCGTTTACTTCCAGTGGACCAATTGTGTTAGAAACTTTACTCAGCTTGTAGAAACTAAAGAACTTTTTACTGTCCCCATTACAGTTTCTAGCTAAATCCAGTTCCTTTGCTCGCTTTGCTGCTCTGGTTTTTTGCTTCACAGTGTCTCTAGCTTTTCGATACGCCTTTAGATTAATGACATTTGAGGCTTCTTTAAAAACTCTAAATGCAGTTTTCTTAGCCCTAATTGCTTTTATCACGTCTGGTGTAAGCCATGCTGGCTTTCCTACCCTTCTTTTGCGTCTTTGCTTTTGGGGGACATGTCTAATCTGAGTTTCCTTTAAGTAAGATTTGAACTTTTCCCACATTTCACAGGCATTTAAATTGGAGAATTCTTCTTCCCATCTGATGGCACTTAAAGCCGCTCTCATGCCGTTAAAGTCTGCTTTGTTGAAATTTGGAACCTTTACCAAATTATCCTTGATAGTTTCCCCTACATGTGCCTTGAATCTAACTATGTTATGGTCACTTTTTCCCAGAGTTCCGCCTACAGTCAAGTCTTGAACCAAGTCACTTAAATCCGAGAATACAAGGTCCAAAAACGAACCATGCCTGGTAGGTTCCGATACAAACTGGTGTAAGAACAGGTCCTCTTCAAGGCATTTCCTGAACATTTTGCATGATGGGGAGCCAACACCAACATTTTCATAACCTTTTAGATTAAAGTCACCGAGAATAAGGCACTTCCTCTTAAAGTTTCTACTGATTTCCTCACAAATCACCTTGTCAAGCTCCAGTTGCTGAGAATGTGGCAGGGTTCCTGATCGGTAGAAAGCTCCTATCCTAAGAGTATTGCTGTTGCCTTTTCCCACAGTGACATCAAGCCAAATGGACTCCACAGACACATTTTTATCCCCACCTGCTACTTTTTGAGAACTGAATAAGCTATTCACATAGAGCATTACACCACCCCCTTTCATTGCTGGACCCCTATTGCACGAAAACATATTGTATCCCTGGATCTCATAGTCCTGTAAGTTATCTCCAAAATATCCTTCACTGAACCATGCCTCCGTAATGCAAACAAAATCCGGTTCCTCCTCAGCAACATAACACTTGAACTCATCAAATTTGGAACGGATACTCTGAGCATTAAACATCATACACTTAACAAATGCTCCATAACCACCTTTGGCTTTTTCATATTGAGGAGTTCTTTTATCACTAGATGAACTATAACTCTGTCCTCTTGAGTTGCTGCTGTCCCTATTTGCAGACTTTGAGGTTCTATTGCCTTGGCTGACACTATTGGAATATTCCTGAGTTGGCAATGCAATTTCATCCCTCCCCACCCCATTTCCTAGTTTCCCTGAAGGACATGCTCATATACTTTGCCTAACACATGGACCCCCTTCTCAGAAAAATGCAGGCCATCCTTCTGATAGAGGTCCCACGATGCATAAAACCTGCTCCACTTCTCTACAAATGTAAAACCTAGCTCCTGGCAGAGCTTTCCTACCCTGGTGTTAGCTGCCAGTGCCCTAGAGCTCCACTCAGGGGAGGCTCTAGCCCTAGGCAAAATTCCTGTTACAAGCACTCTATTGGTACCCTTCAGGGTGGCCAGAAGGGCCCTGTACTCCCGCAGAAGCTCCTCGCTCCTAGTATGACCTATGTTATTTACCCCTACATGCACTATGACTGTGTTAAACTGGTGATCACTGGTGACCTGTGCCACCGCAGTTACCAGGTCCTTCACCTTGGCACCAGGCCTGGTGATGCACCTCCTGTCCCTCCTACCTTTACAAAATACCCGCTCTAAATGACGCACACGAGAGTCTCCTATGACCAGCACTGACTCCTTACTACTGCTATCCTGGGGGCAGTCATCCAATGCCTGGAACATATTTGTTGTTACTATGCCTGCTCGCTGGGCCGGTCGGCTACACTTCCTCCCGCTCCTACCACCTGCCACCTGCCACTCACTGACCCTTACCTTAGGTTCGCGTCTCCAAATCCTCCACCCCCTGACCTCATGCCACTTCCCCTCCTGTGACCTATCAGAACTACCCCTCCTCTGTTCACTATTAACACTATTAACACTCCCCTCTTGAGAGATCCCAGCCACCTCCACAGTAGGGGAAACCTCAGCTACCTGGTGGCCTGCGACCACCTGGGCATATGATGTCCCTGCTACGGATTGACCCCTTGTTGCTTTATCTTGCCTACCCTGTGCAACAAGGGCAGCCTTGAGGTTGGAAACCTCTGCCTTAAGGGTCCTAATTTCTTCCTCTAGTGCCTGCATCCTGGTCGAAACCATCCTAAACGCTGCAGCTTATGCCTAGATTTAGATTCAAATTAACTTGCTAAATTAACTTGCTAAACAACCGACAAAAAAGCTAACTATCATTCACTATAAATCGCTACCTCCTATACTGTCAGTTAAATATCTGAGTGCCTCAAGAAAAGCAGAAACTATTAAACAATTGTTTGTTTTTTTTTTTTTTTTTCTTTTTAAATAAATTAAATAACTAAACAAGATGTCTAATCTAATTGTCTTCCACACAAGTAGACAACTATATAAATATCCCTTTGATATCACTTATGGCTAGACAGAAAAATGAACAGTCACACAGCACTTATGAATACCCCCAACTTACTACTAATTAAGCTATCTTAAACTTCAACACCAAACACACTATGCACACCAAAAAATAAATAAAGTATGTTAGGATAGTATGAATGTTGTATGTTAAAGTATGTTAGGATAACCGTGATATTCCCATAGGGTGTAATGTTAAAATCTTCGTTGACCTGAGGTCAAATGGTGGGTTCGAGTGACCAGTTGACTTGGTGTGCTGCATGCCACCGCGATAGCGGTTGCATAAACGTTTTAATGATCCCAATAAGTGAATTATCAGGGAAGTTATGCGGTACCCCAAATTTGACCTCGCTGACCTTTTCGCCTCTGAAGGCAAAACGGTTTGTCGTATCAGAAAATGGTTCCGGGATGCATGTACGGGTGTGGTTGCGAAGGTTGTGTCAAATGTTCAGACGAATTGGAGAATATTGTGAATTTGTTTCTGAATGCGTTGTTGAATAGGACGCTAGTGCTACCTGATGAAATGCGTCATCGATTGGGGTCAGGTCACACAGTGGGCTGCTTCTTATGGTGCTAGTGCATGCATCAGTGTTGAGATAGTCTATTTTGCGTGCTTTGTTTGGCCCACATACGGTACCCAAGTGGACCACTTTATTTTTCTGAATTTCATAAAACCTGACCTGAGGTCAAACGCTTGCACTGATGGGCACATGCTCGGATGTGCTGCGTCCTTGCTTGTTGTCCGATTATTCGACGCTAATATCCATCCGATAAATGTATTCATAAAAGTTTTATTCGGTACACCGTGATATTCCCATAGGGTGTAATGTTAAAATCTTAGTTGACCTGAGGTCAGATGGTGAGCTTGAAGGTGACATGCTTGGATGTGCTGCTTTCTTGTCGGATTGGACATTTTTTGGCGCTAATGTTCATCCGATGAATGTGCTTAGGATGGTATTATCAGGTACCCCGTAGATGGCAATAATGCATGGTCAAAACAGTAATTTGCGAATATAGGTCAAACTATGAGATTGTAGGTCAGATGCTTCAATGTGCTGCATCCATGGGCCATAACCAATGTCTGGGTGTTTTTTCGTCGTGGCAAGTAAAATTTTGCGGAAAATATCGGGTACACAAGAATTTGGTATAGTGCCATTTTTTGGGCATTTTTGGCGAATGGTGATGAATCAGTGGCCACAATGGGTCACCTTGATTCATGTGCTCTATGTACGTGCTATGTAGACTATGACCTGCAAAAACCAGGCATTTGCAATGAGTCACCATGATTTTATTCGGTACCCCGCAAATAGATATAGTACATAAGTAAAACCAATTTCGGTGACCTGAGGCCAAACCGTGACATTGAAGTTTACGTAATTTGATGTGCTGCCACTTTGATGGACAGCGGACATCTAGGTGTTGGAATCATTCGGCTAAGTGAAATACTTCGAATTTTATACGGTACACCGTTTTTGACCCGAGTGACCTCTCTGGACCTCTGGAGGTCGAACCGCTCGTCCTACTGAAGAATCGTCGTTCGCCTTACTTTTGCAAGTGACGAAGATCATATCCTGAAAAAAAATGAACGAATTCGGAGAGTATGCGAATAGGATGCTGAATGCGAATGCGAATGCGTTGCTAATATCATGGACATCTTAGACGGGCAGTTTAACACCCTTCTAGCTGTACTTAGTCGGGGGTGGATCCAGTAAGGGTCATGGATATGGGGAAACATGTTCAGAGGAAAGGAAGGACATTGGTTTCACTTCGAAATACCTGTATGATCGTCTTTGTCTTCCGGGAAGCGCTTCTGCTGAAAAAGAACAAATCGAGGGGTGATCCACTTGAGCCTTCCCAGACGGGCACCTTTTCCGAGCCGGAACGGCCTCACGATTCTGATAAGCTTCGCTTATTTTACTCTTCCAGAAGATAACTTGTATTTTTGGGTGTTGGATGGTTGGCAAGAAAGGTGATTTCACGAGTGCCCGCATTAGTCTACTGTTGAGGAACGCCTGAGGATGATTACCGTGCGGGAAAAGAGGCTCACACACCGCCTGGCGCGTGTTATAGTAGTAGTTAATAGTAATCCGCACAACACTAGTTGTGCGTATTAACCCCCGCACGTCCGGTTTTTCCTCATTTTCCGCCAAACTAATATTGTTAGCAAGGCCAAACCTCGCACAGCTGTTCATTGGTCTTTTCTGCATATCCTCATACATTTTTAATCCTGGGTCATCTCAGGTCAGGTCACCAGGTCAGGCGAAGTGACCCAACTACACTCTGAGTTCTAGGTGGCATAACTTCCACAATAATTGAGCGATTGATTTCAAACTTATAGTACGTCCTCATCTCATCAGGGACCATAATATGCATAGCGGTTTTTTCGTAGTATTGACCTTAGGTCACATCGCTGCCATGGCTTCCCCATTATAAGGCTATGGTAAAATATACAAATGTTTCCTAGTTACACATTTGCGCTCGGAATGATCTCACAACGGTTGTGGCATGTAGATGGAAGCTATGCTCAATGTTACCGCTGACATTTTTGCTCAGTGACCTCACCAAGGTCTCTGAGGTCACTTTAGATCAGTACACATTTCTGCGCATTACGTTGCACTGCATTGAGCTAGAAGGCAGAAATTACCGTCATTGTCCTTGTATCGTCAAGACGTGTCGATTTATACCTTACATGACCTCCCTAGGCCTTGACCTGAGGTCATGAATTCATGGCCTTGACCGAAGTTTCGGTTGACCTGATCTTAAATTGCACCGCCTATGGCCGGTAGCGCATTTCAAGGACTGTTGAATAGCGTTCGCCATTTGTTTCTATCTGTTACACGTCCTGAGATATGTGTCAATATCCGAGTCCCACCTGATCTGGTCAAATTTGACCTAAGATGGCCCAGTCACCTGAATATTGACCTGAGCGAAAAAAAGGACCGAAACACTTTCGATAGAGCCCGTCACCAGCTAACCAGCTATCCAACGCCGTTTTCCGTTTGTCGCTAGCTAGCATAGTTCCAGAGATCTTAGGGGGGCAGACCCCCCGGACATGCGAAGTTGGCGCGGACCACCGGACGTGCGAGTGTTAAGTGGTTATCATCAGTCGTGGCTTGCGCCGCATTAGAAAGGGAGTGGCTATCCTACGACGTGACTTGTGCCGCTTTAGAAAGCCAAGAGATTTGCATAATTTCACAGGTCAAGCAATTTCTTCGGTCGCTTCGCATTTTTTCCCCACCAAAACCTACCCACATCTGATATCAAGCTCGTAGGGAACCTCAAGTAACATTTAAAACCTGGACACGTCAATTTCAAACTTCAAGGCGAAAGGTTAGTTTTTTTTCTCTCGCAATCGCAGTCTCCACGCTTCTTCCCTATGGCTTCAATTTCCATAAGTGGGTGTCATTCGACGTGCCATGAGGTACGATAGCAGACTGTTTAGAAATAAGATTAACGCTCAAAGTCAAAGGTCGAACTCATTTATTCGGTCCACTTGCGCTTTTTCGTTTTCTCAAAAAGCTACGAACATTATGTATCAGGCGAAAGCCGAGATCTACCCTCAAGTAACATTTGAATCCCGGACATGTCAAGTTAAACCTCAGTCAAAGGTTAGTCTAAATTTTCTCCGGAATTCTTGCGCTTAAAGACATAAAGACATAAAGACATAAAAGATCAGTGCAACTCTGAGCCACAAGGGCCCTTCTTGGTTGCACTCTGTACACTGAACCAGTTGCCCACCAAATCTGCCAATCAGCCCTCCCTGTAATACTGAAAAGCAAGCCCTCTATTCTTATAATGATTGTCTATGCTGTTTTTAAAGATGTTCAATGTTCTGCTACTGACGATGTTTTCTGGCAGCTGGTTCCAGTGTTCCACTACCCTGTTGGTGCAAATTGAAGCCATAGCGCTTCGTCGCTATGGCTTCAATTTGCATCAGGTTGGGGTCATTCGACGCGGCTTGCTTTACGGTATGAAAAAGTTGAGAAAGCCAACTATTTTTGAAAGTGTCAAAGATTCGGTGTGTTCGTGTGTACATTGATTGAATGTAATATTGCAATAGTATTGCTAGTACGTATATATTCAAATTTCTTTTTCTTCCCAGCTAGTGATAGCTGCGATCGCTATCACCAGCTGTGTGATCACACTCATATCCTATTTGACTGGTAGCTCTTCCCAGAAATCAGTAATTGCCTGTTCGGACGGCGCTCTTATTGCTGTATTGTAATTTACTTTGCTATATTTTTCCGTACATGTCAAATACAGAAATGTTTCTTCAAGTCTTCTTCATGGTTCAACGGGGGTTGTAAAATTTGCAAGAGAAGCTACGCGTGAATGCGCACGATTTTGCAACCAGCGTTCATAATCGCGAGACAGTGAGAGTTCATAACCGCGAGAAAACGACTCTTATTATCAGAGGTGGATCCAGGAATTCTCATGGGGAAGTATTGATCTGGAAGGGCGTCATTCTTTGGAAGGGCGCCAATGCGAAAGCACCTGGACGCTTTTTCTTCCACGGGAGTGACTTTTTCTCTCAGAAGGGCTCCTCTGTCCAAAGGAATAGTTTAAGTAGCATACCCGAACCTTTTCCAAGCGGCACCTTTCATCGGCCGAAGGGACGCTACATTCCGTATGGGGGCCACATGCCCCAGTGCTATCCCCTGTATCCGCCCCTAGTTGTTATTGCATGCTACTTTAAAGCAAGTCGGCTCATATGCGTTCGACGGCAACGCTGGGCGCCGGTGCTCATCGCCATAACACACTGGCCTCTCAGTTGGCAGTACCAAGGTAGCCTGACCTAGCCTAACCTAACCTAATCCAACCTAACCAAACATAACCTAACGTGACCTAGCTAAAGCAACGCCGGCACCAGCGTTGGACGGGACGCATATATCTTCCGAAGTTCATAACTTTCAACGGTAAGTCCAGTGGCTTCAGACATGCCCCTTCTATTAAAAATCCTGGATCTGCGCCAGTCCTCTTGGCTACGCCCTTGGAAGAGGTCCCGGGCTGATGAAACTGCAATTAAAGAGGAAGTACTGAGCGCCCGGGTGTTGATTTGTGACAATTATTCTGGCGGTGTGGGGGGAATACATGAAGGCAATGGATGGATCCAACTTGATTGGGAGCTCATATTCCATAGGATCCCATGGTAAAGCTTGAAATTATTGGTGGTGGGGGCACTTGCCCCTCGAAATATATAAAGCAACACTTCCTGAGCGTCAACCCGTGCCCTGCAGGATGGTCGTGCAGATTCAGGGATGGTCGGCAGATTCATGGACATTTTCACATGCAATTTTGAACCCGCGCCCCTCTGGGATGTCTCGAGTGCTCACCTCATATTGTTCAGCTAGAAGCACCCCTCAAGTGTGCTGACGTGCACAGGACCCTCTCCCTCCTAAGCAGATTTTCGGCCGAGGGCGCCCCCTCAGGTATTTTCGTAGGGCGCACCTCCTAAGAAATTGCTTCCACAGACAAATGCCCCTCCCCACGACAATTCCTGGATCCGCACCTGGTTAGCAGATTAGATAACTGTAAACATCTCCAGCGTCACTTCGCAAGTGTTTATCGGGCATCCGGGGTCTTATTTTCATGTGGTACACATGCTTAATACTGCACAAAGTTGGCAAAACGATGATAGAAGTTAGAACTCAAAAACACAATTACAGTATTTTGCAGTACGTTTCGCCGTTTCTATCTGCTCATCATGAACCCGGCATCATTTTTAATTCCTTGTTATCAAAATATATCCATAACTTTTCATTTTACATTGCATTCCATGGCCAAAATGTGTGGGAGCGGGAGACACGCTCGATTTGTTGCCCATATACCGTTGCTCCAGCCGGGACCGGCAGGAATAGGACGCGGAAAGTGCGGTGGACCGTGGTACTAGTCAGCCGTCTAGTTTTATATAGAGGTCAATGTCTTACATATTAAGTCCTGAGGCGCGGGGAGATTGACCTATTTAATAACTCTATAGTTATATGAAGGCCAATGCACTGGAACGTGTGACAAACTATCCGCAAACGTTACAACTAGTGGGTAGATCTAAGTTTGTGGTGTTGTGCTGTACTTCTCCGTTGGGTCTAATCTCATTTTCAAGGTAGTTGCGACAGTTCTACATGTCTAAATTGTCGATGACATGTTCATTGTGATCAGTTCCCCCGAAGCATTGTAGTATTTCAATATAGCCGAGTATTCAGTATTGCATGTCTATCTTGTTGGAATATGACGTCACGTATCCCCTGTGCTTCAATTTATTAATACCTATAACGCATTATTGAATATAGCTGAATCGTGCATTCCTGTTGGTTTTGCGGGACATGCATGGGTTTAGAACGCTGGCGAGATTGTAGCAATAATTTTGGTATCTTGGTTGCAGCTTTGCCTTATCGATATGCCATTTTGGAAGGATTCAGGAAATTTGCTGTAATCATGCATGTATGGGAGGATACCTTTCTTCAAACCCATAACATCAAAATCATAGTTTGCACTTTCAAATGAATCCTCAGCACTTTTAACGGAACAGTTAATTGTCAAACACCACCACATTGCCTCCAAATGATAAAGACGAGAGAATATTTGTCTGGAGAGGATAATGTTCCTGATGCAAGGATATCAGGGATGGCATGTTTTCTGACCATGACAGGCAGATGCTACTCTCAAGTTGTATTCTCACAATCACTGCTAAAGGTCATGCAATATAATGCTGCAATTTTGCATGACTGGTGATCAATGTCTGCAAAAAAAATTGTCCGGTCAGGTCATTTTATTTTGTTGAATGTGCACATTCCCTGATATAGCCTGGTGATAGTGCTGATAATAATTATATGTTCTCCCTGATTTTTGTCACCCAGATCATTGTTCTCTTGATAAAATTATTATCCCTGTTTTTCAGTTGTGTGATTGAGTGGTGTTTGACAATGCAAAGTGCACACTTATTGTTCTTATAATTATATTTGTGACTAATGTATAAATATATTGTAATATATAATGAATGACTCACACTCAGGCATAAATATAATTATCAAATTATATTTATACCTGAGTATGAGTCATTCATTTGCATAATAAACACCATCAGGTTGTGGAACAACTAGCAACAGACATAGGATGCTGGTGCAAATTGGAGGGGTCTGTGTTATTTTGTTCCATATGGTTAATGGTCGAGATCATGAAAAGTAGAGGAGTCATGGACTTACCTTGCTTAACCTCCCCCTCCCTCCCACACTACTGCTGTGACTATGGGTATACATCATGCTCTTCAATTTCTGTTCCACCTATTTCAAATCCATTGTTCCCAGCCAATATTAGTTTTGTTTAAGTCTGTGAATATGAAAGGAAGCCACAATATCAATAATAGTACAAAGACTGTCTGCTCCTGATGTTCTGGGCTGAAAGTTGGTTTTCAATTCAGTGATATAAAGCAGATATCAAGCATTGGTAATAGAGATTGAAACTAGTAGTACATTAAGCTTCAATGATCCTGCACCCAACATGTCATACTGATGTTATAAGGAATTTTGATATCAGCACCATCTAGCATCCTGCTCATCAGTAATTTTCTGTCACTTGGATGCATCTTTTAAGTTTATGGACCAGATTTACCTCTTGTTAGTCATTTGGGCTTTAGGGCAGGTTGACAACTATGGCCATATTGCACCCAAAATGTATCTCCTGGATTTGTTGTCATGGGATTAACCATATAACAACAAAGATAGCTCTTTTCTGATAATTGTGCAAATGGACAGTTTCCCTGTGTCCTGGAATGTCCATTGCCCACCTTATATAACACTTTAGAGGCAGGGTGCACTCCACTCAGTCAAACACAGTGGCCACTGTTTCTTGCTACATGCTATGTTGCATTTCCCCTGCCCACTAAAAAGGAATATCAGACTGTATTGAACTATCTCATCCTTCTGAATAGTTTAGAAGCTGAGGCTCCCACATGTGCTGTCCCATCCATGCTCATTATGAAGCATTGTTGACCATGATATTTCAGTGTTTTTGGTTATGGAACCTGACATTGTTTTCTCTATCACCAATATTTCATTAAATGCATTCATAATTCTGTTGAAGTAACTATTATGCATGCCTTACATTTCAGCTGGATGACCTCCAGTCGAGATGAGCATGATTTCACCACTGAGGGCAAAACATTGTCGGACCCAAGCCTGTTCAGCCAGGTGGCAGCCAGTCTGGCCAGTACGGCCGCCGAGCTGGCCAAGCTGACGCACCTCTTGCGCCAGCTGACGGCCGTGCTGGCGCAGGAGGTGAAGGAGCAGCGCGCGGCGCCGCCGTCGGTGCCGCTGTCCGCCGGTCAGCTCGGCGCCGTGTCCCTGGCCGAGGATGGCCTGACTGCCGAACTGCGCCGCCACTGCTCCGCCTGGCGCCGTGCGGGCCGGCAGCTGGCGCGACTGCAGGCTCACGTGCGGCCGCACCTGTGGCAGCGGCTGCAGCGGCGGCAGGCGGCCGTGCTCGCCGACATTGCGGCGTTATTGCGCACCCTCGAGAAGGTCGTCTCCCTGCTGCTGGCGCTCACCGCCTGTCGCGACTACAGCGACGCCGATGTGGTGCACATGGAGAGGCTACTGCGTGTGGTGTGTGCCGTGCACGAGGTCAAGAGTGTGCTGCTGGCGGCGAGTCGGCGGCAGGAGCTGCCGCTGCCTGGCCTCCGCCTCTACCAACACACATTCAGTGCATACGACCTGGGAGCGCTGCAGTCAGTGGAGGAGCTGTGTGAACGGCTGGCCGCCGCCCGCGCTGTGCGGCTATCTGCCGCGCTCGAGTCGCGCATGACAGCCGCGGGGGTGGACGTGAGTGGTCTGCTGCGGCAGTGGCGGCCGGCCGTCGAGCACCAGCCGCCGGCCAGCCTGCCGCCGATCGTCGCCGCCGGCGGCCGGCCGGCGGAGCGCGGCTCCGCGACGTCCGGGTACGCCAGCAGCGCCGGAGAGCCGGAGCCGGGCCGGGGCGACGCGCCGCCGGCGGCCGACCTGCAGCGGCTGCTCGGCCACGAGGAAAACGTGGTGCGCAGTGTGCTGCTGGCCGCCGGCCGCGTGTGGCCGCCGCGCGCCGACGCGGCGGACGCCGTGCCGGCCCAGCCGGTGTGTAGCCGCAGTGGCGGCGCGCTGGCGCGGCTCTACAGAGACGCCGTGTGGCGGTGCGCCTGTGACCGGGCCAGCCAGCGCCTGCTGTGGCGGACCGCCGGCGACGGCCGCCGACCCCCGCTGGCTGTCGTCGGAGGAGGCGCCAGCCTCGCCTGGCTGCGCCAGGTTCACGACCGGCTGAAGGGTCAGTCCGGCAGGCGGCACACCATTCTCGACCGGCCGCAGCTCGCCACTTGTGATGAAATGATTAATTTAGGACGTACTGTGTGTCGTGCTTTTTCATGGATGGTGTCGACTGTGTGGCTTGCTAAATATATCCCTATGATGGAAATTACTGAGGTCCTCTCACTTGCTTTATACTAACTGATGCTTTATGTCGACGGGAATCATTGGAACATGTCCAATCCCACTGAAATGTATGATAGTTTTTACTTCCGGTTGTGAAGGACTCCTTGGTATGCAGGGTATTGCTCAGGTTCGTGTTATCCTGTTCGACAAACGTAGCTGAGGCGCGCTGGTGCAGCTCATGCTCCCCGGGAACCGATAGCAATATAGTCTGCTGCTGCTATAATGCAGACCAGCTATTTCGATGCTTAATCAAAGTAGCCTCTTGACATCTGGTGCACTGCGAATTTGGATTAGCGTGCGAGTTTCCAGGACTGTCGCTGCAGACAGTCCCAGCTGACCTGACCTGTTGTTCGGACAGACAGCCTCTGGCAGTTGGGGGTGTCGCCGGTGGGACCCACCTGCCGACTGCGACAGATGGTGCTGCCGTCATACGTGTGCTTCCTGCTGGCGCCGGCACTGCGCCAGAGCCACGACACGCGACCCGTGCCCGTCCTGCTGGAGGGTGGCGACCAGGGCACCAGATGTGGTAAGTGTCGTCGGTGTGTCCCTCCACCCCCCTCCCCCACCACATACGTATTGGAGGGCGGTGACCAGGGAACCAGATGTGGTCAGTGTTGTCGGTGTATCCATCCACCCCCTACATATGTGTCCATCATGCTAGGATGTGGTGACCAGGGCACCAGATGTGGTAAGTGTCGTCTGTGTGTCCCTCCACACCCTACACGTGCATGTGCGGGATGGGGGTGTCAAAATTGGTGGATGCGGTCAATGTCATCTGTTTTTCCATAACTATTTGTGAGATTGCCTTTGCTTTTTTAAAAGGGTATCACCAATATCAAATTGTACTCAATAAATTGATTTAACTAACTCAACTAATTCATTTATAAACACTCATTAATTGATGCACAATACTATACATTCTAAAGTATCTAATAAATGTATTGTGTGTGGTTCGGGTAAAGCAAGTACTGGTCGGCTATGTAGCTGCTGCAGTTGGTGCACCACTAACCTCCGACAACTTCGCAAAGCTCGATCCGGTGCCATTGAGCTGTTCTCGATCTGTGCGTGTCACCTACCGACAGTTTTGACTGCGCGTTTGTCTGTGCTCGACGTCTTGTCGAATGCTTGTTTGGCCCACAGGGAAGCTGTACTATGACGCTATGCGATGTGTGTTGGATCAACTGAGCTGGGTGGAGGCGGAACTGGGGACGCTTTCGACCGACGGCCAGCTGTGCGACCACCTGGTGCCACTGCTGCGCCTCCAGCTGACTCTGCAACACCAACTGTCAGTATACGGCCACAGCAGCCTTGTTGGTATATATACATATGCACATATATATATATATATATATATATATATATATATATATATATATATATATATATATATATATATATATATATTTATTTATGTTCATTTATACATTTATGTATATTTATTTATTTTTATTTATTTATTGTATTTATTTATTTATTTATTCATTTATAGCTCACGTGTAGCTGCCGAAACATGGTGTCAAAGCTGTACCAATCTATGCCGTTTCTGTCGCGTCCAGTATTACATTTCACACTCAGATTATATGAGGTTCTAGTTGGAATAGAGTAACCACAAACGATTGCACTATTAGATGCATTCAAATCCACCACCAGCTCCCATGGGATTAAATACAGCCACGTTTGCACCTTCCCTCGTCTGTGCCGAGTAGAAACAAATACCCCGGCAACAATCTCTGGACCTGACTACAGCTTCTCGCGTATGACAGTAACGTGACTTGCTACCGTCTCTCGTCGGCATTGGTCTCGCCCTCGACTGTGACCTACTCTCGCATGTGATGTGATCTGTGTTTTCAACATGGTGGTGTTTTCGTTTTCAGTTGTGCTTATCGAGGTGGTGGTATGTGTGTATGTATCGAACATGCTCATTTACTTCATCCAAGGGAATAACATCAATGAACATTCCAGCAGAGAAAGGCAGAAGTTACTTTTCCAGAGAGCATACTGGCCAAACCATCCACGATAGGATTGTTTTGTCCAATCCTGGCCTCCGTTGAATCGGTACGATCTGACACTGTCCTCAGTTATACTACCACCAGCTTCCATTATACTGGCACCAGCCTCCTTTATACTCCCACGTAAGCTGCACGACCACCGTAGTCGATGCGCTCGTAAACCCCAATACTGCTACGCGTGTCTGTTGAATTGGTACGGTCTGCTACCGTCCCCCGTTATGCTGCGACCGCTCTCGGCTATACTGCCACGCGTGGCCTCCGTTAAACCGGTACGACATGCCACCGTCTTCGGCTGCACTGCCACACGATGAGGTGAGCCCTGTCTGCTGGACGGTGACGGAGACGGCCGTGTGTTGTGTCGGTCAGGCGGATGGTGCTGCACCAGCTCAACATGTGGGTGGCGTCACGCGATGAGGTGAGCCCTGTCTGCTGGACGGTGACGGTGACGGAGACGGCCGTGTGTTTTGCTGGTCAGGCGGATGGTGCTGCACCAGCTCAACATGTGGGTGGCGTCGCGCGGCCAGGTGCTGCTCAGCTCGTGGCAGACGTCCGCCTACTTCCTGGTGACCCTGGCCGACCTGCCGCGCTGCATCCAGCTGATCAACTCTCTGGAGGTGCGCCGCCACTCTTCGCCGGCTTGCTGTGATGTCCTCCCCGTGATGGATCGGAACCCGTGATTGCACTCGAACTGTGTGGCAGTCGGTCCCCTGTGGCGAATATTCGGGCTGCATTGCAGTTACACTTGCGTACCTGTATGAAGAGTGCATCCCCAGCGCAGGGCTTCTCCATTACAATGTTGCATCCTACGTTACAGTTGATCCTGTGGTAAAGGTAATGTTTGAACTAAAAGGAACTAAAAAGGACTCCCAGTTTCCAGACAGCACTGCAAACCTTTCGCAGATTTCACAGAATACTTTTGAATTGTTTGGTTCCAGGGAACAGCGTGTTATGTCAAATACGAGGCTCACCGAAGTTATGCTTTCTCCTCCATTGTTTGGTAATATAATATAGATCCATTAGATCAACTGATGTTTTATTTTTTATATCTGGATGTTAGCCTGGGAAAATTCTTCAAATATATTGTAAAAAGCTAGCTTTCTGCTATATGATCAACATGGTCGATGTGCCCTCAAGCCCCCCCCCCCTCGAAGCTAGGTTTCCATGAGCCATGCACACCACTTCACTTCTTATACCTATGGGTTATGCAATCCCTTCAACCGTGCTTCTGCCACAGACTCCTATCATAATGTAATCGTATCCCAGTCCGGGTCTCAGTGGGCGCTGTATGACCGAGCAGTCGATGCGCCCCTAAGCCCAAATATCCAGCCAACCAGTCGATGTGCACATTGAGCCTCTGGTACAGGGATGCCCGTGTCAGCGAGTGTTCGTTTCCAGTCGAGTCGGCCGCTGGACGCCATCGCCTCGTCGTCGCCGCAGCTGGAGTGGTGCTCCGCCGAGCGGGCAGAGTCCAACCGACTGCTGGACGTCGTCTGCGAGCGGCTTCAGGTCAGGCAGTGCCCAGCTGAATGATCTAACACGGTCGATGCGTTCTGAAACCCCACAAAAATTCTGCCCATGCCCACGGCGGCTAGTGCGACCCCCGCCTCCTCGCCGTGGCGCCTTCACCAGCGCAACAGGTGACTAATGGTCATAACAGGTTGGGTGACTACTGGTCTTAGGCTGTCGGTCGGGCTTACTAACACTGCGCGCGCTCTCGTACACCGGCGCACGTGCGTTCTTAATTCAGAAGTATACAGAAGTATCGGAAGCCTCTACAGCAGGAGACCACCTCACGACAGCCACCACCCACACACGAGATAGCCATACTTCAACTCCTTTAGATCTTTATACATTGGGATTACTATGCACATGCAGAGCGCATGACCATGTGAATAGGAAGATCGCTAAGTCGTTGCTAATGAGGGATCAGAAACCAGGTCTAAATTCCTACACTACCTCTGCTTGTGGTATGATAATATGATCACTCGTTAGGTATTTACCGTTGTGTGCCCGACGGAGTATGCATATGCATCGGCATGGGACTGGTGTCCGATTGTTTTGTTCCTGCTTGTATTGCGATCTTCCTCTGTACGTGCGCACCATATTAAAGAAGGTAGGTGGGATAGACTTGTGAAAAGGTCTACCTACATTGATTGGTGTATTTTAAGGCTTTGGCGATATATATTTGTGATCAGGTACCGTCGTGTGTCAACAGCGTAAGCACATGTGGGTAAGTCCTTTACTAAATGCGATTTAAGGTGTCTCAGGCTTCCCATGACTATGCTTAGCATGCCCTGACATCTTGATTGGCTTTTGGCCTGCATGTATGTTAGAAACATGGCGGTGGTGATTGACACGATGAATGTATTTTTGGGAGATTTGAAGAAAAGATGCACCTAGAATATACAATAAGTGTAAAATAACTATTTTCGCTTCCTTTTGTTTTGTCCACTTTGTATGGTATTGATACATATTTAATGTTCTTCGCCAGAGCACTAAGCAATTTGTCACTTGAAAATCATGAACATTGGTGTGTAACCATGAAAAAGAGGACTTGATGAAAATGAAGAATGATGGCAAGATTTGTTGTTATTTTTATCGTAAGATCTGGTGGCGTATTTGCCATTGTCACGAGGTTAGCACGTTTTACGTTTCGCGTTTACATTCCATTTACATTTCGTTTCACAATTGAAAAGCAAATCGGTACTACTCGAGCGAATTGCATGCACCCGCTATGTATTCTCATCAAATGGAAAGTCATCGAAGTTGCCCTCGCACCCACCTCGATGTATTGGTGGCGTTATTCGTGTGACTGGCCCGCAGTGAGTCGTGACAGGGAGGCAGGCCCATTGTCGGTGTAGTCTCGGCGACAGCGGGGGTCTGGACGGCCACGGTGACCGTGCTGCTGACCGGTACACCTCCGCCACAGCAGAGCGCGTGCACCGCCAACCTGGCAAGTGTTTCGGAGGCGTGCCGCAGCAAGGCGCTAGCGTCGCTGTCGCGTCTTGTGCCCGGCAAACAGTACTGGCGACGCGCCGTCATCGCCACGTCGCAGCCGAGCAACTATGTCAGACCGTTCATAGGTGAAGTGCTCCGGCGTGTTGGGGAATTGGCGAACTGCGTGGTGTGATGTGGTGCCACTGAGAGGTAGCGGGGGGGGCCACGTCAAATCACCATGTCGATTTGACGAAAAATATTGTCTAACCATACTCTTCCTGTTCCTTCAGACTTCATATATCTGTTGACCCATGGGTGAAATCGCCGCAGGCGTTGAATTTTGAGAACTTGACCTAAGGTTTCTGATCTAGAGGCCACTGAACATTAATCCGAGACCCCGTTAGACCACAAACTCCAGAGGGGCCTATAACTTCCGGAATATTTGTCTCATAGCTACAAAGCAAACTCCATGTGATAGGAAAATGCTAGATTTTCCTTCTACCTTCTACCAAGTTCTACCTTCTACCAAGTTAGTTACCTTCTACCAAGTCTGACCTTGACCTGAAAACGTGAAACTAAAAACAACAAGTATGAGTCCTCCGATTTTGTTCATCCTGACATGTTGCTGGTGTAATAGTCCTCTATCAGCCCTAAAAATAGAGTGGACCCACAGTACTTTATGAGAAATCAGTGGTGAAATGCTTTTGTATATATCCCTGCATGCAAAAGATGCATTACAATTGTCATATGCCATGGCACGATTGGTGCCGCACGGTGAAACTCCCTGTGTGAGGTATGTCGACCGTGCTCATTTCAAAAATGAGTTATGCTTATCTAACTTATAGGGCCGATGGCCTTTGACCTAATATAACCTTGGCATGAACACTTAAAGTGCAAAACTCACCTTTAATAAATAGTTGACCATAGTTGAGGCCATAGTTGACCTGTGACTGACTCTCTGGACCCTTTGCCATGATATCTTTAGCTCACTTCTGAAATTTGGTATACTTTACAAGAACCTGTAAATATAATTAATTGCGCTATTAGAATCCGGACGTTTAGAATGCGTTCACATTAATATCTGGTGTAATCATCGAAACAAAACAAAAACAACGAACACCATTCGCGTCTTGATGTGTTCGTATACTAATTAACTGCGTAATTTTTGGAAAGAAACTATAAAGTCAGCATAATATTTCATTGAGCATATCCATGCAATGTCGTACATCTCAGGTGTCGCATGTACCCTAACGCCGTGTCTTCCTGATGTATTTGTTCAATCCTGCACTTGGCTCTGTCGACTTCGCTTTTTATACGTGTACACGGCCTGTTGATGTGATTGGCTTCTCCCGCACGGATGATATCGAGTGACCTTTACCTCGAGAACATTTGGATGGGCGCTGAATGGCCTTGCAGTTGGCGCGCCATTAAGCCAAAATAATCAGACAAGAGTACATTTGGATGCTGATGGTAAATGAAGCTGACCACAGGATCGTGTGTGTTCAGACAATTCGCTATTGCCTCTTTGCTTTCTCGATCTACGGAGGTGACTAAATAGAGTCACCAGACATGTTGCAGACAATTACTATTTTTCTCACTGCCAATAACGCTGGGACAGCCGCTAGTACATCATGTGTTTCCTTCTTCCCCTGTAACTTTCGAACTGTTTTAACTGAACGATCATTTCGGCAAAGAGCAGAACTTTTTCAACTGAATTTGTCCCAGGACATTTCGAGAAGGTGTCGGAGGAAGAGGTGTGTTGGTTGGTTATTGGTGTTTCGACACATCGACCGTTGAGTGATGTAGCGTCGCCAATCTCTCACGCCGATTGGTCGCGGGCGAAGAGTGGCGACAGGTGGGACTCGAATCCACAACCTTTCGATTGTGAGACGAGCAACATACCCCTAGACCACTCGTCCCCGGAAGAGGTGTGTGGTGACTGAATATCTCCTGTCTTCCCTGAAGAGGTGCTGGAGGTGTATGTACTGACTGGGTGTCTCCCGTGTTCCCCACAGAGGAGGTGCTGGAGGAGGTGTTGGGCGCGGCGAGTCGGCTCGGTTCCCCGCTGCAGACTACCGTCGCAGCCCTGGTCGTCAAGGTCACCTGCCTCAGTTGGATGGAGTACCTCCTACAGCGCAAGTTCATATTTAGGTATAATTTGCACTTCGCCAGCACTCAGGCACCCGCTCTTCTTCGGCACAGAAACTTAACAACCTAAGGACACCAGGTGAGGAAGAACTTTTTAGCGGACGACTTGTTCGCAAGACACATGGATATTTTCAGCATTCACAACTATGATTCGCCACATTGGCATATACATATGGTATATCCGACTATAGCCGACTATATAATAGCCTACAAACCGGTGCCAACTAACCGCGAATCTGGCCCAAACGTACCTCGTCCATTGAATGGCGAGGTCAAGCTCCGACATCACTGGGGCGCAAGTTCCTCGAAGTTCTTATTTTCTGTATTTCTGCCACTCGACTCTTTTGAGAAGCTGATGTTCCATCTGAACTCTTGATTATGAAGTTTTCAATAACATCACCTTGGAGTTGAGAGCGTGGCCGACATAATACGCCAGATTGGTGACGTCCGTACTGGCTCAAACTATTTGAATGCACCTGGCATTCGGGATGAAGTTTTAATTGATGGCACTGGCGGTGTGGTTGGTGAAGCGCCTCCTTGCCGTCCATCACTGACGTGGGTCTGAGCCAAACAAGCCTACCATTCGGTCTTCATAATCGGCGCGCTCAGCAACAGAGAAAGGCATGTGGCTACGATGCGACAATAGAAGTCTAGGAAGATTGCTGGGTATTTCTGCCAGGACCTGCTGGACAAGAACCTCATTCAGAAGAGCAGAAGTCAGTGGAGTGTTGCAGTTGTCGTGGTGGAGAAAAGGGACGAGAGCAAGAGACTCAAACCATTACCGCATGCTGAACGAAGTGACTGGATTGGGCACACACCCGCTGGTCCGTGTGAATAATGCACTGAGCCGTCTTCAGGTCAACCATTTTTACATGGATTTATCACATCGATTATCCTTTTTTGTCACCAATTGATCTCGCCATTGGCTACTGGCAGCTCAAGATGAAGGAGGAGGTCATCGAGAAGTCTGTCTTTTCGACACACAACGACCATTCTGAGCGGATTCGCATGCCCGTGGGACCATGTGGATGGTGCTGCAGATGTTGCGCGTTGGTCGGAACTGGACCTGCACACTTTGTCGCACGGACGGTGTCATTATCTGGTCATCAGGATTCTCTACGTACTTAAAGAGGTTGGATGAAGTGTTCGGACGATTCAAGGACTCAAACTTGCTGCTGAAGCTGGTCAAATGTCATTTTCCGCAGAGCCAGGTACACTACCTACATTTCTTCGTGTCAGGAGTCCTCGCGACTTTACCAGGGTCGGCACCAACGCTACCGTGGGCTCCGTCCTGTTGAGTGACGTGTATTGTCACGTCACGTCACATGTGTTGGATTAGCATCCTGCTGCCGTCGATTCTGCGAGAACTTTGCAGACGTCGCGAAGCCTTCACTCGAGGCTTTTGGAAAGACAAGCACATCGTAAGTTCAAGAACAGTTCCAAGTGGATTGCTGACTATGCAACAGCGTTCCAGAATCTGAGGGAAGCTCTGGCGGAGCCTGTGCTGATGTTAGGGAATTGAGTGAACATCGGGTAGGTGAAATTCTTCCTCTCATCATAGACGTATCAGATGCTGATGTTGGAGTCGTGCTAAGTCAAGAGGGGCATCCATTATGTATTATGTGCCACAGCAGCAAGGAGAGTAGTCTGAATGTCCATGAAGGAGGGGAGGGTATAACAGCATATATCGGTAGCAAAGGGGCATTTGCAAAATCACAACATGGAGGGTACGACAAAGATTACACGAAGCGTACCACATACAAGTTAGAGCACCACAAAGAGAGCGTAGCCCCTGCAACAAATGCAACATAAAGCATGCAAGGATACGGTTCAGATCGTGAGTGCCACTCTGAAATCTGCACACTAATTATCACGAGAAAGCACGTGTTTTTACTACAAGGGCGACACTCGACCTGCTTGGCCTTTCTTGGCATAGCCAAGGGATAAAGTGCAGTATTCTTTAGAATTAGTTATATGTGGCCTTTAGTTTGACGTTTGGCATGCTGGTAGGAGCCATATCAGGGTATTCCTGTCATTGAACAGCTTTGTGCTTGCCAGGCCATGTTTACAGTCTGCACCTTTGGGCGCTACATAACTAGTAGCAGTTGATGCGCCCTTAAGCCCAAATAATCAATCAATCAACAGTCTGCACCTTCCGGGGAGGGGAGCCAACACTAATGTTAGAATAAATTACTTGTTTTTCACGAACTTCCAGACATGATTTACACCAGTGTTAACATAGTATGTTTTCGTTACCTGTGCAATGTCGAAGCTTTCAGTGAAACGCAGCTTGGGTCCATACCTTACTTACGAGCGTACCTTATTCGCTTGTTTTGACATACCGAATTTACTGATGCTGTAAGGTAGTTGGATAAAATGATACCTTTTAGCTATCCCCATCGCTAGAAAACAAACGTGATTAGATAGTCAAATGACTCATGCCGTTGCCGCGAAGCCGACCGGATGCATCTTATCGCATGTGTTGTGTGTGGTAGCGGAACTTCAGACGAACGGAGCCGGCCCTGCTTCCCTATAGTGCGTAGTCCAAGGTGTGAGCCACGTCCCTGTGCGGAGTACACATTCACCGGCAGCCATCACGAATCTTAGGTTAGCTTTAGATGGCTTGCCAATAGCCGCCGGCCGTTGTGCGTCTCAAGGCCATCGCTTGGGGCGCCAGCCAATCACGTCCGTCTCAAGGCCATCGCTCGAGGCGCCAGCCAATCACGTCCGTCTCAAGGCCATCGCTTGAGGCGCCAGCCAATCACGCCCGCCGCAAAGCCATCGCTTCAGGCGCCAGCCAATCACGTCCGTCTCAAGGCCATCGCTTGAGGCGCCAGCCAATCACGCCCGCCGCAAGGTGACGCCAGCTGCCGGGCGTACTGGTTCCCCGATGGCCGCCATTATTCGACAGTCCACAGTTAATTTGATTTAGTTATTTGAGATTAGGGGCGCATCGACTGCGTCGGTCATGCGGCCAGTCCACAGTTAGTTGCGGGCAGGCGGCGAGACGGTCGGCACGTTGTAAGAAGTGGAACTCGTCGCTGTGTAGTGCCAGCGGACGCGCATCCAAATTGCTGCCGGCACATGTCACTTTTGGCTAAACGGTCGCCTTGCGTCCGTGCGCTGTTCGAGTTGTTGCCCATTCACGCCCGTGTTGCTTTGCTGAAAAATACAGAGCAAACTAACGCTGAACTCAGACCGAGGGGGGACGAGTAGTCTAGTGGTAAGTTGATCGTCTCACAATCTAAAGGTTGCGGGTTCGAGTCTCACCTGTCGCTACTCTTTGCCCGCGACCAATCGGCGTGAGAGATTGGCGACGCTACATGACTCAACGTTCAACGTGTCGTAAAGCCGATAACCATCAGACCGAGGGGTATCGCAACGCGGTGGTTCTACAGACTTTTCACCGACCTAGAGAAATTTCTCCACAATACCTATATTCGACATGCCAATGGAACCTGTATCATATACCGGCATTGTGCAACAGACCACACCATAGGTAACTTTTTTACCTGAAATTGTGCAACGAGAATAACGATGTAGATACTTGGTCGAAAAATATGTTGGCTGAGTGTGCACAAAATGGCATATTCCACCCAATTTTACGAATAATTTATCGTCGATGCGCCCTAAAACCACAACCACACACACACACGAATAATTTATCACTAAATTACACTGCCATACCACGCTGTGCCGGGCAGCCGTGTTTTATGCAAAACGTATGCACCTAATGTGGTACCCCTCCCCCATGTTAGAGGATAGAATCATGTAGGATGCATCTGGTCATTCGTAAGTGTATCGATGCGCCCCTAAGCCCAAATAACCAACCAACCATTCGTAAGTGTAGATATTGCATCCAAAAATTTATTCCCTATACTCATTATTCACACATAACAACAGCTACGTTCTTGAACAAAATTCAACAGCTGCAATTGGGATCCAACATTTCATGTGCTCCAAAATGTACATCTATGTACCAACATTTTGCACTTTTTCCTTCTCCCTAGCATTTTTCTTTACATCGGACACCTAACTCGAGATGAATTTGAGAACACTGCATAAGCATGATGATTATAAACTGGATGCTGTTACTTCACAAGGCACAAGGCACGAATACTTCACAAGCACGCTTCAAGAAGCGCAATGTCGATACTGTCAATGCATTGTTCAGACAACTGTATATTCCACCCTATTCCACGGATCCGCTGTGTGACGGCTGACCTGGATCTGGCCGACAGCGTGGCCGGCGCCCGCCAGCTGGGTCGCGACGCGGCGGCGCTGCGCCGCTGGCTGCGCCACCACCGCCATCTCTCGGACGCGGCGCGTGCCCACCTGCTGGCCGTGGACGCGCTGCGGGAGCTGGAGGGCGTCGCCAGCCTGCTGCAGCGGCAGCCGAGCGACCCGCGACTCAACCAGGTGGCGCCGGCGGCGCGGCCGGCGCCGGACGGTCCGCTCGGCGACAACATCCCGTCGGAGATGTACGTGCGCGAGCGGGCCGCCTGGCTGTCGCTGCGGCTGCAGCGGGAGGACGCGCCGATGGCGGTGCTGCGACGGCTGCTGATCTGTCGCTGCTGCATGTGGCCCAACTGAACCTGCCGTCCGCCGCCACCCGGCCAGCTCATAGCACCCAACCGGCTCACAACACCCAACCGGATCACAACACTCAACCGTTCACAACACTCAACCCGTTCACAACACCCAGCTGATTCACAGTATCCAACTGGCTCATAACATCAGGACAGGTGACAATATTCAGCTGGATCACAACACCAAGCCTTCTCACACCCAACTAGCTCACAACATCCAGCTTCCTCACAACACCAAACCGCTCATAGCACCGAACTGGCTCAGAACACCCAGTTGACCCACAACAACTAACCTACAACGCTCAACTAGCTCACAACACCCACCTGACTTACAAAACCCAAATGGCTTGCAACATCTGACTCACAACGTCCAGCTGATCCACGGTACCAGTTAACTTACAACACCCAACTGGTTCACAACATCCAATTGATTCACAACACCGAAGCGATGTACACCAACTGACTCGTAAGACTAACTGATTCACAACTCCAACTGGTCCACAGCGCCAAACGCCAAGTGATCTCTGGCACCAACCTGACACACAACATCGAACTGGCCAAAAAAGCGAACTATCACAACATTCAGCACTACTCAGTTGACACAACTATTGGTTGATTATTTGGGCCTAAGGGCGCATCAACTGCTACTGATTATGTAGCGCCCAGACACGCAACATCCAACTTGCAGGAAGCATTGAACAGAGCTACACCACCTAACCCACAGCACGAAATCGACACGGAAGACCGCCTGACTCACAACGCCAACTGATCTACAGCATACAACCGACGAGCAGCACCCATCTGACCCGGATCACAACGTCCAGCTGACAGCACCAGTTACCTCAACATGCTTCCGAAGCGCCCCTAAGCCCAAAGAGCCAACCAACTAACTCAGCACGCTCCACAGATTCACAGCGGCCGGCCGATCCACACCACCCAACTGACTCATAGTTGGCACCACAAAGTTGAGCCAAAACATCGAAATGACACGCAGCACTGAAATGATTCACAATGCCGAGCTAGCTGTAAAAAAATCCAAACTGGTTCACAAAGTGAGCCAAAAAATCCAAACTTGTTTACAAAGTTCTCTTGTATTTTAACTGGCAGTCTGTCCTACATGGTCAGAATATTCCGTTGGGCAATATGCAACGTATGTGAAGTATCCGGCAATATACCACTTGGAAATATCAACTGTCCCCCGGGGAGAGGGGGCTAATTGATAAAGCCGGGCCAAGCGGGAAATTATGCGAACGGGAATTACTATCAGGTTTGTGTGTCAGCAGGTGATGTGGGAGGTTCTGCGACCTGACTGACTATTGTGGTGAGAAACTGCCGATAATTCAGCTGACTGATCTGGGAAGGCTCAGATCTCAATTGTGCGCTCGTCAGCCGGTTGCTGAGGAGGCAATCGCACGCGCGGTGATCACCTCTAGTCCTGTGTACTCTTCCTGCAGAAGTGACAGCCCGAGCTTTTGATGGACTTGAACCATATGTGTCGCGACCCCCGTGACTGGGTAGTTCGCTAGAACTGGTTGTATGTGTTGGTCTGTGGTAGGTGACTGCAACAGTTCCGTCCAGTGTAGTGTAACCGCGACCGTGTTCTGTGCAGAAATGCTGTCGTGTTGTAGACAGGTCGGGCGTTGATCTCAGCCGTGTTTGCGTGTTTCACTGCGCGGGTTTCATCGATACTTTGCCGTGTACTGCCCGAACCGACCCGCTCGGCGACGACGGCCTACCTGTACGGCCACAGTTCCTACCCCAGGGGACGAGTGGCCTAGGGGTAAGTTGCTCGTCTCACAATCGAAAGGTTGTAGGTTCGAGTCTCACCTGTCGCTACGCTTCGCCCGCAACCAATCGGCGTGAGAGATTGGCGACGCTACATGACTTAACGGTCGATGTGTCGTAAACCAATAACCAACCAACCAACCAACCAATCAGTTCCTACCCGGGCAATTGCACCGTAATCCAGGCGAAGCAGTTCATCAGTTGGGAAGCCTATCGTATCACTCATTTTGGCTGTCGGCGCGGTTGGTGAGGCCGAAGGCCGGTTTGTGTGCGCGTTGTTGTCGCGTTGTGTTGTTGGCGCGTTGCCGTGTCGCCCGGCCTGAGACGACCTTCCATGTTTGTTCAAATACACTCCGAAGGAGGAGGGTGAGATGGTCTGCCGGGTGGGGCTGCCAGCTCCGTGCTGTGGTACGTTGCGGTACAAGAAATGAGCCAGTCTGCGGGGTGGTGGTGCGGGTTACAAGTTGTGGCGTATTGCGGTATCAGAGAAGTGAGCAAGTATATTGGGTGAGGGTGCGAGTTCAATGTTATGTATTTTGCGGTGCCAGCGAGGTGAGAGGGTCTCCTGGGTAGTGGTGAGAGTTCCGTACTGTGGTACGTTGCGGTATCAGAAGTGAGCGGGTCTGCTGGGTAGGCGTACGAGCCCAGTGTTGTGGTTATGGTGTGTTATGGTATCAGAGGTAAGCCGGTCTGCTGGGTGGGCGCACGAGCTGCGTACTGTGGTGTGTTATGGTATCAGAAGTGAGCGGGTCCGGTGTGTGGTGGGGTGTGGGACGACCTGGACACTGGTGAGTGGGCTTTACGCGCGCCTAAACCCAAGTTCATCATCATCGTGAGTTGCATGGCACTGATGCGGGCGGAGACTATCCAACGCGACCAGACAGATTCGTACTTACTTAAGGGGAGTTGGATTGCATGGGAAGAAGCCGACTAAGCTCCCGAACCGTCCAAAAAGCCTTGCCTCCCCGTGGGATACATCCGTTGGCTCTGACAGGCCAAGCTCGTCTGCTTCTATCGGGCGTCTACTGACCTTGCGGGAGGGGGCTGAGCTTTTCACTCCCACTAGCGATGGGACCATGACTTGTAACGAAATCTTAGTGTCGTGAGAAGTTATGGTTCTATAAATTATCACGAAAAAGGAGCACCGGAGAGCTTAACTCCCCTCAAAAAGTATTTTCAGAAAGCGCGCCCTCGACCATGATATAAAGGGTGTCCTAGGAAATGAATGCCCTCCTCTGGATACGCCCTAGCGAGCTCGACTAATGTTGGGGGGGGGGGTCGAGCGGGGGCGGGGCATGTCTCCCTCTATGATCAGGTTGAGTATGAGTGGACGAAGCTCAAGGCCCTGCTGGCATTAAGATCAGCATAGCCCCTCCAGAAATAGCTTTCTGGGTCCGTTGCTGCTTATAGGTAGCAATTTCAGACAACCTCGAATGCCTATAATATACGTGACGTAATGCTGGGCAAAACGAGCTACATTCAGTTCTCTTGACCAAAATACCATTGCACCTCACATGTCCACCGACTAAATTGGCACGCGTGTTTCTACACGATGTCAGATAGCGACACTGTAGACTCACGGACAGCACACCCAACACCTACACCTGGTAGTGTCGACTAGACATTCTTGTTTACTAGCCTCAAACCTAGGTCGCTAGCCGTAGAAAGAACATCAGTATATTTTTTAAAAAGCCTATCCACATTTCGTCTGCGTGACGACTTGACCAAGGCAAACAGGAGATGGTTGTCAGATGTACTTATTTAGTCGGCAACAGATGACCCAAATAGAAGCTTTGCAGAGCCGTTTTGGTCTTGTCATGCATCCATACCATATCATGCTCCACTTCTCCCTACCGACAAAGAGCTATTCGCAGCCACGTAATGAGCACTGGAGTACAATGATTCGTCGATAGATTCACGACGCTGATATGTTTACTATAGATTGGTTCATTACGCTGATGTTTGCTGTAGATTGGTTTACTACAATACGCTACTTCATCCACTCATCCTGCCCACTCTACGTATCGGGTGTCGTTCGACTCCACCTTCTCCACCATGGCAGTTTCCAAATAGCCCGAGCCGACCAAAGAATAACTAGCTCAACGACCGACTGCGGTGCGCCGCCTTGCGGTCGGGCCACTAGACAGTCTCCAACCTCGGCCGTACAGCAGCCAGCGGCGACCAGATCAACATTTATTCATATACAGTTGACCAGCAGCGGGCGGCCGTGGGGTGCCACACCAGTGCGGCGTCGGCCCGAGCCCCAGCCACACCAGCGCGGTGTCGGCCCGAGCCCCAGCCACACATTGCTCAGTGTGCCGCAGACAGCAGTGTCCGGGCTGCACCTCCGCAGCCATAACACCACGCAGTGCGCCAACCTACAAGTCGATGGCAATAGCAGGATGCACGGCTCATTGAAAAGGGCCATCATGCTCAGCAAGACATGCGGCACTGCATGCCGGCGACGAGCACGCGCTGATGCAAATTTTCAGAGGCTGCCTGCCTGTTTAGAATACTCGTTCGACCTCGACGCGCTGTCCGACCCGGAAGGCTGCTTAACCTAGGATCGTGTTGCTGCCGTATTTTATATTTGCGGTTGCACTCGTAATCGAGCGCTGCCGTTAATCACCTTGATGGATGCAATTAATGTGGATCCCGCCGTTCCAAATGTCTCCATCGCCTATCCTAGTCTGGTACACAAGCCAAATGTATAGTGAACACTGGCAGAGATTTGCCACCGGAGGCCAGGCGCGCGGTGGACATGCTCAATCAAATACACTATCCTACAAATCAGGTTACCATGCAGCAGCCTAGTACCCATCGAAAATCCGGAGACATCAGAGGCCGGTGAAAAGCGCTCACCGAGGCCGGTTTACGACTAGTCGTGTAGTCATACTTTTGCTCGCACCTATCCAGAACGCCGGACTGGTCGCGAACTGGGCAGCGTACACCGGTCGCACGCAGCCGAACCCCGGCACACCGCCGGCGCCCCTCGCCGACTCGGGTCGCGCCGTACGCGGTCAACACACACAAGTGCGATCCTCGATCAATTTTACGTGGGTCCCGGGCAGTTTCGGCAAAGTACAACGCCAGCGCAAGGTACACATCTACGCGCTCCTGGATGTCCCAATGAGACTAACGTGGAATTAAAGGGTATTCTAGGCCCGACGTTCAAGCGCGTATAGGCAGCTTCGGAATAATCGCAATCTGAGCGGCACGACTGTTGTGCAAAACAAGGTTTGAGACCTGGCATACATGTTCTGTTCCTGCTGGCCACGCAGAGCACTCCAGAAACGGTGAACTGCCATCAATTATGTCGCTAGGATGGGTATCTTGAGCATGTGACCAATATAAAGGTATAATGCTAACATTTGTAGCAGCGTCGTACAGAGTACACATGGACTTCGAAAGGTCAAAATAAATCCAATCTGCTTGATTATGTTACCAATGATATCAGGAGTTGATACCGCATGGAATAGTGTTCCGCAAAACAATAGCTCAAGCAGCCCAACGGGTCGATTATAACAGTGGGAAGTCGAACGAAAGAAAGTAAAAAGCCATGGTGTATTTTGACAAAAATTGCATTCAAAATCAGCGCATGCTCACCTCCCGAACGGTACATCCCACGTCTTCACACACACGCACCGACACCCCAACCCCTCGTGAAACGAGAACGCCATTCCCCCGAGTCGCACACGATAAGAAGGGAACGCCGAATTCCTGAGCCGATCCATGTCCGACATGACGAGCAGGCTAAACGGGCCAACGACGACGGTTCACAGTATTCCAGAGACAGTGGTGGCAAGCATGTTACGTCAGACACTAGTCGCCCGGCGGCGGTGGTGGCGGTCGCCGCGGACCCGGCGACAGCCGGCAGCCGCCCGTGAGCCCACCAGGCCTCGGACGCCGGCACACGCAGACGCGACCACCACACACCGTCCAGACACGGGCCCGCCGTGCCGCGTGCCGGCCAGGCGCGGCCGCCGCCGCGCGTCGTATTGATGGCAGCGGCGCCTCCGCCCTCGAAAGACCTCATCGCGCTACGCTAATAAACAGCCCTGCGTACAATGTCGCACGCGCCAATGTTACATCACACACCCGACTAACATATCGATGCGATACAAAATGACTACAGAGCCGCCTGGTCCTGCTGCAATTTGAGAGACTCGCTCAGTAACCAGTCGCCCGCCTGAGACACTCGCCGCCGACATTCACCATCCGATAACAGCCAAGACAGCGGCGAACTGCCAACTGTCCGGCGCACACAGACAGGGATCGCCACTGGTGTATGTGAAGTCGGACACGCGCGCGTACAGATACATACAATATCTATATATACATACGCAGAAAACAGTCATTTTGCGTAGCTCACCGGATACCCTGGCTCAATTTTCTCCAGATTAAAAATATTCCGTTTTTGGTTAGTTTTGTTTGAAATTTAGGGCGCTTCGATTAGCCATTCACGTGCACGTGCATTTTTGACCATGACAATTGTGCTTTCGTTTTCCTCTGGAAAAAAAAATCTGATTACAAAATTCCAGTGTCACGACCCATTAAATGTAACGTATTCTCCCATGTGGAATCTTGCCACCAACCATCCGCTCGCCCACCCATGCATATATCGCCGTCAAACGCAATGAACCTTGACCAATTTTATCGCAGCCAAAACTGCATACATGTGGTAGTCTCCATTCACGAGCATCACGACGATACCAACGCCAGGCTGGGCAGGTACACCGGTATGGCGCCGGCTGTCAATGGGATAATGTTTTTAGTTCAGCATGATAGGACGCAATCCTTTAATATAACCATTACAGTTATGGGGAGTGATCGACAATGCATTAAGCTCAAACTCTGAAGGACAGGATATCGATCACTGCAATAATGAAAGGTGGATAAAATAGAGTGGTTGGTTGGTTATTTGGGCTTAGGGGCGCATCGACTGCTCCGGTCATACAGCGCCCAGGATAAAATAGAGTGGTGCAGCCGATGCGGCACTGACATAAGTCGCTCACCAAAGAATAGGGGACCC
Organism: Imbricaverruca yamaguchii; assembly: GCA_034440575.1. Lineage (NCBI taxonomy): Eukaryota > Metazoa > Arthropoda > Thecostraca > Neoverrucidae > Imbricaverruca > Imbricaverruca yamaguchii. The sequence goes on from JAOTOL010001328.1 coordinate 330,487, forward strand.
AAGAATTAATTCACGTACAGATATGCAAATGCCAACCACTTGCTGATCCCAAAACAGGGGCTTCGGCGGCCAGTGAATATACGAGTCACTAGTTCGGTACTTTCAATTGTGTCCGAGCCCGTCCGAAAAACGAACTCCACCTATGGTATATGAATGGAGTGAATCAAACAATATTTTGATGTGCCATTTTTGCTGGAATAAAGCATAATAGTACGAAAAAAGCTTCTGGAGAGGTCTCGATTTAGCAAGTGCTACAACACTGAAACCACGAGGCACCTACCTCGAAACGGCATACGGAATTTGGTGACAATAGAACATGCAATTTGAAATTTAGGGGATTCTGAAGACTATTACACTCGCATGATCGCTCCATCAGGCACCCTAGCCCACTCGATCTTAAAAGGCGGCACGGTCCCCATGCGATGCGTATCGTGAATAAGTCTGGCGTTATGTGATTATGGCAAGGGCTAGGGCACTGGATTAAACAAGGGGGGACTTAGCTGAGCTCTATCAGACGAAAGCACATTCTGGGAACCACGTTTATATATCGGTCACCGCCTAAAAGGTTCCGGAGGAAGTTACGAAAAATAAAAATTTGGTGGTCGTGGCACGCACAGTTTAAAACTAAACTGTTCAGAAGCAGAACGCGCATTATTATAATCCGGGGTACCCCATCGTTGCCAAAAGAGTGACCATATGCTTCTTTGTTGCATAGTTCGACTGCATTATATACTCCTCTCAAGGATGTGCATCGTTAGGACTAATCAGTACTAGACGTGCGAACATGCATCACGTGCATGCCGAGACAGTAGTTCACAGATACGGAATAGATACGAAACGACCATGGCTGCGGAGTACCCACTATATCTGGTAGCCATATCGCACACAATTCGGATCTTGGAGGCTCCCTAATCACAGAACATGCACTTGCCAGATAGTGCTCTGCTGTTGATGAAATGGATGGCTCTACGAGCCGCATGTTTTACCCAAACTGCATTCGTTAACCTAGATGAACCTTGGACCTTCGCCTGCGGTGAAAAGACCGATAGATTTACACTAAAAACATTTTCAAATCCATAATCAAGAGATAAAACTGGGCGAGGACACCAAGCGAGCTATCATACATCTGGGTTGGGGCACGGGTACGTGGATGACGCGCCACAAACAGACAAGTAGGTGACCGTCGAGCCCAACACGGCCGCCGGGGCGGACCCACCGGCGGTCGCAGGGTCGTGAGCCCGCCCCTGTATCGATGACAGAGGCGGCTGAAAGCTCCGTGCGCGGCTATCGTGCCGGATCCAGCCGCCGGGATGGACGCACCGGGGGGCCGCAGTTCGTGGGTCCGCCTACGCGTGCATGTCCGAGGCGGCTGAAGGTCAGTCGCCCAAACACTCACGGGACAACCGCCGTCTACCCGATTACGTCTCCGGTTCAACTGCGGTCCGACCTCAGACTACAATCGGACTACAGACCACAATTCAACTCTGGCTCGACCCCAGATAGAATGCCGTCCAACTCTGATCCGACGCCAGTATGATACCGATCCGACTGCATTCCAACCATCTCAAAGGTCAGGTCTAACTCAACATTGGCGAATTGAGCCGGCAGTCCAGAGGACCGGCGCGGGCCGGCAGCCGACCAGCCACACGGCACGGCACCCGGGGCGGCGCGCCGCCTCCTGTCCCTGGCACCGCCGGCCGTCAGACCTTTTACAAAAATAAATATATCTGACCTGCACGAGCCAACAGCCAACATGTCTGTGACTACGGCGCTTCGCACCGCAGACGGCGACCGGTGTAGAGCGCACGACTGCGCGGCGGGGCGGCCCCTCAGGCCGAACAGCCGTTGGGCGTGGCCGGCGGCTGGCCGGGCACGGCCGGCGGCTGGTCCGACTGCGCGGGCTGCCGGCAGCCGGCCGCGACACCCTCAGAGCGACGGCACGGCCCGCACACGGGCAGTTCCGGCGAGATGCGTGCGCAGCTCAGCTGGCCGAAACAGCGCACGCACACCCGCACCGGCGTGAACAGCTGCTCGCGTGGGATGGCCGCCTCGTACTTGGAGCAGTCGGCGCAGTAGATGTTGCCACAGTTCCTGTGGGTCAGCCGCGGTGTGGCGGTCACTACGCGTTACCACAGCTGCTGGGGGGGGGGTCGGTCGCTGCACTGTTTCTACACGCCATCGCAGCTCCTGCGGGCCATTCGCTGTGTCCTGGTCATAATTACGCCGTCACAATTCCTGAGTGTGGGCTACACCATGGTCACATCCAGGGGCGCCGTGCGCAGGGGGGTTGGGGGTCGCGACCCCCCAGCCGGTAGAGCTGGGGGGGTTGACCCCCAAGTTTTGAGACCTGCCGGGCCCCAGTCAATGGATTTTTCCGCATTCATAAATGAACCAGAATGAAGGAAAACACTTCTCCCAGCATATGGTAGCAAATATGTAAAACAGGTATCTTGGCGCACTAGTGTTGTTTACAGCGCTTTGCGCCGGTCTTGCGTCAGCTGTCTGCCGATTCCTACAAAACGCTGGCGTTTTCCGAGCGCACAATGTTGGCTTTTCTCAACTTTTTCCGCTCGGCGCACAGCGACCTTGACGCAAGATCGACAGACAGCAAAGCTAGAAATGGTGCGAAACTAAACGGATAATGAAAATGCTAACGAGGAAAACTGCTTACGACAAAAGCGAGATATACTTCTAACCACTCTCGAAAAATTACCAACACAGAGAAGCATCACCCTAAACCACAGCAACTCACAAATTAACGCCTTGGGATCATCTGCAATGACAAAACTCAGTCGCCACATCTGTGCCACATTTGAACCCAATCTAAACAGCTGATTTTGTTGTCATAGCAACCGATCTGTCAGTTGATCGCTGGCATACTCGCGTCCAGGCGATGTCACTGCACTGGTCTGCTGATGCGTCGAAATTACGCCCAGTGCGTCGGGATTACGCCTAGTCTGTCATTGCGCTGTCTTTTTTGCGTCGAAATTACGCTAGGTCTGAACAGTCCATTGGGGCCTTGGACATATAAATAAACAATTCAGTGCCGGTGTCTCCTAATAGCCACCTACTGCCTGAGACTTGCTGTCACCATGGACATCCGATCTTTTTTTCTAAGAAGGTGAGTTTTGGAAGGGAAGCCGCCGGGCCCCTCAAAATGTCGGGAATGCACCCCCCCCTGGTTGCTGAGTCATTGATAGGGAGACATAGAGGCCTGGGCCTCCCTGGGAGATGGGTCCATCTAGCACCGTCGGGGCCCCTTTTTTGTTAGCCCCACCCACTTCCCCCCTTACAAATTTCCTGGCTGCACTGCTGTATGTAGGTACCAGATCAGTTTTATCAGTCATCATGTCTAGGGTTGAGAAACCAAAGGCATGGCCAATTAATGGGTCTAAGCAGTCTCATGCGCCATAAAGGCTGCATATATGCACACAAAACTGTCAGTGGTGCACTCAGGCAGGGAAGTTGGGAGAACTCAGATGCCCCCATGTGATCTGCCTCACCTACCCCTGTTAACTTTTCTGTCAACTTTCTAACTCGCATATGTTTCACCACTTCCCAGGAGCCACAGTCAGCCTCACTAGTCCCTCGTCCAGCTGCCACGTCATCCTCCTCCACCGGAGCCTCAGCTCCTGTTACACCACCCTCCAAGCGCGCCTGCACTGGTGAGTTTATAACACCTGTCGCCCATTCTGTGGTGCTGTTGTCTCGATGTGAAAATGTATATTTCCCCCTTTTTAAGTGAGATATTGGCCCCGCAGGTACCCCCCCTAGTACCCAGTGCCTTTTCACTGGGTTCGAAGGTAACCCTATTTTCGCTTTCAGATCTTTCATTTTTGTATCGATTGATTCTCACTTTCATCTTTTCCCTTTTTTGATAAATGGTGCGATGCATAGAAACACAGAAACGATCGTCCCTTGTATGAGCAACTAGACATACTTGCCGTCAAACCAAATGTATGTAAGGTCGAAAGGTAAAATGGGATTGTTTGTGCTGGGAAGTGCTCTGAAACTTGAACTCATCTCACTTCCGAACAGTATTTTAGGCCCCTGTTCAGAACCAAATTTTGGGGGCAAATCAATGCCGGTTCCTAGCTAGGAAACCATTTGCTCTAAACCAGTTTCCTAGCTGAGAAACTGGTTTAGCGTAACCAGTTTCTTGGCTTTCCGCTCGCAAAGTTTTTTGGGGTTTTCTTTGGAGTTGTGCTGGAGTTGTGCTGGAGCTATAGCTAGAGTTGTGAAACCAGTGGTCAATGAAGGAACACCATCTCGTCGTCTAAAACTTGCGTTCGACGCGAGTAATTTTCCCACACATCCATTTTCTGGCCATTTGTATGCCCTTCCTCCTTTTCTTCCAGATCCTGGTCTCAGTCGTGACTCAACATCATCGCCGCAGCAGTCGCCATGGAGCCTCCTGGATTTAGAGACGCCAAATCAGCCGCCAGCTAGGACGATCCCTATGCAGGTGCTTCAAGGCAAGACTGGTCTTCCATGATCACTGGTACCAGCAGTACCCATGGCTGCACTTCGACCCCGTCCGTGGAAAAGTATTATGTTTCTACTGCGTCCGCGCGCACGAGCGCGGCACCGCCAACCCAGCTCAGAAACCTGGCTTCAGGGCTGGCGGCTTCAACAACTGGAAGAAGGCGCTGGAGAAGTTTAAGCAGCACGCCATCTCCACAGATCACGGGGACAACCTCCCAACTGCGAGCCGCCCGATCGTAGACGTCATTCAGACGGCCAATCAGCGCCAGCAGCAGACCTGCCTCGTGAAGATAATCACCAGCCTCGTGTACCTAGGCAGACAGGGTCTGGCCCTCCGAGGGCATGAACAGGACCAGGGCAACTTCATCGAGCTGCTGCAGCTGCGAGCCGCCGACTGCCCCGAGCTACAGCAGTGGCTGCAAAGAAGGGAGCGATTCACGCATTCAGACTGTCAGAATGAGCTGCTGCTGCTCGCCAGTCATCAAGTGCTGCGAGAGATCATCACGGAGATCCAAGACAGTGCGGCCGGCGACCTCTGCTACTCCGTGATCGTCGACGGCACCCAAAACCTCAGCGGCCACGAGCAGCAGTCGGTGTGCATCCGGTATACAGACCAGGCCCTCCAAGTCCACGAGGAGTTCGTGGGGTTCCACGAGACGCCGTCGACGACGGGTGCTGCTCTGGCGCGCATCATCGAGGACTCGCTTCAGCGCTTGAACCTCCCCCTGGCTGGCCTTCGCGGCCTCACTTTCGATGGGGCCGCAAACATGGCGGGAGGTTTCCGCGGCGCCCAAGCCATCCTGCGCGGCAAACAGCCAGCAGCGCTCTTTGTCCACTGCTGCGCCCACTGCATCAACCTAGTGGCGAAGGAGAGCGCCGACGCCTCCCAGCTGATCCGCAACGCCCTCTACACACTGAACGAGCTGGGGCGCCTCTTCGGCCAGTCCCTCACCTTCCGGGAGAAGTTCCGGCAGCTGTGCGTGGGCAAGGGGGAGGAGGTGCCAAGGAAGCTGCGGCCGCTCTGCCCCACCAGGTGGACAGTGCGGCTACAGGCAGTGGATGCTGCCATCAACCAGTACAGCGAGGTACTGGCCACGGTGGCGGAGTTGGGCGCTGGTCGCAGCCACGTGGCGGCGAGAGAGGCGGGCCTTCACGCCCAGCTGCGCAAGGAGTCAACCCTGCTGGCGCTCCACCTGGCGCGTGCAGTGCTGTCGCCTTTGGACCGGCTTAACCGCAGCGTCCATGGCTCCCGCTGCACTGTCTCCCAGCTTCTGCGTGGAGCCGAGTCCGCCAAGCAGCAGCTGCAGGCTCAGCGCGACGGGGCGGACGAAGCCATCCAGGAGTGCCTGCAGCAGGTGAAGGGATCAGGCTGCGACGTGCCAATCGTGCTGCCGCGGGAGAAGCGCGCCTCAGCCAGCAACGCCGACGGCGACGGCGGCGAACCAGACGAGCCAGCTGACATCCAACAGTACCTACGGCGAGAGCTGCTGCTGGCCATCGACACCGCCTGCATCCAGCTGAGTGACCGCCTGGACCAGGAAGGCGTCAAACATCACGCCAAGGCGGAGCAGGCGCTGCTGGCTGACGGTGGCGCCGCAGGCCTCAGAGAGTTCCTGAGCAGCTCTCCCTGGTCAGGGGAGCTGTCAGCTGCTGACCTGGCGCCGCAACTGCGCGTCCTGTTTAAAAGCAGGCGGCCGGAAAGCCTCGAAGAAGCGGCAGACATAATCCGGAACCTGGATGAGCCCACACGCAAGATGTTCCCGGACGCAGTGAAGCTGACGCGCCTGCTCCTCACCCTGCCGGCCAGCTCCGCCACGGCTGAGCGCAGCTTCAGTACGCTCCGCCGGCTGAAGACATGGCTGCGCGCCACAATGGGGCAGGCGCGCCTCAACGCGGTAGCTGTGTGCCACGTCCACCGCGACCGCATGACTCGCGTGGATGTCGACCAGGTCGCGGCTGCCTTCATCCGTCAGAACCCTGGGCGAGAGCGGGTGTTCGGACTCGCGTAAAGGACTGGCGAGTGGCGCGCATGTGTCACAGCGGCAGCGGGAGCTCCAGTTTGTTTATGAGCCCTCTAATTTCAGATTGCTTGATTGAACTGCCGACGCGTCGCGATACATTACCTGATTTTGTGCTTTGCCTGGGACGGGAGCGCCAATTTTTATTTCGAAGAACGTTGTAGCATTTTGCTTTAATTCCTCACGAACAGTTGTATGTTTGTAGGCATGAATTCCTCGTGGCAGTCGCTGAATTTATCTAGTCCGCATCGGTGTCGCTGATGCAGTCGATGATGTACGAGTCAAGTCTACGCTTCCGAATGCTGAAAATGTTGCCATAGTCGGGGAATGTTACGCTTGTCGCCGAATCCGGGGCAATGGTAGAAAAGTTGCTATGATTATCAATGCAGAGTTGCTGTTCATGGATAAAGCATGAAGTGTTCCCAGTTTATTGTTTTTGACTGGTTGGCTGTACACACCAAGCTTTGCTTTCTCCATCCCCCCCCCCCCCGCTCACCGGACATTGAACCCCATAGGTCGTTGCTGAACTGTGGAGCCTGACCCCCCAGCCAAAAATTCGTGGCGGCGCCCCTGGTCACATCCACAGCTATTCACCATTCACAGGCCTTGTGGGTCGCACGAGGCTTCAAGGTTGCATTACGCCGAACCAAAGATTAGACTAGGGTACGAGATCCACGGCAACAGCAGACAATTCCATTAGACGTGACCCAACTGGGTATGTCACTCCTGTTGACGCCTTTAGTCAGTGTTCTGAAGAAAAAAGCTTATGTATACGTCGAGTTCCTGTGGCCGCTACCACGTTAGGCTTGGCAGGCTGAAATGCATTCCTGGATTTTCAAAGGCTTGAGGCATCATAACCCACGTGGCAGATTGGAATCTGGCACGTGTGTAATGAACGTGCACGTGGAGTGCCAGGAATATTCATTTCTGTACGCATTTTGCTAATCGGCCTGTGATACTCCGATCTTTAGCGAAGATGCGCAATGACTCCCAAAAAGCGGCGACGTGCCCTTTTTATGTCTGATGTGGGGATGCCAAGTAGTTGAAGCCAATAGTCCGACATCCGAGAACATGCCGTACACCGCCACGCACACTAACCATACAGGCCGAGTGTGACGACAGCGGACAAGACACGCATGGCCACCACAGACTGTCTGGTACGTCGAGTGTTGTGACCATTACAGCCGTTGTGCCCCAACGCCCAAACAGCCGAGCGGTCGGCAGTGCCGCACGCCGGCCGGCCGCCTACCTGCAGTGGTGACGGCGCCGACCGACCCAGAACTCTGTGTCGCAGCCGGCACAGCGGCTCGCCGCGTAGTCGGGCACCCACATCTGCGGCCGCACGTCCGCCTCGTCCACCGCCTCCCAGCTGACGTCAGACGCGCTCGACTGCTGGCCCACCGACAGCTGCTCCTCCGGCGCAGCTACCAGCTCCTGCACGGGACGGAACGTAACGCGCTGACGTCAGACGCGCTCGAATGCTGGCCCACAGACAGCTGCTCCTGCGGCGCAGCTGCCAGCTCCTGCACGTGACGTAACGTAATAACGCACTGTACAAGGTGCAATAAAGGAATATAGTTACCGAAACTAACGGGGAAAATGCTTGCATTGCGCGAGAAACATAGCATAGTTTTAAATCATCCAAATACCAATTGAGGTTTGGGGCTTGCTAGCTTCTTCACGAGACAGGCGTGAAGAAGATAATATAGCTGGAAACTTAATTTGTCTTTTAATGCAACGTGCCTTATGACACAAAAATATAGCAGCTGGCATTGCACGTCACAAATTCATTAAAAATATTACAGACAACATTGATTAGGTTATGTACCCACATTTTAACCAGACGTACATCAATCGCAACTGGAAAAGGCATCGAGCGATTACCACAACATAGATGTCACTAGATTTTGCCTTGACACGGAGCCAGAAGAGGGGCGTGTGCCGACTGGTAGAGGGTACGAGGGAAACTGCGTGTGCGCCGCCGCTGTCGCCGTCGGGTGCGTACCGGATCGTCAGCGAGCTGGCCATGGCGGCGGGCAGAGCACTGGGAGGACACCTGGCTGCACAGCGCCAGCCGGGTCATGTGTAGGTCACGCCGCAGGGCATCCACCTCGCTCTGCGGCACAACAGACAGCGGCGTCACAGCACCGCAACAGGTAGTTATTTCGGCTTTAGGGCGCATCGGCCAGGGTTGATCATTCGCGCCCATAACGTTTATCCTAGTGCTTCACGGTAGGGAAAAGTATTACCTTGGTGTGTACGTAGTTTGGAAGTTAACCGCTGCTAAGTAGCGGAACAAGTTCCCAGAGTGTACAAGTTTTGATGAACTTCCCAGGACATCTTCGTAAGTTAACCGATCCACGTCCCTTCCAAAGAACAATCGGCGACAGCACCGCATCAGAAACAAGATGCCAAAACTATGGGGGTGGATGCTAGAGTGCACGCGTTACCTCCAACATTGCTCCACGGCAGACGCGGAAATCACTTGTCTTAATATCATGGCATACATTTGGGGGCCTCTACATAATTTGCGATTTGCTTTACACTTCCTTCACCTCGGAAAATAGAGCGAAACTTGGTCAGACACCGGCACGGGCACGGCCGGTGGCACGGCCACGCCGCGCGCCACTCACCTTGTGCATCATGTGCATGTGGTAGAGCCGCTGCTGCAGGTCGTCCTTGACACGCGGCAGGCCGTCCAGCTCGAGGCGGCGGCAGGAGGGAGAGTCGGACGTCCGCTCAGACAGCCTGTCGCACCCGAACAGCCGCCAGTCAGCACGGGCCGAGCAGCACAGCGTCGACGGATACAGGTAGAATACGACAGTCAACAGACACAGACGTAGCGGCACAGCGTCAACGTACAGAGACAATAAGACGGTGAACAGATGTGTACAGTGCAGGACAGAACATACAGATAAGACAGCCAGCAGATAGACATTTGCGACACATACAGCCATTTATGTTCCAAAATCCCAATTATATACAGTAATATTAATCAACATTTCAGTGAAGAGCTAGTCTATACTCCTAACTAAACTGGTATAAACAGGAAGCATGGAATTGGCCTTCACTGAGCGGTGGGAGCGGCGGACGGCCGACTCGCCTGTCGTCGTTGGGCGTGGCCGGGAAGCCCGAGCTGGGTGTGCGGCTGTGGCCGGGGCTGGCGGCCGCGTGGCGGGTCTGCGCTCCGCCGGCCATCAGCCGACGCAGCTGGTGACACAGACAGCGCTGGCGCACGCCAGAGTGGCTGATGTCGGTGGTGCTGGTGCTGCGCTCGCGCAGCTCGTCGCAGCTGTGCAGCGTGTCGGTGGAGCTGGTGCCGCAGCACGAGCCCGCGTCGCCGTCGCCGGCAGAGGCGGCGGCGACCGACATCACAGCCGAGTCGGCGTACTCGGCGGCCGGCGGCGGAGACTGGGCGTTGGGCGAGCCGCCGAGTGGAGCGGCCGGCGAGCTGTTGCACTCGGCCGAATCGGCCTCCTGGCCGCCGTTGTGAGCCCTGTGGCAGACAGCTGATGCTCGACGGAACAATGCTGGCGTTCCCCCCAAAAATGGTCTTATGAGCAAAAGCTGGCCTTACAGTCGCAATACTTGCAACACTGCATTTTGTGTCCATACGTTCACATAAAGCACAACTGTCGTGCGACGAAAACCTCACCTGAATGGTTTCGTAGTTTTATACCCGGTGTAAAAACCGAACCTGATCGCGAAAGGAACTGATCCGAACATTATCTCGATAAAAAAATGCATGCGTGAGTATTATGTGAGTGTATTGTAGTGTGTGCAGATTAAACATGTTCTGCGCTGGGCGTCATCGTGGTCGGTGCCCAAATACCGAACCAAGCGAGCAACGTTCTGCACGGTCTGCGACGACTCACTTGTCCAGCAGGTTGGGGTCGCTGGCGGTGCGCGTCAGCTCCTTCCTGTCCATCAGGTCCTCGCAGCTGCGCGTGCGCGCCAGCTGCTTGGCCTGCCCGTCGGCGGCCTCCTCGGGCGGAGTCGGCCTGCACACCACGTCGTCCGAGCAGGACGGCAGCGAGCCCAGGTACACGGCCGACCAGACGCACAGGTCGCGCGGGTGGACGGACGGCGTCAGCACCTGACGCAGAGCCGGCCAGTCGGTCAGTACACTGCAGCCGGGCCACCTGGGTTTGCCGGAGGCTGGCTGGTACGTACTGGAATTTAGGGGCAGGTCTACTGCGTTCATTATGTAAAATAATCCGATAACATGGTCGGTGAAACTTGAAATTGCAAGCAATATCGGTTAAACAGTGAAAAGGAAGCAACATCAGTGAAACAGTGAAAGAGAAAGAGCAAGTGCAAGCAAACATCATTGGGTCTGCCAGTAATATGCCAGGGTCTCAGTTTGGTTACTCAGAGTAATTAAGTGGATTAGTATGAGAGACAGGTAGGATAGAGCCTGTGTGAGATGAGTCAGACTGATTAGTACGTGAAATGTCAAGTGGATCAGCATAATGGATAGCAGGGAGGTCGGTGGATGAGTCCGGCGGATCGGTGCGAAGATGATGGCGAGGTTGGCGTAGGGGATTTCAGGCGGGGCAGTATTATATGGCAACGAGGGTAGCGTTGGATATGACAGGGTGGATAGTGTGCAAAACTTCAGGTGGGTCAATATGAGAGGTGGTAAAGGCGTCGATTTGAGAGCACTAAGCAAGGTCAGTGTGGATACATTGGGCGAGTTAGTATGAGAAATGTCGAAGTGGATTAACATGGGGATGTAAGGTAGATCCATGTGAAACGAGTCAGGTGGGTTAATGCGAGTCAGGTGTGAGGGGCATCAAGAGGGTCAGTGAGAAGCATCTGGTGTATCAGTATGGAGGGTATTAAGTGGATCAGTATGGGAGGGATCCAGTGGATCACTATGGGGCGCCAGGAGTGGAAGCATCAGGTTGCAGGACCACCCGACGCCCCAGTGCGGGAGGCGTCAGGTCAGTCGGTGTGGGCTACGTTAGGTGGGTCAGTAGGACTCAGAAGGGCCAGTGTGGCACGCATCCGTTGGTGAGCAGACAGACTGCTGAACACCTACCTTGCCGCGATTCACGTATGCGTAGTTGGTGAAGCGGTGTCGGTTGAAGCGCAGGTAGCCGAACACCGAGTAGGAATTGCTGGCCAGGGCTGCGGCCTCACGGTCGCGGGCAGAGTTGCACAAAAACGTGCCGAACAGGTTGGAGTATGTGTGGTGTGCCAGTTTCACCTGCAACATCCAGCAGTCACCTGGCCACTCACTATCAGACGGGTTTCCGACAGCTCCTTTTCCCACATCAATTTGGCATGCAGTTTCAAAATGTTGAAGTCTGGTCATGTATCGTCAACGAGTCAGTCGAGGTCAAGTGAGGTCACCTCCAAAAAAGTTCAACCAGATGTCACACTTTAATTGATAGATATTTTAATGAAATTTTCAGCATTTGCTTATCTTTAGGGATGAAACAAAACGTACGAGGAACTTCAACGAACTTCCAACGTTTCTCGGTCTGCTCTACCCATTAGGAAAGGAAAATTAAAACTTAACTAAAAATTTTGAAATTTCAAAAAAGTAAAATTATTTTTCGTGGCCCCCCAAAAAATTATGGCCCTGATCGAGTTCGCTGTCCTTTTCAGATTCCAAATATTTTTTATCTCAAATATCCCACAAAATGAACTCCCCAGACCCAAAAACAATAAGCCGTGAAAAGTCTAGAAAATCTAGCCCCCTAGTAACGTCAACGTTCGGGATCATTTTTTAAAGGTGTGGACTCGGACACTACTCGAGAGCTTTCCGACGACACCTCTTTCGTTTTCGTGCGACGCTTAGTTTGGATTTCAGAGGGGGATTACTATCTACTCGAGGTGGTCCTCAATACATCTATGTATTCATTTTGCCACAGAGTACATACACGAGCAAATATTTTCCGAATTATGCTTGCAATGACCGAGGTGAAAGGGTCATTCAATCCACATTCCTTTCCAAACCGCTATGACCTGCTTGTTCTTTCGATAGGTACAAAACAGACCTTCCTTGTCCCGAAAAGCTCATCGTTGCACGGTTTCTCGGCACAGAAAGAACCCACTTCTTTCCCCCTAACACCCATACTTTCGCAACAAGACAGCCTGCCTTCACCTTTTTCTACACGGTATCTAATCTAGTTCCCACGCTACGCGTAGTTGTTTCTTTGATAGACGCAACCCAACCATTCCACAAGCACGCGCAACACCGGCCCTTTCCCAATCATACAGAATAGTCTTCTCCACAGACAACCTTGCCTCTTCCCTCCAACAGAGATAATCTAGCCTCTTCTCAGCCGACAACACCGCCTCTATCCTCCACCAAGCATAACCCCGCCATCCTCGGACAACTCTGCTCTCAGGCCTCTGTCAGAGCAGAGGTCCCGGCCCGAGACGCCACTTTTCTCGTGTGTGAGCCGGACAGGCGCCGCCGCAGATCTCACCAGGTAGGCCATGTTGAACTGGAAGTCGCAGGGGAACTGCTGCGTGAGCTGGTACACGCAGTCGAGCCACTGCAGGAACACGGGACACCGCTCGTTCAGGTCGTCGGTGGCGGACGCGTTGCCGCACCGGTCGGAGAACTTGTGGCCGAAGTCGAGCCACTCGCGCTCCAGCAGCGTCTGGAAGCCCTGCGGGCGGCACGGTCCGCGTCAGCGGCGGCCGACTATCGCCGACATGGTCGACCGTTCATGTTCGACCGTTGTTGGTGGATTGGAATTTAGGGGCGCGTCGACATCTAGGGTCATTTTGCGCCAATATGGTCGACCGTTGTCGCACCCCGCGGCGGGCCTCCAGAGACAGAAGCATGGCTGGAAATATCTGGGCAGACCGCGGAGATGCGGCGGAGAACAAGGACACAAAGGGAGATGTAGGGGGTGCCGAGTGGCGATAATAGGCACCACGCAAATCGAGGAGGCAACGATGGTGGTGGAGCACCAGCGCTGTATAGCCGTCTAGAGTGAAAAAGCACCATTGTGTCACCGCTCATCACCATGTTCCATGTTGAAGAGAACTTGAATGCATTGGCTCAGAGCTTTGTAGAATGCATCCAGTTGCAAGTAGAAGAGATAATTTCAGCCTCGACGTCAGTGCGTGTGCGCACGCGTACACGTCGGTGCGTTTGTGGAAACCCACTATGTGCAATGCACATGTCTGCCTCGGTATGTGCATATGTGAGTGGGGCAGTTGGGCGCGCACGTGCGTCGGTGTCGGCAGACGCGTCACTGTCCGCGTCAGTCAATGAAACAATGTGCGAGCGTCGGCAGACAGGTGTCCCAGTGTCGGCAGGCATGTCAGTGTCGGCAGACGTGTCAGTGTCAGCAGGCGTGTCAGCTGCGGCGTGTTCGCCGTGGGCGGTTTGGGTTTGGGCGTGTCAGTGTCGGCAGGCGTGTCAGTGTCGGCAGGCGTGTCAGTGTCGGCAGGCGTGTCAGTGTCGGCAGGCGTGTCAGTGTCGGCAGGCGTGTCAGTGTCGGCAGGCGTGTCAGCGTCGGCAGGCGTGTCAGTGTCGGCAGGCGTGTCAGTGTCGGCAGGCGTGTCAGTGTCGGCAGGCGTGTCAGTGTCGGCAGGCGTGTCAGTGTCGGCAGGCGTGTCAGTGTCGGCAGGCGTGTCAGTGTCGGCAGGCGTGGCTCGGTACGTACGTCCAGCGTGCGGCAGTGCGGGTCCAGCATGAGCTGCGCCAGAGCCGTGATCTGCGGCGTACGGTCCCACCCGTCGCTGCAGTGTACCAGCACCGGACGGCCCTGCTCGTCCATGTAGCGCACCACGGTCACGGCTGCCCGCAGCAGTGCCGACATGTGCGACAGCCAGCGGGTGGCCTCCAGCGCCTGCAGCCAGCTGTCGGCAGACCACGTCCGGTCACACAAGACAGTCACGCAAGACAGTCACGCAAGACAGTCACGAAAGACAGTCACGCAAGACAGTCACGCAAGACAGTCACGCAAGACAGTCACGCAAGACAGTCACGCAAGACAGTCACGCAAGACAGTCACGCAAGACAGTCACGCAAGGCAGTCACGCACGGCAGTCACGCACGGCAGTCACACACGGCAGTCACACACGGCAGTCACACACGGCAGTCACACACGGCAGTCACACACGGCAGTCACACACGGCAGTCACACACGGCAGTCACACACGGCAGTCACACACGGCAGTCACACACGGCAGTCACACACGGCAGTCACACAGCAGTCACACGGCAGTCACACACGGCAGTCACACACGGCAGTCACACACGGCAGTCACACACGGCAGTCACACACGGCAGTCACGCAAGACAGTCACGCAAGACAGTCACGCAAGACAGTCACGCAAGACAGTTATACGCGACCGACACACCAGGGACACAGGCGCAACACCAGGGACACACGGCAATCGCTGTCCGGAGCACAGGTGCGACACCTAGGACATACGGCCGTCACACCCAGGACACATGGCCATCACTGTCCGAAACACAGGTGTCTCACCCAGGATCACAGGATCACGAGTATCACATAGAACACTCGTGGCACAGGAGACACCCAATTGGTAAGGAAAAAAGCACATCTGAGCATTTAAGCACCGAATATTATACTGTTCGCATGGTTAATACCGTACTGCACTTTTGTTACCATGACCAGTAATTGAGTTATCACCCAGTTGTGTAAAACCAGGGAGGCATTACCTATGAAAATTAGTTCGGTTTTATAGAAAATATGACATGCAACTTCCATCTTTTTTGCTTATCACAACATTTTATACTGGAGGATCAGAAGTTAAATGTGAAAACCCAACCCTGTCCAAGATCCACCTGTCCCAGCTGGAACACTGCGTCAGTCATATCCTACACAGACACCCATGCCTGGCGCAGAAGTGTTCACACTCAGAGCACAGATATTCACAGCCAGAGCGCAGGTGAAAAATCCGCGAAATAGGAGCCCGCCATACAGAGCTGGCGTGCCGCTTCCGTGGCAGACTGGTCGCCCGGTCATACCAGCCAGTTATTGGAGTTCAAGGGCGCATCGTCTGCGTCGGTCAGGCGGCAGCGCCCGCCCGGTCATACCAGTCAACCGAACAAACCATCAGTCGTCGGGAACAGCTCGATTGGGTAAATCCGGCAAATCGAACGACTGCCAGCGGACGGGAACGGGGCGGCGGCGCCAGTCAGGGCAGTCAGCACGTCAAACTGGTGATGCTGCTTCAGACTTGCGTGAACAACGCGCAACGCAATTAACTGCAAATAATCGGATCAGAATATGCTGTGCCAGGGGAATTCTCAAAGATAGGAGACATACGTGGGATACAGGATATTACAACAACAAAAAGTTTTCATGCAACCGAAATCACCGGACTATTATTTACGCACACCAAACCACATGCACTCTAGCACTTCGAAATTAGTCAAACATATGCCTGCAACTCCATGGTGAAAGCAACAACTCCACGTATCGTCTTCTTTCTCGGCCCACGTACTTGGAATGATCGGTGGGAGCCGAGAGGAGAGAGCGCAGCGCCTGGAACGACTTGCGCACGGCGTGTATGTTGGGCAGGTTCATGAAGACCACCTCGCTGTTGGGGTAGTACTCGTGACACTCGACGCCGCCGCCGCGCGCCCGGTTCGCCACGGCGGCCGCGTAGCTGCGCGCGTCCACGATCATCACCTTCTGCGGCGGAAGGCAGCGGCCGCGTCAGCCACACAGATGCAAACAGCCAGCATCGAGGAAGAGGTCCACGTCACCAGAAGGTCCACGTCACCAGAAAACCACATAATGGCCACGGAGACGACCGACAACGAAAACCGCTACTCCAAGCCAGTGCAACAAAAAAAAATAATGGTATGAAAATGTCCAGCTTGCATCCGAGTAAGGTGGGTGAAAATGACTTGTTTAATATGCAATAAGAAACACCAGCAAGAGCAGTGTAATGGACAGATCCATTCTGCAATGCTTCGTCCAGCAAGATTTCCGGATGGATAATATGCAGAGCGAACACTAGCTCAAAAGCACGCAATCACCAACGGTTGCGGAACCGGAATGTATTCCATAGCCATCAGTCGTGGGGTACGTCGATTCAGAGTTGCTCGTAGTGGGCCCATTATAGAGCTATTAATAAACGTGCCTTGTAACATGTATACCATACAGAGAGCAGGTTCAAAATTAATACGCGAGGCAAATTAATATACTAGATATCAATTTGCCCGACCCAGGAATGATTGATTATTTGGGCTTAAGGGCGCATCAACTGCTACTGGTAGCGCCAGCCTGACCCAGGATCATTTGCTCGGTTAATTTGCCCAGTGATGCGGGCATTATCTATAGCTCGACTGACAAAGGCTGAGTAATCACCCCTGGCACTTTGGCGGAAGAGGAAAGGGCCGAATTGGTAGTTCACTTGGCTACAGCGCTGGCTTGCATCGGTCTCCCCTGCTGACCGATACAGGGTCCATTCGCAGATCAATGCAGTCATTATGTCGTTCAATCTGAATTCACGGGTCGGGCGGCGGGGCCAGGGCACACGCAACAAACTGTACTTAGCAGTAAGATTCTGGCCCACAAATACACCCCAGCAAGAATTCGGACCAATTTAAAAAAAGTTTCTCCTGGAATGTTGCAGCTATGGAAAGCTCTGCACCAAAAGGCTTAACTGAACTAGAACACGTCTCGCGCTAAGCAATCCTTCGCCAGACTGGCTGAGAGTATTGGATCACTACCCCAAAATCGAAACTCAAATTCAGCAGACACAAGCATAGGTGCTTATACGACAGCTGACGGTCACAAGGCAATATATCCGGCCGAGTAGTGCTGCTGGACGTAGCGGCATAGAAAACTTCAAGGCGAAGCGTATAGCACTGCCGGGAACATGACTGCATTCTATCGCGCACACGCAAATCATTGCAGGTCGTATGATGTGCGATTCAGTTGTCCGCGGCAGCTCGCGCGCACGATGGCATCTCTGCGCCGCCTCGCCGAACGATGCTTTCACGCGAACAAAAATGAGATTCAGTGTGGGCGGCGTTTCAGCATTGATCGGTCCCTAGTTGGCGAACCATCGCTGGTGGGCACGGGATCGAAGTCCAGGCCCCTACCAAGCGACAATAGGATTCAACTGCATAAAGCCATACGAGGACTTATCTTAAACCTTAATGCGGATTTGGCGAAGATCTAAAGAGTTGGTTCATAATTGTCTGTGCGTGGAGGAAATAAACGTCACCCTTTTCGTCACTCACCCTACTTGTATGCTATTCCCATTTGTACTTTACCCGTATGAGAAAAAAAAAGTCACAGGAACAAATCTATAGAAAAGGAAATTCATGTCCAGGTGAACTTAAAACAAGCAGATAATTTGGGGTGGGCAGGCCCCCATAGCTGGCGGAAGGCCAGTGGATCCAGTTTCCGACGCCTGTCCAGGTGATACGGACAACTGGTTTCCAGGGGAATTTCTAATCAATTATTTCCAAGACAATTATTTTCAAATCGATCCATCAACACTTATTCGATGAAATAAGTACACAATTCCAACCAGCTGCGACTTATTAGTGATAATGGTCGTTCCACCCATCAGGACAGCAGTAATGAAACTTAGAGGGAAAAACAAACAAGAATGTTTCACGCCTTGGCATCAGACTCGACCTCAGCGCGTGCCACGCATACTGCGCAGACACCACGAGCCACGGCTGTTGGCCGCCCGTCAAGGGCCGTTCTGGCGCAGCCACGCCCGCACGTCACATTTAATCAGGGCGAGAAGGCGACGACTGATCGCGCTTTGCACAATGCAGCCATCGCCTAGACCTAAGAACGAAAAATGAAAATAGAATGAAACATATGAAGTCATATGTTTGTCATATTTTCGGAACCTGACCAACACAAATACAATAAGACTGTGCAACCCAAACAACTAATATCTTTATATTCTCAAAAAGTGGGTGACGAAAAAGGTATACAGAAATATCCATATTTAGATGGAAGCTGGCATCTAGCTAAAAGTAACTTTCCACACAAACTTCCAAATGTATGCAATTGCCCACCGTTTCTGCCCAGCTTCCAATACGAATACGTATTGGACCGTAATACGAATCCGTAATAATCCAACTGTAATACGAACTATCCCTAACCTACTATAAACTTAAACTTCAAAACTTAAAACAAGAACAATTAAGACTATCCTTTACATTAGTCGCAGGACTTAGATGTAGCAACCATTCACCAGGGATGACTTAGGGTATATAAGCGAAACTCTTAATTTACTTTGTACATACTTATAGCTAGACTATATGCCAAATCTTAGCTGAAAAATGCTTGCGAGATCCGTGAAAGTTTTGACCCGACCTGCAAGACAATCCATGAGCCCAAAAATCAGACATAACCACGAAATTTCTCGACTATCACGCCCATCTGTCTTACTGCATTGCCATTATCGGACCTGAACACTAGGGGCTCAGACACCGTGGGCCGCACGGCACACCACACCGACCTCGGTGTTTTTGAAGAGCAGCGCCTCCTCGGACAGGTCCCGCAGACTGGGCACGTCGCCGCTGACGTGGGTCGCGTCGCCGTTCGTCAGGCTGGCGTCGGCCGGCGGCGCCCCGTTGGCGGGCTCCGCCCCGTCGGCCGGCGGCGCCCCGTTGGCGGCGGCGGCCGGCGGCGGAGCGCCCTCGGCAGACAGTCGGTTGGCGGCGCACGCCTCGCTCAGCGCCTTCACCAGCTCCTCGTCCTCGGCGGAGCGCCAGCCGAGCCAGCCCACCTCCGGCTGGCCTGAGCGGGCGAGCACGGCGCCCGTCCGACTGTGTCTGTCGACACAACACACCGTCACAGCCGCACCGGAGTAGCCTGACACGGCGCCCGTCCGACTGTGTCTGTCGACACAACACACCGTCACAGCCGCACCGGAGTAGCCTGACACGGCGCCCGTCCGACTGTGTCTGTCGACACAACACACCGTCACAGCCGCACCGGAGTAGCCTGACACGGCGCATAGTCACGCTTTGCGTCACCGCCGCAGAGACGGCCGATGGACATCACAGTGCACAACACTGCC
This sequence comes from Imbricaverruca yamaguchii, assembly GCA_034440575.1. Classification (NCBI taxonomy): domain Eukaryota; kingdom Metazoa; phylum Arthropoda; class Thecostraca; family Neoverrucidae; genus Imbricaverruca; species Imbricaverruca yamaguchii. Next base: position 350,001 of record JAOTOL010001328.1, read on the forward strand.
GCTCAGCCGACCTGACTGAGACCGGGCAATACTCGGCAATACCAGTAGTGACCTGGCAGAACAGCGGCAACCTGACTGACGCAACACTCACCACCGCACAAGTGACTCGACGGACAACCCGAAACAATCGCGGAACGGGTCAGGTGACACTAACACCACGAATGCGCCGCCTTATGGAAGCATGGAAGTGCTTGAACGCCAAATACAGATCACTCGTCCCAGTCTATATTGCAGTGGCGGAACCAACCTCCAACAGACGGCCGGCACGCGGCGTAGCGCCCGGAAGCGCGCCACCTTCTCCAGCATGTCGTCACTGATGGAGAGCGGCACCAGCAGGAAGCGCGGGTAGGAGGCGCACAGCTTGAACTCTTGGTTTGCCGTGCTGATGCGCCAGGCGGCCTGCAGGTCGAAGCCCATCCTCTCCAGCTGCAGGGGGCGGAGTTCTGGTTACCGCAGGTGTCCACAGGCAGGCGAGGTGCGCTCAGACCGTAACAGACTCCTGGCGGCCGCAATGAGTAATGGCGAAGCCTCGACACTACTGGGGGTGGCTATAGTTACACATGACCAGACTGCACTAGGCTGCAACCGGGGTATGCGAGTACTCCGTGAATCGGTTGGCTTATGTAGGGGTGTAGTCGTCCTTATCCACAATGATACCTAGATTGATACGACCGCTAAGCAAAGGTCGAACTTTATACTGCAATATTGGTATGCTTCAATACAAGATCACCAAAGCTACCAGAACACGTCCTAAGCACCGGAGCGCCTTACGAGCTAAATATGCCTCATCACCAGGCAATTTTTACTTTGTAAATGAATACACATCGTAATGCCATACCTCGACTTAGCACCCACACAGAGGGGAGCCGGAATCCGCCCACTCCAGTTTTTCGACGGCATCTCACGGACTACATATTGCATGCATATCATGAAATCTCGTCAAACATTAACACGCACTTACCATGCGGGGGTCGCCCCCGCGCCGCCAGGCTACTCTATGCGAGGCCGTCTGGTGCGCATGCTACGTAATGTGAAAAACGAGAAAACCAAGAGCAAATGAATAACTTTATAATTCAAATAAACGCAATAGGCATAAATACTGCTAGATCTCCAAATCAACTAACGTGCATTTGACTTAGTTTGGAAGGACATGGCACACACTACTATTGCAGTAGAATGGTGCGTCCTTAATTGTCAACAATTGAAGCCAAGTAGTGCAAGTATATTACAAATATTTCAGGCAACTGATTACATGACTGCGCGAGAAATCCGCAATGTGCTTTATTATTTTTCTCGCTTGTCATTTGCACAAAGACGCCAGCAATGCCGATGTTGCTTCGCTATACCCCATACGTTATTTTGCAGGGTTCTTTCATCATACCCTGGTAGGGCGCGCCCTAGAGAAAATCAAATGCATCGACTGATTTGATGGCCGATCGCGGAATGAGCCGACGCTGAACCGGAGGTGGTTAGTCGAGGTTCGGCGGTTGTCGCTGGTTCGGTTCAGTTCAGCGGCGCCGTCGCGGCCTCACGGCCACGCAGAAGCGCCAGCCGGTCGACGCGAGACAGGTCTTGACGCCACCACTGGAAGTCGGGGGAGGGCGCACCAGCAGAGCGCCGTCCAGCAGCGTCCTCACAACACGAACTTGTGTCAGCCGTGGGAGCGGGCCGGTCGGGCGCCGGTCTCACCTCGTCCTTGTAGGCAGCCAGCTGGGAGCCGGCCGGCCGGCCCGACAGCGACACCAGGGTGTGGTGCACATCGTCGCCGCTCTCCTGCAGGCACCAGGCGTGGAAGGCGTGGCTGAACGAGTCCATGGGCCGCCCAGCGGGCGCCAGCGCCGCGCTGAGGTCGCGCTGCCAGCTGGCGGCCGCCTCGCTGGTGGGCGCCGTCAACCTGCCAGACACGACGCACGGCACAGTCACAATACCGGCCAGAGGGCGCTGTACTGCCAGCTCGTGGTCGCCTCGCTGGCGGGCAGTCAGCCTGCCAGACACGACACACGGCACAGTCACAATACCGGCCAGAGGGCGCTGTACTGCCAGCTCGTGGTCGCCTCGCTGGCGGGCAGTCAGCCTGCCAGACACGACGCACGGCACAGTCACAATACCGGCCAGAGGGCGCTGTACTGCCAGCTCGTGGTCGCCTCGCTGGCGGGCAGTCAGCCTGCCAGACACGACGCACATTACAGGCACAATCACATCCAGCTAGATACTTTGTTACCCGGTAAACTTTACGACGCATTCACCGAGAGCTATAAAACTGCAACTCGCTGCATTAAAAAAAAAATGAACTTCGCATTTTACCAAGCACAAAGTGCAGGATGGCTGCTCGGGACGACAAAAGAAATGCTTCTCGGATTTTTGCCTGGGGGTGCATGCTACTGATAATGTCGAAACATGTAGATCTGGACCCGCAAGGCGAAATTGCTCGCGTCCGGGAGAGCTTGAACACAAACCCACACCCACACGTGCGCGCATGCTCACGCACAATATAGTGCTGCCCTTTGGGCCATAGAACCAGCCAAGTGTAAGAATAAGACATGTCACATTTATATTCTTTATAGAAGACATGTCGCATTTCCATTATATTCTATTCAGTTCTATTCTCCATTATGATCGTCCCACCTCCCACAAAGAACACCGATGACAATTACCGTGCGATGGGATAATTGTTAATTGTTAATCACAACCTGACAACCGCCGATTCTTGCATCCATAGCTAGGTACGTCTTTCGGACGAGGTAAAAACAATGGGATACAAAAGCAAAACAAAACACCCACGCGACGCGAAAATCCACATACCTGAGGCTTAATAAATGTTCTAAACACAATGCACCACCGACTTGCAGCAAACGTTGATAACATGAAATTCTCAAAAGCAAGATCAGACTGAATACGGAGAAGAAAAAAAAACGGTCCAGACGCAATGACGTGTGAATCATCGCCCAGCGACGTGGCGTAGCGAAAACACGTGATAAGAGCGGCATCTGCAGAAGTTAGCAAGCTGGGGCGGGATACCAAAGTACGACCTTAGAACATCCGCGCGTTTAAAACATGCGAACCTCTCACGTGAAGAGGTAACGGAATAGGGTTCCCTATGTATCGAATGGCAGCTTAACGCACAGGCGGCACAGGTGTCCAGTGGCCAGCGCAAGGTTCGATAGCTCAGAGTTCACTGGCAAATATTTCGCTCGTCTGTCACTCTTCCACGAAGGATAGTGGTCTGCACGCGAGAGTAGTTAATGGTCTACGAATTGTCTACGCAGAAAATGGTCGGATGGTGTGGATAATGGTTTGCGTGAGCGGCAGTATCCGCCTGTGGGACGGGGTTGACGACATGACCTTGTCCTGGGTGCCTGTCATGGACAGTTTCCTCTCCAGGTAATCATCAAGTCCTACTTTGCCACGAGATGAATGGAGTACTTTGCAAATTGTGCAAATTCATTGCTGCATATGCATACCACAAACTTACTGGAACGCACGAGGCGTTTCCGATCTCAGAAAGCAAATTATGCCCTTTAACTTCCTACATCCGACCTTATCACAAAACTTCATCTCTCAATCTAGGTTTTCAAAATATAAATCCAACAATGTTGGGAGGTGCCTGCGCAGGTCCCTGGAACACATCGGCATGTGCACAGTCACCATTCTCTGGTACCTTGGAGCCAGAAGAACGGGTCAACTTGCGTTGCTTACAAAACTATGCAAGTCGCAATAAAATATCGTGCACTATAGGGTGGATGGGTATACGTAGTGTTAAAAAGTTGATACAAGTCAAAAGTGACGCAGAATTCGCTGACCTATCTCTGCAAGGGAGTGTTTACTGCCCTTATATCAGACGTGTATACAAGTACGCGGTGGGAGTTGCGGTTTACGCCACAAATGAAAGATGCGTAACCTGATGCAAGAGGGGTGCGAGAGCAATAACATTTATCGGTTCTACAAGATGTCCAGACAACCACTTTTAAACTCTAAATAAAACATTCGTCGGGCAGGTGTTGGAAAATGTACTTCGTAGCGCAGGAGCTTGTCATAGGGACTCAAACACTGCTTTTCTGATAGCATCAGGACCGGCCGACAACTTCAGCGCAGGATCGGGGAAGATCAATCGGTGGCGACAATCGGTGGCGACAGGAGTACGTCTGGCCAGCTTTATTGAAGTTACTCCGAGTGGGCCAGTACTATTACACTTCTACTGGCACACTGCTAGCTGAAGCCGCTGCTCTAAGGATAGCTAGCCGAGCATCCTATCACACAGCCGTTCAGACACAAGTATTGCCAAACCCTCCGCAGAGATAATAAACTATGTCATACAAATACAATCACAGACGCAGTACCGGTCTGACGGACACTTAACAGTCGGGTTCGGCGATACACAAACAGTGTAAGCATTCATCCCAAACCCAGAGCGGGACCAAGTGCGTCTCGGAGCAGTTAGTTATTTGGGCTTTAGGACGCATCGACCAGGGTTGATCATTCGCGAGAGCAGTTACTTTAAGGAGGTAAGATAACGGAACACAATCAGTGCATGGCATTAGAGGGTGGCATGGGTGAAGTACCAGCACCGTTGAGAGGAAGTCTGACATAGTTTTGCAGTTATCGTTGTCGCAAAGGGACCCTATGTTTTACTAACATTACATGATGAGATGCATACATTGGTCAATACCAACCAATGGCTAGCACCGAAACCCATCGAGCTGGGCAAATTAACCATGTTCAGCATTTGCACTAACGGGAAACCAGTGACATCCTGTGGTGCGGTGCATGCAAAATAAGCACTTACGTGGTTCTTCGCTTCAATTACATGAAGCCCACGAACCACTCATCACGAAACGAATCCCGAGCTCGGCGTCATCCTATCCCTCGCATTATGCTCATTCGTTTGCGTGTTTCCCACCCCTGCATATTACCCGTGCAGTATGTTAAGCGAGGCGCCGATACTGTTCGACACGCCCCAAACTGTAGCATTCTCGGCTTACCCAACAACTCCTACAATCACATCCCTCCTACATCCCATTGCCATTCCAGTCTCATTTCGAAGGGCGCGAGAAAAGCCACCCACTACTGTGTTTACTATAACTTGGTTATCAATCATATATATAAACTAATTGAATTACCCGGATAAAATTCCATATCTCGAAACCCACGACTAGGACGGTTTTCATCAGATCAGAAAACTTGCACCATTTCACAGAGCAGCATAATTTAATACGAAAAACGTAGAGGACAGCATTCAAAAAATGATGTGCATGATATACCAGTATGATATAAATACTATGATGAGTAATGATGCAGGCAAATGTTTGAATCCAAACATGAAAATCCAGCAGTTCTTATGCACAATATGGTAAATGATAAATTGTATTGATCTCGTTTGCTTTGCAAAGTGATGAACCAACTGTAGATCAGGAAATGTGGTCCCTAACCAGTTGGAGGGGCACCAGACTGCACGGCTCCGACTAGAGGGGTGCCGGAATCGCAACAGGCTATACAAAATGCAGTCTATTGTTTACTGGAGCTTTGGGGCTCTTTGACTACGGTGACCATGCAGCGCCGTCAGTTATAGCACATTACGGCATGCGGTATGCAGCATGAGGTGCATAATCAAAAGTTTGAATGCATTCAAAAGGAAAAAATAGTGTTAAAAAAGTGCACAATTTGAAAACATGTATATATTTTGCAATACAATTATGCCCCTATCAAGTTATATCAACAAAATATTGGGGCGAGTTCATGCTCAAGTTGAGCGTCTTCAAATCGACAAAAAAGGAGTAGTTCAGTTTTGAAGCCCGGTTTTTTAAGCCAACCATTGTCTTAAAAGTCTAAGTGTATGGCACCCAATTTATTCATGGAGAAGCTGAACGAAAAATGAGCGAGTGTATCGCTCCAGCATACTAAGTGTGGAACCAAACACGCCGACAGCACATGCAGAGGCCAAGGAAGGCCGGATCGCAGAACTGCACACAAATATAAAGTATATTTTCGGATACCCACTTCACTTCAACTTCAGGATTTCAATACATGGACCCAACCTTGGAAATAGCAACAATTTGATCCATTAAGAATCTAGCCTTAATGCTCCAAGAAAACCCCACCAGCCAAATGCCAAATGAACTTATGAAACAAATGCCACATTCTAAGTGATAGCATAACAAATACAGCAAGCATTCATGGACCCTCAGATATATTTGAAATGAAAGACGAGCATGGGCCTGAAAATTACTCAAATCCAGAAAATTCGTTCCATCCGTCTGCTCCATATGTCAGATCTTTTCCGTCCAGCTGACCATTGAAGTTCAACGGGTCAATGGCCTGGGGACGGTCACGACCATGCAAAGGCCAAGGTCGAGTTTCTGGCGGACCGGCCGCCGGAAACGCGAGTATACATGGCACAGCTGTCAGTACGTTCGTGTACATCGTGTGTTCTTTTACGACGCATTAAACCGCTAGGTCATACAGCGTTGCAGACCTCTCGCACAGACTGGTCGCGGGTGGACTCGGTAAATGCCTCCGGCTGTGAGATTCGGACCCACGATCTTGCGATCAAGAGTCCGACGCTCTACCAACTGGGTCACCGCGGCCCCCAGTGTGCCGGCAGTAAAAACCGAAGCGCGACACAAGGGCTATGTACGGTGGTGCTACTTCACCTGGCTAGGAAGTTGGCCGACTGGCAGCCAGACACGTGTGGATGTGACGCCCTGGCACGTTCATGCTCAGAGCGATTACACATGTCAGTGATGCGCGGGATGGTCAGTTGGCTCGTTGGATTTCAGGAAACAACGACCGCATTAGTTATGCAGCGTCCATTACTGGACCAGCGAGACAAAAGAATCTATATCATCGGCCATGTGGGCTAGGACGAAAGCCGCACGTGTGACAGAAGTGTAAAGCGCCGAAAACCGGACGCGGAAGGAAAGTGCGAGTTGTCCCGATTCAATAATGCGCGATACGGTCGCATGAAACCATAGCAGGCAAAGGAGGTTGCGTGAACGCCACCACCAGGCCGGTCGCACCCACCTGAACGACCTGGCGTCCTTGCTCTGCACGTGCAGGTAGAAGATGTCGCGGCACTCGGCGGTGTCCAACAGGCCGAGCGGCACGTTGAACAGGCCGCGCGCCGTGTCTGCCTGCAGGTACAGCCGGTAGTTGGTCAGGTAGAGGCGACCCTCCTCCACGTGTCCGGCCCGGCTCACGTACTCGCCGAACAGCAGACGGAACGGCGCCGGCAGCAGCGCGGCCGCCTCGTCGGCGCCGTCGCTCCGGTCCGTCACGCAGCCCTGCTTCGGGTACTGCTGGTCGCACGGCCGCACCGCCGCTGGCTCCTGAGCGACGCTCGCAGACGGTGGCGACGGCGGCGGTGGTGGCGGCGGCGGTGTAAGCTGTGTGGGTGGTGGTGGCGGAGGAGGTGGTGGTGGGGGCGGCGGCGGCGGCAGCGGAGGGGGCGGTGGCGGCGGCGGGGGCGGCGGCGGCGGCGGCGGCGGTGGTGGCGGTGCCGTCGAAAGTATGTCCTCACTGGTCGGCTGAGACATTTCCAAATCTAGCGCCGACGAATTCTCGGGCTCCATGGTCTGTCTGCAAATGTTTCGAACAATGAATGTCAATGTTATGCAAAAAAGCATACATTCCTATAGAGTTATACTATTGTCACAATAGGAGCTCAATCAACCAGCAAGTATAAGTCGGAGCCAAAGGTGTATTCTAGAATCCTGGATTGGCAGAGTCTACCATTCCTTCAAGTCACGAAATTGACAAATTATTTCCTGCATGTGGAACTTCTTGTTCATGTTTCCATTAATTATAGCATGTAATTTACCTTGTTTACAACCATAACAAAATTGACAAAACCATCCATTTCTCTATTTTTTTTTCAGATGAACAACATCCAACATGTTTTCAATATGCATGTCAAGGTAGGTGCTCTAATGCAACTAAAAAGTATAATTTATACATAGCTAATTTGGGCTAAATGTTAAAAATATTGGGGTAAATTCACGATGTAATTTCAGGTAAATGGATTACTTTACTATGACAATACTGGCACATAGCATAGATATTATCCTACCTGTCCTGAATATAGCTCATCTTAAATTATGAATCTCAAAACAAATGATACAGGTACAGTCATAAGTACCAACACCATTGGCTTAAAGTTTAGTCATCAAAGGCATTTCAAATGACAAATTCCATGACAAATTAAAGGATCTTACAATGCTAGTTTTGACATCCAACATCTAACTAGCATGCTGGAAGCATGTTTGCTGGACTTGCTGGAGCACTATTTCCAATCCTCCACAAACATGTGATTAACAGGCAGTTATTAAGTTATTTTTGGACGTTTTAAGAAAAACATTTAACATCTTCAATGTGCAACATTTCAAGTGTGGTTGTACCCATGCCATGACAAAATGAAACGAAAAAGTTATGTCATATGGATGAACCCAGCTGAAAAGCACCATATGGCTGCTTCCATCACAAATATTACATAGAAGTTAATGAATTTTGGGGCATGACTGGCCAGTGGCATATCAATGTCATCCCAACATGCCTCTGGGTTCATTAGAGGCACGACACAAACCCATGCAATTGGTATGAGCACACTGGCTGTTCCGGTCAGATGGTGGTGCAAAACTGCCTCACCATCTGATATTTGTTGGTAATATCTGAATGGTACAGGTGATCATAATTAAACTCAACATACCTCCGAAGCAATCACACACCTTGGCAGCAAAAATTGGTAGTGGTAGGCCAGGTCCAGGGTTGGAAAAGGAGCAGGGTGGCATCATTTGACAGTAAACTATGTGATTAAGACACTGGGAAGTGCAAACAGATTTTGCTGTCACAGGCTTGAACTCATTCTATATGATTCACAGTCTGGGTTAAAATATTGGTTCTTCATTAGGTGCGAGATGTGGAAACAAGCACAGTGGGATGCCAAAATGTGTTACAGAATTAGTCTCACTTGAAACATTTGATATCTACAACTCAAATTTTAGGTGATGGCATATTGATGACCATACTTTTATCATTGGCATCAATATTCACAATTTAGGAAGAATTTAGGAACATTGGATAGAGAAAAAATGCCTATGCAATAAATTGATATTGCATGCCATATCACATCTTTGCCTGAAATTGCATTGCAAAGTGTTAGTGCACCACATTCCCTTATCAGGAGCATGAGCATGGTACCTATGAACAAGATATTGCTAAAAAGGAAACATGTAGACTTAATATGCATGCAACAAACAGGATGTTGGTACTCCATGGAGAAGGATGTTGATGGTGTCCAGAAAGTGGTATATCCCACCCTATTTCACAAATAATTTTGCTTTTCAGTACAGGGTGGGAATTAAGGCACTTAAGAGATTTCATCTCTTAAAATATTTTTGCACTCCAGATTCATACCAGATAGAATGGGCTCCACATGTACTCAGACACAAACATGCAGAAGGAACAAAAATACCACTAAAAAACTAATAAAACTGAATAAAACTGTTTGGTTTGCATTTGGCTAGCTTTGTACTGAGACCAACAGTGAAAGGAAAGCACATTACTCCTGTAAGTTATGAGAGACAAAGCTGAGCCAATCATCACAACTCCCTGTCTTGTGGTGCCATCCATTGTTCACTTTGTTTCTATGCTTTGATGTGACAAAAAATGATGTGCATTACTTATGCATATTATGTAGGCACTGACAAGGTACATATGAATTCCCTGTCTGCTACTGGCGAATAGAGTCCATGCATACAAAATAATGTCCATGAAAATGTACTCTGGAAGAAATCTGTTTGCACTCAGACTCCAAACCCAGTAAGTAAGCTTCCCACCCTGGTTCAGTATGTCCACACTTTCTTCTGATCTGACCTGGCATGACCTAACAACATCAGTTTGATCTTCAACTAGGGTCAACATATGACCACATTTCTGATGCAGAAACAGGTTTTCATCTGGTGCCTGATTCAATGCTACCTGAGCAAGACTACACCCCCCAGAGGGGATCAAAGCAAAACAATTGCCATATTCATATATTGCTGTTAACGAGTTTTCATGATGACCTGTGATGTCACATCATGCAGTTAACTAGGCTGATTCAGGATGAGAAAGGTCAGTGCTAACAATTAGGGTGATTCAGGATGAGAAAGTTAAATGCTAAAACTTAGTACTTGCTTTTCCTAGTTCAACCACTGGCTCCAAACATGAGTGGGGCTAAATCACCCCACCTCAGGTGGCAATATGAAGTGCAAGACCCCAGGCAGTGCCAGGTTAATATAAAAGCTCCCTTTTTGGACATCAAGAGCCTGGTTGATTAGCAACACTGGTTGTGCCCAGTCCCAGCAGGACAGTATCAAAGCTGCTGAGCATGCCCTTATTTGGCACTCATTTGGGTTAGAGATAACTACTTTGAAGAAACCAATGTTTCATATAGAAATGGTCCTCATCTACTGAAAAAATGATGTTCCATTATATAACGAATCAGGAACTAATTACCTTGTAAGTAAAAGTGAAACAAATGCAGTAGGATGCACCCATGCTTCCAAATAATTAGCATACTGCTGTTATGCAAGGCATAGAGGAGCAAAATACAGCAGGGTCATATTGCATGCTTTTGAGATATGCATCAAGGAATTCCACCTTTAAAAGATACTTTACACTATGAAGAAAAAGCTTTGACTAACTAAACAACAGTCAATCCAGTTTGACCTTTAAAAAATGTATCAATACATGATTGCTTGAAACCAATGGATGTCTGATCTGGTAAACCACTGCTGATGTCAAACTGTGAAACAAAACAGTGTTGAACCATGTGAAACCTGAAGATATTTGTAGTGCATAAAACCTATGGATATGGATGCCCACTATTGAGGATAGATATCAATTGCTAGAAACCTATGGATGCTGAACAATGTAAATAACCAAAGTTAAATATGCCAGAATTGCGGAGGCATAAATATAATGCCATATCTAGTGTTATGGTGCATGTCAATTTACAAATGCTGTCTACAATTGTTCAGCCTACAAGGAATAGCCACCCACCAGGTAAGTTTGGTTTGGGAAGGATGCCCATGATTGAGGATATTACCTTGTAGCTATGCAGATTACTGCAGCCATCATGGGCAGCCAAGAGGCCCCAACATAACTTAGCAAGCAGTGATTTATTCCTTTTCAACTTGAGTAATAACCTACAGCCTTCGACTGAATGCATCAGCTGGTAAACTGGTCTTCTAAAGCCAGGGATATCAAATATTTAGCAGCATTGATGCACTGAAGGCACAAGGTTTTCTGCATGCTAATATCCCATCAATGAGATACCAAACCATATCACTATCAAGATGTGGTGGCCAGGGTGCTGTGCAGTAGGACCCTGGTCAAAAAGCACCACCCACTGTATAAATTTACTTCCAGTCAAACTCAGAATACCTGTTTAAGTGGACAAACAACTTGTATAATGTCATGATTAGTGTCCCAGGGTGTCAACTTCCTTGCCCAAGGTAAATTCATTGTGAACAAGAGTATGATGCAATGCCAATGGCAACACTTTCAACATCTTTAATCACTGAAAATTACTCCCAATTACGGCCTTGATTTACCATATTTTGGTGGCGAGGAAGATTTCCTACTTAGTACACACCTCCCCTCGTTGCCCGCAGTAAGGCACAATCAAGGCGCACATTCGTGAAGTTAGGTACACGTTCACATGCTACCGAGCCGCACTCAAGGACAAACGAAACGCACGACTAACAAAGATGATCGATGGTTTATCTATTATTCACCAGAAACACGGGAAGACGAAGCACAAACTTGGCAAGTCCCCACTCGGCGCACACCCCAAGCGCGCAACGCTTGGAAAAGCAATGGCCGACAAACAATAACGCAACTTTTCAAGGATATCTTATGGCTAAGGTGCCGTTTCATAAGCGCTGACGTCAGAAAGCGGCGAGGGCGTGTCATTCAGTCCGGACCAATAGCAATCCAGTGACATCACGCAAGTTCTTTGCAAAGCCTAACGAATCTTTGGACCGTACTTCCCCGATCGATGGATTGTGTTGGTCAACAATTCAACAATCTTTCCTGCCATAACCAGTCTTTGACGATGAAAATTCGGTTTGGTCCCGTTCTGTTTTGGTATTGGTAACTGACTGACGTAAATGATCAGGAACCCAAATCGTAGACCGAACGACTTACTCTAATCTTGAATTAACGTAGCGGCCGGACTCCATTGGTGTACGGCGAAAAGGGTCGCAACAGCAGTCTACACCACCAGCCCACCCAGACACCTCCCGGTCGCAACAGTTTGTCCAATGCTCCGATCCTACCGGCACACTACGAATGGTCCACGAACAAACAACCACAGCGCCGACCCCACCCATGTAGTGCATTGATGCAGACCACAGCGAACGGCTCCAACGGTACGCTGGGAACCGGGGACCGCTGAAGATTGCTCACCTGCCCCGAAGAAGTACCGCGGCATCACTGACCGCGCGCCACTACGCACCGGCGCGACATGACCTCGGTTGGCAACTATCCACCAATGAAATTACAGCAATGCCGTGACGCATCAGCACATTCGCTTTTGACTGAGGAAGTGCGTCAAACAGACTACATGCGTGCTCCGGAAAGAGATAAACGGGATGTTTACGGAACGAATGCATTATATTTTACTTAGCGTGACGTCACATGGAATCTTTTCTTGGTGTTTGCAGTCGGTCAGTCTATTTCTTTACAAACGCAATAGATTGTCACAATAACTGCGCAGACAAGACACATCACAGAAATTAGATTACATACAATTAGAAAAGTAGCTGATGTTAGCTGCTGTTGTTACTTACATTTCGTTTAAGTAATTATTGTATTACTTAAACATAATGAACTACGATGGTCCTGTACATTGTGTGAACCATTCCCATTCTCTAATCTCCAATTCCACTACCAATCTGGTGGGTTCCTAACGCCCAACCCCACTTTGAGATCTTGCATTATATAAGAAGTCTACCATGCTCTGCAGCCTGCCCAGGCTGCAAAAATGATGACACATTCCACGGGAGGTCATGCGGGAAAGTGGTGTCCCTCCGGTCGGGAAACGGCGCTTCTCTGAGAATGATCGAGTGCAGCCCTATAATTTTTCCGTCAGAAGTGCCTCTCTGAGACAAAAAGGCGCACCCACGGGGAAGGCCGAATGCTCCGTCCCCCCTCGGTTTTCTTTTCCAGCGAAAGGTACCCATCATGGAAATTTTCATGCGAGGAGTATTCGTACTAGCTGGGCCACAAATAGCCAGGGCCGACTATTCCGCACTTCTGGACCCTGGCGTGATTGACTGCTCGTTACCGCAGTTTATTTTTCATTTATACCCTCATCGTATTTCCGTTTTCTGTGTTCCCGCGTGTTCTTCGTTTGTATTTCACTAGACATGTTTTTTTCCACGCGATAGGGAAAAGACGAAAGGACACCGACCCCAGCTCGCCACCGAACTCCGAATCGGAATTCCCTCCATTGACCACCCCGGCAGACCATCGCTCGACTTCAGACCATGCACGTGATGCCCCACCTCTCGATGCGACTGCTGATGACCCGCGCCAGAACATTCCTCTGGATGACGAAATCGATGTCCTTTGTGCCTCGCCGACCCCTGTTTGTCCAAAGACCACCTCTCTTCCCGTTCCGGACCAGGCAATCACCCTCCACGCCGCCGACCCACGCTCGAACCACACCACATCCTCCAAACCAGAATTCATCCAGCCCATTGAACCCTACCTCGACAGTGCTCGCTCGTTCGTTGTCAAGCCTTTGGAGGAGTCAGTTTCTTTCCGCCGTATTAACGCTTTATGATACAAAATCCGTGCCTGTATTCCCAATCCTCTCCGTTGTTTCAATTTCCAGCGCTTCGGCCATGGCAGTAAGACCTGTCGCCAACCAGTCCGCTGCCCCAAGTGCGGAGAACCACCTTATCCTGATTCCACCTGCTCCAAACCTGCCCTGACGCACCCTAAAACCCTAATAATCAATCAATAAATCAATCCAAACCTGCCCATTGCCTTAGCTGCAACACACCCGACCACCTCACCACTTGCAACCTATGTCCAGTCTGGCGCGGAGAGAAAGAGGTTTGTGCTGCCAATGCCACCACTGGAATGTCGTATCCTCAGGCCCGACGGTCTGTGGAAGCCATCTCCCCGTCAACCAAGACTTATACCACGGCTTCCACCGTTGCTCTACCCACACGTCGCGTCAACACTACTTCAACTTCTATTCAAACCGACTTGATCTCCGGCTTAGCTCCACTAAAAAAAAAAACACACCACTGACCACACCGACACAAAACACTTCGACTGCCAACACACAGACCGCTCCGGCTTCCACCAAGCGTACCAATCCAGGGAGAAGCGACTGACCTCGCAGTCATTCGGCTGCAGGAGCACTCTCATTCCCCGCCAGCGGGCCGCCGGTCGAGCCCTACGCGTCCGGCGCCAGCCGGTGCCCACGCGGTTCGACCGACTTCCAGCCGGCGGGCATCCCCTGCAGCAGCAACCGGCCGCCGTGACCTTTCCAAGGCCACTGGTCGACCGGGCGGATCGGCCGGACCCACCTCAGCCGTACGCATCCAACCCACATGCTATACTCGACAAACGTCGAAAACTAACTACAGTAGTGACCTACTACTACTAACCAAGAAGATTTGGCCCACTTGGGCGTTTCACATCAGAAATTAGGACGAAGGGACGAACGGATCAACTTTCTTACACACTGCCGACGAAAACACTTCGTCCCCAATTCTATTTCGTGTGCTACAGCTAATGTAAATTCGACGTATGTCGAATTTTTGTGCCTGTAACAATTTGAATTTTCGACCTGTTCGCCGATCGCAACGAATACATTGTTTTACAATGGCCTATGACCGAAACGTTGCAATAAATACTTACATCTTTCTAACATTGAGTCGTTTCTGGATCTAGAAGATCAATTTAGCTTTTAATACATCCACAGCAGCGACTGACCAGGAAATGCAGGCATATCTGAAATACGTACGTAAGACTTCAATGCACATAGTCCAGCCTGGGATAGAACACGCACACATGCAGACTCTCGTGGACGTATTATTGAACACATCCTAAACAGACACAATTTAGTATTACTTGACACACTTCACAGACTCCAAACACTTCGAACACTTTATGAATGATGACACACTTCAAACACAAATGCTGACACAAATGACACACTTCAACCACTTTACATGCTGGGCGTGAAGGTCCGTTTCCTGTGGGTGCCCAGTCACTGTGGCATCCCAGGAACGAAAAAGCAGATAAATTAGGAAAAGATTCACTACATCTTCCAAACATCACAGAAATTCCACCACATTTTAACGCAATTAAATCATCAATGCAACATAAAAATTCGACACCTTTGGACGCAAAACTGGACACAAAACATAAACCTTTAAATTCCCAATACTAAGCAAACACATCGGTGTGTTAGGCTGAATGCGAATGTGCTGAATACGGGCATCTCTCTGCTTACATTCTTGGTTGTCCCTTTTTTCCTGGCATTTTTCCTCTCCTTTTTCTCAGTCCCGTCCGTCCGTACTTTCAAATCTCCATCATGTTGGTTATTGATGATGGAGCCGTTCAGTTTTCCGACGGCTTCTTTTGTTTGGAGCGGCATTGGCGACCGATACGTCCCACCTTCTTGCTGCTTTTGCAGATGGGTTTTCCGTCAGAGGTCCACTATTATGGGGTACGTGGCTGTGACCTGCACGTTTTTCCCAGCGGGGAGCGGCTGAATGGCTCCATTGCGGTTTCCTGGGGTGTAGGATCGCAGCGGTCTCCGATACCACGTGAATGACTCTCCGTCCTAAGTGGGGTTAATTCTACAGATTTTTGTGTGGCTAATTTTTAACCCGTGTGCCACAGTTCTATTACTAATTTTTCCAGTTTGTCTATTTTGTCGTCCCCTACTTTGGGGCGAACCGCATCTACTTCCATCGGCTCATTCTCTCGTTTCTGTACGCCTCTGTACAATTATATCTTGCTATCAATTTGTTGTTCCCGCAGATCGAATTATATCGCTTGCTCGAGACTTCTGAACTGCTGTCTGTATAATATGCTGGCCAACTGGTTGCTTTGCACTCCCTTGTTCAAAATATCTATCAGAATGCCTTGTGTGGTAGGGCTTTCCATTTCTGTGTATGCATTCTTGGCCAAAACGAGCAACCTCCCACCCGAATTCTGGACTAATTCACAATACTGTTTCAATTTTCGCAGACTTTCCTATGAACATTTTTGGTCGGACAGATCTCGATATGCTTCCTTCATAACGTGCTTAATTTGTGCCCGCGTTAACACGCACCCTGGAGGGCCTCTGAAAATAACGCGCCCTGGAGGGAGGGCGGATTCGGCCCCCCCTAAGATCTCAGCTCCTATGAAGGCTAGAGCAACGAAATTCACAGGGTGGATGGGCACGATAGTGAACACTATTGTGTGCGAAGTTCATGACCTTAGGTCAATATCTTCAAGGTCAAATTAGGTCAGAATAGCAAAATTTTCTGGTTTTGCGTGGCTTGGATTGTCATTGTTATGGATCGCTGTGGTTGTGTTTAAATGCTCCAAAATCGGCATAAATGATGTTTTGGACATTACTAATGATGCAATACAGATGTCAGATCCGCCATTTGACCTCAGGTCACCTATATAGAACTTTATTAGGTCATTACCTGCTCCAGTTACCGGAACCGGGCTCCCATCCCGACTGCTCCGTTGGGCGGCTCGGCACAATCGGCTTCGCAATTAAAGGAGTGAAATACATGAATAAAGTATGGAAATGCTTAGGCACACAATGACAAACAGTAGATTTCGGGATGTATAGGGAGTAACATGTAGAGTGACATCAATCGCATGACAGTCATTTGCATTTATGACACATTCCTGTTGACCAAGTTTGGCTCCATTAGCCTGTTATGAACTTGACCTGACTTGACCTCGGCGACCTAACATGACTTTTAAATTATATAGCATAACAATATGCATCAAACAAGTCGCTAGTGTTGTCAAAAACACTTCCCTATTGCCAATATACGGGAAGCGCATCAGCGCCGATTTTTGTGGTCTGGCGCTGTGAATTGTTTTTACTTTAACGGCCCCTAACTTGAAAACTTCTCGGCCGACTTCCACTTTTCTTGCTTTAAACAATGCGCCGGTCATTTCTAAGCAGGTGCGCGATAAATGTGGCCTATGTCGGCCGGAACAATATGGACTTATGTACGAAAAATCGGAAGGATTGGCGGATTTCGCCATACCCCCTCTAGGGCGTGTGTTATGAACTTGACCTGACTTGACCTCGGTGACTTGACATGACTCTGGAACAATGTAGCATGACAATGTACATCAAACAAGTCGCTAGTTTTGCCAAGAACACTTCCTTTTTGCTAATATACTGGAGGCGCATCGGCGACGATATTTGTGATCTGGCGCTGGGATTTTTTTTTAATTTAGCGACCCTTAACTCGAAAAATCTTCGGTCGATTTTCATTTTTCTTACTTCAAACAACGCGCCGGTAATTTATTGGCAGGTAGACAAACAATGGCGCATATCGGCCGGTAAAATCTGGAGTTATCTACGAAAAACCGGAGGGGTGGGCGGATTTCGCCCCCACCCCTCCAGGACGCGTGTTAAGTTCGCCCGGTACGAGAATACACGCCGAATGTACTCAGCTGGGTACTGCCGGCTGGGTACTGTACTCCTGGGTACTGTTTCTAAAACCTTCGCAATTCCATTGTAAAAAAGCTTCCATAGGAGCTCGTTAGAAATGGATTAAATGACACACGATGAAAGCGTTGCTTTGAGGCGATGAATCCCTCAATGAGATATAACTACAATTGACTAGAGAGAAGAGACTAGGAGCGGTAATGAAAAAGAACGCTCGTTTTAAAGCTCCGAGTCCGTTGTCCGTCCGAGAGATGGCGACGCTGTTAACTCAGGGGATTATCTCCATTTGGTCCGAGGGACTGGATTCTGGAGCGGGAACACGGCGACACCTCGCCCGATGGAGAGCTTGTTAGTGGGTAGCATTTTCTGGGGCCCAGCCGGGGCGGAAGCGGCGGAGGGCCAATCTCATTTGCTGACTGGGCCGGTCCCTCCACTCGCCGACGCGGCGATGGGGTGGCAGACCTTACGGGTGGAGCCTTGTTAGCTCCTTGTTGGCTTTTCGCCCGGGTCCTCTCTCCATCTGAGCGAGCCGTGCCCGCTTGGCCTCCCTGGCAGGCCTTTCGGCTCCCTGGTAATTTAGGTACTCATCGGCAATAAGCTGTTTGAAGGAATAGGTGGAGCTGGTGGGGGAGAAAACCCGACACCAACACCAACACTCTGGCGCCTAAATACAGTGGGCATTTCCAATCCAGTCTGGTTTTGGCTTTCTTTTACACAACCAAAGAACAGCACAACGTGCAGACAGCAAAGCAGCGATAAAATATTCGTTAACTAGGGTGGAATACACCACTTACTGAACATTGAATCGACATCTTTCCCAAAGATATATCGACATCGTGCTTCTTAGTGCGTGATTGTAAGGTCTCCATTCCTCGTTTCTAACAGTATTATGTCCTGTGGCTAACAGTATTATATTATAACAACATTTTATCCCGTATACGAGCATCATGCTTATGCTCACCATAACGGATCCGGGACCATGATAACGAATATTCAGTAGTGCAATTTAAAGTAAAAGGATCACCTCTGATGTACTATGTTTTACAATACCAGTTTATAGTGCACGTATTTGTGTCGTTATCATTGATTTCGGCATCCACAAATTTGATACCTCGTAAAACAAGCAAAATGGGTAGCTATATGTATGCAGTTGTCTCAAAACTGGTTAAAACAGCACTCAAATATCATGGCAATTTTGACATCTTACACATAACGATAAATAATTATGCTAACACTGCAGCAGATGACAGGGGCATCAACATTTTGCCATGTATTTTCAACATTTGACCTAATCAGTTACAACACTTCTGCAACATGACACTCAGGATCAGATCACCAACATTGCCATCTCAGCATGTGGCTCTAGTGTCAAAAGGCCTGTATTTCAGTAATCTACCATTTTTAATACATACCAAAACAGATGATAAATTAGCACAAAAATAACCATACAAGCATAATCTCTAATGTGTAGAATATTATGGTTGGTTTGCTATTGGTTTTACGACACATCGACCGTCAAGACATGTAGAGTCACCAATCTAATAATCCCCGATTGGCTGCAGGAAAAGAGCAGCAACAGGCAAGACTTGAACCCACAATTTTTGGATTGTGAGACAGGCAACTTAACCCTAGATTACTCATCTCCATAGAATATTATGGGCAAAACTTTTTTTTTAATCGGTTCAAAAGATAAATTATTGAACTTCATTTCTGCACTTGGGGTTGGCTGGTGACAGGCATACTATGGATGGGGCAGGGGGTTGCCTGGTGACAAGGTTAATTTGCATTGTGGCTGTCCAAAAAGTTGAAGTAGGTCATGCAACCTATCGTCACAATGTCCTGATTTCAAATAGCCCATAAAAATTCCAAAATAGTCAGAAGATGCAGTGGATTATTGTGAGTCCACCAATATATACTTTTGCACAATTCTAATTTTTCTTCAGAGTGCAATACCTCAAAAGACACCCTTGTTAGGTGACCTTAAAAAAATTACATTGCCATACTCCTTGACAGTTGACCTTGTCTTTCTAAAAATAAAGACATAAAGACATAAAAGATTAGTTCAACCATGAGCCACAAGGGCCCTTCTTGGTTGCACTCTGTACACTGAACCAGTTGCCCACCAAATCTGTCAATCAGCCCTCCCTGTAATACTGAAAAGCAAGCCCTCTATTCTTATAATGATTGTCTATGCTGTTTTTAAAGATGTTCAATGTGCTGCTACTGACAATGTTTTCTGGCAGCTGGTTCCAGTGTTCCACTACCCTGTTGGTGAAGAAAGTTTGCCTTAACCTTGTTCTGCTGTGGTGAACTTTAATTTTGAATTTATGACCAAAAATTGCATCATTTCTGTTTAATTCAAAGATTTCCCCAAGGTATCCCCTATCCAGACTATTGACAAATTTAAAGACCTCAATGCGATCTTCTCTCAGCCTTCTATATCTAAGTGAAAACATATTCAATTTCTTCAATCTTTCCTCATATGCCAGGTTGCTTATGCCATTAACCATTTTTGTAGCCCTCTTTTGCACTCTCTCTAAAAGCCAACAATCTTTTTCATAGCTAGGAGACCAAGCTTGGATGCAGTATTCCAAATGTGGCCTGACGTATGCACAGTAAAGCTTCCTGATCACTTCCTCACTTCTATATGATACATTCCTATTTATTGCCCCGAGCATTCTCAGTGCCTTCTTCCTGGCTTCCTTGGTCTGTTCTGATCCCCCCAGAACAGGCACATTTTGTCATTTTGACTAGACTTCACACATCAGATAAAAATGGCACAACTAGACTTCACACATCAGATAGACAAATCAAATTCAAATAAGCTCCAATTCCCAAACATCTCATCTTGGCACATGTGGAAGACTGAGGATAAAAACCCATGTGCCTGCCATGGATCTCAATTTAATATACCTGTCATAAACTGCGAACCTCAGGACTCAGCCCCAAATGCTATTGCATCTGTGCTTGTTAGAAGAATGGATGTTCACATATGAAGCTGTCATATTGTCAATTCACATCAAAATAATGGTATTATTCCACTATGTAAACAAACTGGTTGTCACCATATGTATTGACATGTTTATTGTTGATGAGAGCAGGATTAGTAAAATTGAAATATCACAACAGATTTTTCTAGCCAAAGTACTGGAAGCTATAATGTCTAGTGAAATACAATTGCAAAACAATACATCAACAGCCCACATTTTCTAATGATTGGCATTCTCCAGTTAGTTTTCTTCACTTGGTTGCATTGATAATCTTCACAAAATCTGGCTTCAGGGATGCTCCACCAACCAAGGATCCATCAATATCATGCTGCTTGGCCAATTCCCTGCAGTTGTCAGCTGTGACTGACCCCCCATATAGAATCCTTGTTGCATCAGCAACACCTGGGTTGATCTTCTCCTTCATCCAATTCCTGATCTGTGAATGCACCTCCTGGGCCTGTGCAGGGGTTGCTGTTTTTCCAGTACCAATGGCCCATACAGGCTCATAGGCAACCACAACATTTGTCCAATCTTTAATCTTCTTTGCACAGGCTGTCAGCTGACGGACCACCACTTCTTCAGTTTTGTTTGCTTCTCTTTCCTCAAGCATTTCTCCACAGCAGAGAATGATTTTCATTCCATTGTCCAGAGCATGTGCACACTTCTGAGCTACAAGCTCATCAGTTTCACCAAAGATATTCCGGCGCTCAGAGTGCCCAAGGATGACCCATTCAACTCCTATATCTGTCAGCATTGCTGGGCTAATCTCACCAGTAAATGCACCTTTTGGCTCTTTGTAACAATTTTCAGCAGCACACTTCACACCACCAGGAAGCCTGGCCTTCACATATTCCAAGTAGACAAATGGAACTCCAATAACAACATCTACTCTGTCATCCAGAGGTCCGGCCTTTAAGAACGCACAGATGTTATCAATGGTCTGCTTATCCCCGTTCATCTTCCAGTTGCCACCAACAAAAAATTTGCGGGGCATGATGGTATCAGCAGTACAACACAACATAGAGAACGCAGACTACAGACCACTGTCTGTCTTGGTTCCACTTCGAATAGCTGTACTTATGCTCGCCGCCCAACCAAATCTGTCAATTTTGAGTCCGAATCGCCTCCGCCCTCACGCCCTCAAACTGGAGAACACTGCACGATACTCCCAGCGCAAAATCAACCTTGCTTGCTTCGTTCTCGCTTCTGTGAAAAGTCTCAACATATATCAACTGCTAAAAAATGACGTCATTAAAAAATAATACGAGAAATATTCGAAGTATTCTTCGAAAAGGCATTGCACTTATTTGTGTCAAGTTATTTCCTGTCGAATCGTAGCCAAGCTATAAGAAAAAAGACAAAAAATGAAATTGTTCCAACGAGGCCGTCATTACAAGAGACCCAGCTTCACGCGAACCCCCACAATGACGCATATTCTCACCGGCACTGCTTCGGTAGCCCGTTGACCTCTACGAAATGAAGGTCAAAGGCAAATCGGCATGACCTCAGAATGTCTAAGCATCACAATATATAAATATTGAAATGTTCAAAAGAAGAACACCGGATGCAATAGGCAGTTTTCCATCGGCAATTTGACACTAGTATAATCGCTTTAGATTCTTCCAACTTGACATTTTGTTAATTTAGGCACTTCGGCCTCCTCAGCCCATTTCGTGTCGTAAATGAAAAAAGTGTATTATATTATGTTAGCTAATCCAGTTTATAGGTCTTGGAACAGGTTTGCATCGCGGATAAAATTGAAAAGTAATTTGCTGAGGTACGGATGATCATCCCCAATAGTGTAGCTAGAGCAGTGCTTTCCGCGATAACTAATTTTCGGACCTGCGATAACGATAAAACGATAAGAAAGGTTTGCGATAACGATAAACGATAAACGATAAAAATTTTCACAAAATTAACAGCGATAGCGATAAAACGATAACACGATATAGCGATAAAACGATAATAAGGTTTTTGAAAATAAGCCTCAATCAATAACTACATGTTATTTCAAGTTCTTTACACTGAGTACAGAATGCTATTTTCAAATGATAATGAAATAATCCAATTATCTCAATGACGATTAACTTTGAAAATAGGCTTATTTTAACCTGAAGATTTGGATAGTTGCCAGATATGCGGGAGTGGACCCCCCTGTGACTGACCTCTGCCCGGCCCGCCGCGCAAATTTATACCACCCGTCGGCCGTCTGACAGATCTGTACACTTAGATGGCAACAGGCAACTTAGATGGCAACAGGTTGCGCACACACACTGTCGCGCGGCATACACTGTCGATCGTCTTCCATTTTTCCATCATCCCGTTTTACATTTTATCGTTTATCGTTCATAATTTTTGGAACTTGCGATAAGTGGATGAGCGATAATTTTGAAAATTTAGCGATAAACGATAACGATAACCGATTTACTTAACAGCGATAATTATCGTTTATCGTTTATCGCTCATCCTATCGCATGCGGAAACCACTTAGCTAGAGTAAAATGAATTTTGTATGTGACAGTAACTAGTCAGTATTTTTCGAGGGCCGTGGAACTTCTGACACTGAAGAAGAATATGCGTAACTGTAAGATGGGTGGTGCATGATGGGCACGAAGCTCTAGGTGAAGATATATCTATATAAGTATAGATATTTCGGTGTGTAAGAAAACTATAGCCGATACGTAAACGTGATAAGACTTTATTCGTGTCGTTTTTTATATGATGTGGTCCAAGAATCGATGACAATTTAATGGTATATAATTGTATATAATTCGTATTTTGTGTCCATTTTTTATTCAAAAAGTGTCGAATTCTCTGTTGTATTGATGATTTAATACCTTCAAAATGTAATGGAATTTCTGTAATGTTTTAGAGGGGTAATGATGTTTTTCCTCATGTGTCGGCTTCTTCGTGTCCTGGGATGCCACAATGACTGGGCACCCACGGGAAGCAGACCTTCACGCCCATCAGATGAAGTATTCCTAAAGTTTCATAAAGGGATGATTGGTGATATAATTGCACCGAGTGCGATACGGATAAATGTATTTTGAATGGTGTCTAAAATGTGTAAGGAGGATGTGCTGGCACCGGTATATAATATCGCTAATATCGATAATCAATTATGGTTAGAACTAAAGATTTGTAAAGTAGGAGAAGTGTACGACGTTCGGCTCCAAATGATGAAGAAGTGATGCATCAAAATAAATTGAGCCTGTGAAATAATTTTCTCTGGATATGTTTCATGTGTTCATGCATTGAAAGCCTACGGTCAAAAATAACACCAAGAAATTCAAATGAACCTACAAAAGATTTATCATTGTTTCCGAGTTGAAGTGGTGTTTTTTGGATTTGGGCGGGGAAGTTATTTGTTAAATATCATCTTTGCATATTTTTTTGCGGAAAAATGAAACCAGTCTTCAGGGGTTATTGATATATTTTGTCTAGTGCGTTTTGTAGGTGAAATAAACAATGGTCGTAATTTTTCCTGAACACAAAATTGTGCTGTCATCGGCAAATAATGAGTATGCTATATTTATAAACATGTCAGTGAAAAGGTCGCTAATGACGAGGTTGAATAAAACTTGTGAAATGCGTCTTCCCTGTGGTAGTCCATTTTGCAGAATATGTGGACCGGAGATGGCTGACTGGCACCTGATGTGGAAGGGGTGATTAGCTGATTAAAAAACCTGCTAAATAATGAGCTAAGTGTCCTTTTATATTGGGTTGTTGAATTGTGAAATGTAATGCAGGTTTGAAAACCATATCCTAAGCCTTGCGTATGTCAAAAAATATTTATACTGTGTGTTCATGCTTTTTGCAACCTAGGCGGATGTCAGTTTCTAGCCGAATGAGATGATCTATTGTGCTGCGTCCTCGCCGCAAATCACGTTGCAAGAGAGATAGAAGAGAATTTGTTTTCAGGTGCCAAGTTAGTCTTTTAATGACTATTCGTTCAAAAGATTTTCCAAAACAACTGGTCAATGTAATGGGTCGAAAATTATTTGGGTTACTATGGCTTTTGTCGGGTTTTGGAGTGGTGATGATAATAGCTTTGTTCCATGTTACAGGAAAGATGTGATTTGACCGTAATAAACTAAATGTGTCTAAGAGGCATTGTTTGGTGTGGTCGGATAAATGTCGAAAGAAGGAATAATGTAAGTTGTCGGGCCCTAATGAAGTGTTACCGGTGGAGGAAGTGCCATTCTCCAGTTCAGAAAGATGGAAGGAAGCATTGTAGTACTCGGTGTTGTCGAAATCAAAGAGGTCGAGGTTCGTGCGAAAAGTGTGTTGTGCACTTTGCAAGAAATCTGGTCGGAAGTTCTAATCGGAGCTATTATGGGCTATGGTATCAGTTATGGCGTCGACTTTTTCGTGGGTCTGTAACGGTGAGATTGTGTGTTTTGAGGGCCGGCAGATATTTAAATGTGGAGCGTCCGGACAAATGTCTGATTAATTGTCATATTTTACTTAAAGGTGTTTGAAAAGTCAGTTACTGTAAATATGAGGACCATGACCGGCGCTTGGCATCGCGAATGACACGGCGGATTCTCGCACATTCACGGTTACGAGTGGTTAAATTTTCTTGATCGGGATGTCTAAATACTTTCTAAATGCTCATTTTCTAACCGGAATTGCTTGTCAAATTTCTAGACACCACCAAGCTAATGGTTTTCGTTTTGTGAATGGTTTCATGAGTGGAATTGTAGTGGATGCTGCTTCGAAAGGTGTGTGTAATTGAGTTGATGTATTCGATGGGAGAAATATTGTGGGTGTATTGAATACAAGAAAGTTCCTGAAATGTTGTCCAATCGGCTTTTGAAATTTTCCAGCGTGGGATAAAAGTGGGTGTCCGATCAGTCGCATTTGAAAAAGTGGGTATTATTTTGATGGTATAGTGATCGCTGTTACGGATGTCTGTGTATATTGTCCAATCAAAATCACTGTCCAGTGTTGGAGAGCAAATTGTCCAATTTATTGGAGTTTCTGTGTCGTGTCCGAGGTGAAAAAAAAATGTTGGCTCTCCAGTGTTAAGTATTGCTAAATTGTATCGGTCTAAAATGTGTTGAATATTGTGCCCTTGAATGTCTGGGTAGGTGATTTTTTTTGTATTATCCGACGCTGGACTTTGTGCATTAAAGTTTCCGAGTAAGATGAAAGGGTTCTTCAAATATGCTATAAGGTTTTCTATAGGGGTGTCTATTTGTATCCTTTTGTGAGGGCCATGTCACTACCAATGTTGATCTTGCCCCCCCATGTTTATTTGGGCCCCTCACTAACCTAAGCTGTTGTTATGCTGATAAGAAAGCTGAAGGGAAAACAAGAAAAACACCATGCTATATATAAAACTTAGGTCATGCTAACCAGCATATTTGTACTCCAAAGAAACAGATTAGTTTAGATAGCGGACTGACTCTCCACCTTTTGCTGCAAGATTGAAAATGCGTGCAAAAAAGCAACGAAATAGCTGGATTTCCCTCCACTGTGGAAGTATAACTTGCATCATAAAATGTTGTGATTAGCGGATGAGGATGCATTTTAAACCAGGTTGTCTTTACAAATTTGTCAAGTCACTAAACAACAATTGCATTGTCATACTGACGTTTGTACATAGCACCAATGACAAAGCCACATGCACATGGAGCTTGAACAGAATTCATTTCATTCTCAATTTCCAGTCGTTGTGAAACGTGCATACAATGGAGCCCGTGAAAAACAATCAGTTATCATTGAAGTTGTGGATATACAAACTATAATTATCTTCAGCGGTCCACCCATCACACGGTGCCCTGCTCTTTCGCTTCTGTGACTTCACCTGTTACCGGACGATTTTTCTCGTTGGCGAGGATGCTGCATAAACATAAACATACACATCATCAAATGAAAATCAGAATTATTGAGGACTGAAAATATAGTGGGCGAAATCCGATGAGTTTATTGTTTGGTGTGGGGGTTCCAATGCACTCCCCCCCCAAATGTTTTTTTTTTTAATCGACACCACTGGTTTTTTATGTGTGTCAAAATATGTGTGTTGTCTGTGTGTGATGGAGTGTAAATGGAGCATACGTCTATATTTCTACAACGTAAACGTAATGTACAAGCTACCGCTTGCAACTATGAATGAAGGATAATTTGTGTATGTGTGTTATCATTGTTAATGTAGGGCTGTACGGCCACTGCGGTGTGGTCCACGGACCTCGTCTTGGCGGTACAGCGAATAATTCAAAATGTTGAAATGGTATGCATTGGTGGGTAAAAACCAGGTTTCTTGTAATGCAATGCGAATGGGGGTGAGCAAACAAAAGAATGTTTTCATATCTGACCATTGCGATATTAGGCTACGGAAATTCCACTGTAGAAATATGGACATTTGGGAAGATTATTATTTGTCCGCACCTTTCGGTGCATGCTGAAGCCAAGAGTGTAGCTCTGGGGGCATGTGTGTTGGGTGCGAGCGGTCGAGGTGGACCCGCCCGATCCGTCCTGACGACTGGTGAACTTAGCAAGGTCACGGCGGCAGCTCACTGCCGCGGGGATGCCCGCCGGCTGGCAGTCGGTCGGGTCACATGGGTGCCGGCCGGCGTTGGACGCGCAGGGCTCGACCGGCGGCCCGCTGACGGCGGGGAACGTGAAGTTGCTCCAACAGCCGAATGGCTGCGGAGTCTGGCATTCCTTATGGAATTTGCCTGAGTGTGTGGAGTCGGAGTGGCCTTTGTCTTGGGACTACGGATGTTTTGTGTCGGCGTGGTCAGTAGTGTGAGTTTTTTAGGTGGAGCTAAGTCGTGAATGATATCGGTTTGGATCGAAGTAGAAGTGGTGTTCATGGGAAGGGTGGGGGAGCAATGCTGGCCGCCTGTGCGTACGTGTTGGTGGATGGGGAGGTGGCCTCGATAGACTGCCGGACCTCTTTTTCCCATCGCCAGCCTGGACAGAGATCGGTGTGGTGGTCGGATGTGTTGCAGCTAAGGCAATGGGCAGGTTTGGAGCAGGCGGAATCAGGATGAGGTGGTTCACCGCACTTAGGGAAGCGGGTTGGTTGGCGACACGTCTTACTGCCATGGCCGAAGCGCTAGCAATTAAGACAGCGGAGAGGATTTGGAATAAAGACGCAGACTTGGTATCGGATGTAGCCGTCGAGGAGAATCTTGGGAAGAGTGGTATAGTTGAAGTTAAGGACGAGGAGGCTTGTATCTCGTGTCTGGCCGTCTTTGAAGTAGGTGATGGGGTGGACGTGGGTCACCGCTCCGGCCCGAGCTCTGTCTGGATATCCGCTTCAGTCATGAAACGGAGCTCCGTCGCAAAGACTGTGCCCTTGGTGGTGTTACGGTTTGAGTGGAGGAAAATTATTACGGACTTACCACAAAATGTGGTGGTATGGAGAAGGGCTTTGGTCTGGGGTCAGGTTTGGGTTTTTATGACAAGGGTTCCGTTGACAGGGGCTTCGTTTGTTTGTTTTGTTTATTTGGGCTTAAGGGCGCCTGAACTGCTATCGGTTATCTAGCGTCCATAACTGTTTTATTCCTCAGAACATGATATGGGATTCTGCATGACCATGATTGAAAGGGATGGATAACGTGAAACTGAGTAGCAGTTAGGTAACGGTATATTTTCCCTGTGGCAACGATCTCCGAGCTGTCTCCTAAAACATCAGTGTACGACATTGCATGACAGTTTGGACCAAAGTAACGCATTCGTTCTTCCTGGAAGTTGCGGCATGAAGACAGTACGTGCCGGACTGTCATATGTGAGTCGCATCGAGAACAGCGTGGTTTTTCCTCCTTGATCAGAAGGTATCTGTGTAGCGTGAGTGTGCCCTATTCGTAAACATGCTAAAATTACCTCTTTCCTTCTACATTTATTCAGTGACGACAGCCATGGCACCAGAACTTGTTTTATAGATCGGAGCTTCTTTTAAATCTGATAATTCCAATTTGTTTGCCACTTTCCTTGGAGAAAAGCAGATACTTCAGTAGAAATCCCTAGCGGGGAGACACAAGGCTCGAGTCCAACGAGCCAGCGCGGCGCACTTTGCAGCAGCATCGGCTAGCTCGTTACCAGTGATACTGGTATAGCTAAGCACCCAGTAGAGGGCAATCCTCTTACCAGCTCTCCTCAATGATGTCATGCGAGGTAATATTGATTAGGTATAATATTACACAATGTATAATACAAGTGGCTTTGTAAATGTTTTTCGTGAAAATACTAGCGAAGAGTAACATCACAAGCCTATCGTGTGCAGGGGCGGATCCATGAATAATCATTCAGGAATAATCATCAATGAACTGGGCTGCCCACCCGACTGCTCCGTTGGGCGGTTCGTCACAATCGGCTTCGCAAAGAAAGGAGCGAAATACATGAATAAAGTATGGATACGATTGGGCACATAATGACAAACAGTAAATTTCGGGATGTTTAGGGAGTAACATCGCATGACAGTCATTTGCATTTTTGACAACATTCCAGTTGACCAAGTTTGGTTCTATTTGCCTGTCATGAACCTGACCTGACTTGACCTCGGCGACCTAACATGAACAAGCCGCTAGTGTTGCCAAGAACATTTCACTTTTGCCAAGATACAGATAGCGCATCACTTGACCTCGGTGACTTGACATGACTTTGAAACAGTGTAGCATAACAATATACATCAAACAAGTCGCTAGTGTTGCCAAGAACACTTCCTTTTTGGTAATATTCGGGAAGCGCATCAGCGCCGATACTTGTGGTCTAGCGCTGAAATTTTTTTTTGACTACCGACCCCTAACTCGAAAAAAATTTTGGTCGTTTTTCGTTTTTCTTACTTTAAACAACGTGCCGTTAGTTAGTTATTTGGGCTTTAGAGAAACAACGTGCCGTTCATTTCTAAGCAGGTACACAAACAATGGCGTATATCGGCCGGTAAAATCAGCAAAAAGTTACCTACGAAAAACCGGAGGGGGTGTTCGGCGGAGTGACACCACCGCTCTGGCGGTGTCACTCGGCGCTACCCTATATTCTAAGTGCTGTGGCCGCTACCTAACTGCCATAGTGCCACATAACACTACATTTCCCTCCCCTACTAAATAAGCATTAGAGTTTGCCTACATATGCACAGAGGCAATTTCACGTGCTACAATTGCAAATGAAGCGCTACGCATTAACCTCGTAAATCATCTGGGTGCAATTCAAAATAACTATCACGTACTGCAAAATAACAAGTGCTCCTACCAGCGCATCACCTCGCGACATAGCAGCACACCCATGCACTCGCACATTAATCAAACCCGTGTCGTACAGGAGCCCGACTGACTCGACCAGATCTGGTTCTCACTGTTGTCTCGCGCTTGTTAGATGGACGGCGTCGCATCCACTTCCTGTTGCGCCTGATGATGCAGCCGCGCATGGTGGCCTCTGCCGGACATCCAGTCCCCCTCGGGAGTCTCCACTAGCGTCGGCGTCTGCCCCCTGGAGACAGTCTCGGCTACGGACTTCTGATGCCCTTCGCAACCTCCGCTGCTGCTTCCGGTGTTTCTCGTAAGTCTATCAGTGTGCACTCTTGTACCGTCATCGAGCACGAAGCTCGCCGGTCCGCTCCACTCGGAGGCTCTCTTCGGACGCGAAGACCTCAACCGCCCTTTACGTGCCTGCGGCGGGCAACGGTGTCGAACTCCATAACCCACCGCGAAGTCTAGAACCTTCACACGATGTGTGCGGTCGAAATAGGCCTTCTGACGAGCTTGCTCCTGCGTCACGTGGCCTCGCAGGTCAGCCGGTCTCGGCCGTAGTCGCCCTCCGACGTCCACCGCCGCGCTGAGCTTGTTGCGTATCGGACGCCCGTGCAGCAGTTCGGCTGGACCGCGGCCGATGGTTGCCTGGATCGTTCTCCGGTATGACAGCAGAAACAGCTGGAGATACTGAGAACGGTCAGCCTTCTCCAGATCTGCTCTCTGAAGTGCTGCCTTGATCGTCTTGTTCGTCCGCTCCACCTGGCCCAATGGCTGCGGATGGTAAGGCGGCACTTGTATGCGAGCGACCCCCACACTTTGCAAGTAAGGCGAAACGGTTGGTTATTGGAGTTTAGGGGCGCATCGACTACATCGGTCATGCAGCGCCCATAACATCGTCAGTGAAACAGTGAAATGCAAGCAACATCGTCAATCAGACAGAGAAAAGTAAACATCAGTGAAACAGTGAAATGGGACTAACATCAGAGAAACAGTGAAATTCACGAAACATCATCAGTGAAACAGTGAAATTCACGAAACATCATCAGTGGAACAGTGAAATTCACGAAACACCATCAGTGAAACAGTGAGATGGAAGAAACATCAGTAAAACAGTGAAGCAGCAAGAGCAAGCGAAGACCAGCCAGTGACATGTCACTGGGATAAATATAGGACGAAATACGACGGAGCTTTCGATACTCTACCAAGCACTGCTTGGTCTCCCCGAGTAAACAACATCAAAACGCACTTGCGAGAGGAACTCGAATAACCGTCCAGAATGAACGATGCGTGATCCATCACCCAGAAGACACGCCATCGTTAGCGTGGATACATCTCGTCCAAATAATCGTCGTCGTTGTGCTGAGAATAGGGGGCACACCAGAAGAACGTGCCTCACTGTCAGTGGCATGTCACAGCGAGTGCATATCGGTCTGTCCTCGTTTCGTAGCAGGTAGCCGTGGGTAGCATAAGTGTGGCCTATTCGTATCCTGGCGAGTAGCACTTCTTCCCTCCGGGAAGTTCTAGATGATGATTTCCAACACCCTGGAGTTGGCCTGATGGTTCTTAGTTTGTTTTCGCCCGTCGAGTCCCAAACTTGTTGCCACTTGTCCTGGAAGAATGCGTTGATTGCCTGGCTGAAGTGTGTCGCGGGAAGAGGAAGCGAATGGGTGTACTGTCTCCGCGCAGCACGTTTTGCTGCTTGGTCAGCCAGTTCATTCCCCCTTATTCCAACATGGCTTGGTATCCAGTAGAGGGTCACATTTTTCCCGCCTCGCTTAAGCATAGTCATGCGCAATAAAACATCCTGCACGACAGGGTCATGAGGATAAAACTTTCAACGCTAGAAGGCTACTCAGAGAGTGAGATAATATTACGTGATTGACTTCGTTCTCTGTTTCGATGAAACACATGGCCTTTGTGATGGCTAGAAGTTCAGCCGTGTAAACAGTTGCGTGAGGAGGCAGTGTGAACGATCGGATCGTGGCACCACTCACAAAGGCACACCCCACGCCATCATCAGTTTTCGAACCGTCGGTGTAGGTGAGAGTGCATGAACAATAGGCGTGAATGTGTTCAAGACTCTTCATCCGAAACACTTCTGGGGTAATTTCGTCCTTACGTGTCTGTCAGCGTCGTGTCAACCGACGGCTGGATCAGTTCCAAAGGGGGAACGGGCAGTGGCTCAGTCCTTCTAATGCTACGCATTCGAATACCACTCCCCTCTGCCAACTTCCGCAACTTCACGCAGAAAGGAGGTAGTGTATTGCCACGTCCGCCACAGAACATCGCACGCGTACGGTTAGCAAACAAGGCCTGGTATGCTGGATTTAGAGGAAATTGCCTCACCCTGCACGCATACCGTAGTCCGAGTTTGTCTCGTCTTAGGGCGAGCGGAGCTTCATCAGCATATGCGAGAAGACTTGCAGTCGGAGAAGTTCGGAATGCCCCTGTGGCAATACGCAAGGCGGCATGGTGGACCGTGTCGAGTGTACGCTACGCAGTGTCGTAAGTAAGGCGAAACGTTCAGACGTGACAGCCGATCCACAATCGGACACTATTTCTCTCGGGTAACCTTGCCACGCGAGCTTCTCAATGAACTGCACGACCACGTCGGATATTGGGTGCTCACAAAACCCAACCTCAATTCGCTTCGAGAGGTAGACGATGCCGACGATTGCAAACATCTGCCCAGGGCGACCACCTGCCATGTGACCGATGAAATGAAGCTCAAGCATAGAGCATGGCTTGTCAGGTAATCGGACGGGCTGCAAAGGCGCATGCCTAGGCGCCGCCGTTTTACCTGCCGCCGAACGTATCTTGCAGTCCTCGACATTCTGCTCCACTGCCTGATCCATTCCAGGCCACCAATACAGTTCACGCAGTACCTGCTTGGTGCGAACTAGATCTTGATGTCCCGCGTGGGCTGGTCCTACCAGTCGTGTCTGCACATCTGCTGGTACCAACACCTGGCCATCGCGCAGGACGACGTCGTCCATCACGTTCAGCTCGTCCTTGCATCGGTAGAACGGTTGTTGTACCGGCGTGCACTCACGATAGTGTCTGGCCCACGGACGTGGAATCTGCTGTTTCAGCTCACCGAGGAGAGGGTCCACCCGTGAAGCTGTCTTAAGCTCCGTTCCGCTCACCGCTGCTCGCTCCTCCGTGAGTGCGGCCACGACCAGCTGGTCGTCGTCTGACGCCTCCTGCACCGGCGCTGGGAGCCGAGACAACCCATCTGCTTGGTTGACGCTTCCCTTGACGTGCTGCACTGTGAAGTACTCCAGCAATCGGCACGCCCATCGAGAAATACGCATCCCCGCCCTGCCGATGCCTCGTGACGTCATCAGAGTCTTAAGCGCCTGGTGGTCTGTTCTCAGGGCAAACTCCCTGCTCCACAGATGCCTGTGCCACTTCTCAATTGACCAGACACAGGTCAACGCCCCTCTCTCCCTTCTTCCCTGGTTTCCGTCCCCCAGCCTCGGTGATGCACAATCACACATATCGGCTGATCATTGCTCATTTTTTTGGAAGGTATGTGGGCAAAATCTTTCAACCATTCACTGTCAATAATAGCTGGTCACGCCATTATTGGTTGCGTTACATGCCTGTAGAAGGGCTTAATGTTGGCATGGGGCTCATTTACAGGCTGCGAGGGCTTATATAAGTGCTCTGGTGTCTATGACCGGCCTATCTAACTACACGACAGTAGACGCCTCGCCGGGCCTTATTCGCTGCGAACGTGCTACGTACGTCCGCTGGTCGTATATGTACCATAGCCGGTCCTACCCTTTCGGCCCCAAAGCATACGACATGCAAAACTTGTTCTTGCATCCTGCGAACTACTGTACACGTGCCGACACGTGCCACACGTACCGAGATCAGAGGTGGACTATTTACTGAGCAGTGTTTTGCCTCTATCATATTGTCCAGCGCCAGACTCAACGACGAACCGCAATGCCCCCCGCAGCGACCTTACATGCCCGAAGACCATCTGCGCACCTAGATCATAAAGGCCAACGGGTTTTTGCGGTCAAAGAACAATTTCATTGCGCTAATGCCTTTGAAGTGTTCAACCATTTCATTTACCATTTGATCGCTCCCTCTTGCAATTAAAAGTTTTGCTAACATATATTTTATAAAAAAAAAATTATTTCCATGGTCGATTTTCCGCCGGATGGCAAGCGGATTCAATATTTACTCGAAAGAAGTCCTTTTCCACCGCCTTCCTGTCCGTCAAGTGCCGAGTAGCTGCCTTGTGACTCGTTCCCTCAAACATTTCTATACTTAGTCTAATATATTTACGTTTACGCACACCTATGACATTACGACCTATAAACACTCCCAATCCACGCACCACCGGTCATCTCACATATCTCCATTCAAATGCTTTCATGCGCGACACACTACCCACACCCTCGAATGTAGCCCACTCGGGACCCTCCGCCCGTAAGACGGATCACTTCTTTCAGCCGGGTGAGACGAGGTTGGGGAGGCAATAACTGATATATAAATGAGGCTGGTCCGGCACGACTTGGAAGTAGGAAGGCATGATGAAGGCATGGCAGGCATGACAGACATGAAGGTACGGCAGTAGGAAGGCATGACAGACGGCACTCGCACGGCAGATGTTGATCGCCCCCGGCCGTCCGAAACTTCAACTCGGTTCAGGTGACTCCCGTCCGGGCCGCTGCTTCCAGTGCAAGCCCCGTTGTCCTCTCTGTCTTCTGGCCGTGATTCTTCAGTTTTAATGGCAATTTATTTCGCACCCCCCCTCCCTCCAAGCTTCCACCGTTCACTAGGCCCCGAGTAAAAAGTTCCACTGTTGATTGGTGGGCAGTGCGTCGTTTTGTGAATCGCCGGCTGGGCTGGTACAGCGGAGCCAAAAACGATGTGCTCTGGCTTGCGCGTTTTACTGCTCCAGCTCTATCGCTCCAGGTGCACTGCACAGGTACGCGGAATTTGGGCTCAACTTTATTATAAAATAAGGAAAAGGCTGGCTTCCGGCATCTGGTCCGACGTCGTGCGGCCCTGTCCTCTTGCAACATGGAAAATTTTCAGGTGAAGAAATGGAAGCCTCCTGACAATACAACATAAAATTTCTTCATACTATTTATAGTGGTGGTTATTGGCTTTACGACACGTCGACCGTCGAGTCATGTGGCGTCGCCAATCTCTCACACCAATTGGCCGCGGGCGAAGAGTAGCGATAAGTGAGATTCGAACCTACAATTTTTCGATTGTGAGAAGTGTAGCTTACCCCCAGATTACTC
Organism: Imbricaverruca yamaguchii; assembly: GCA_034440575.1. Taxonomy (NCBI): domain Eukaryota; kingdom Metazoa; phylum Arthropoda; class Thecostraca; family Neoverrucidae; genus Imbricaverruca; species Imbricaverruca yamaguchii. Next base: position 385,159 of record JAOTOL010001328.1, read on the forward strand.
GTCCCCTGCTATTTATAGGCATTTATTTTGTAAAGTATTATTGCTGGAACAGACCGAGTGATAAATGACTGACTAGCGACTGTACGAGTAAAAATGCACATTTCATCATTTCAACCTAGCCGACTTGCCTCGAGGCCCATGCTGTTGTTGTTTTGTTTGTTTATTGGGTGGTTCACAACGCACTTCATGCACATTCACGACTAATGACGCCGCCCACTGTTTCACAGTTGGGCCGCGGGATCGGGAAATGTCCCGAGCGGCGCGAGTGTCGAACCCGCTACCTTTGGTACTCATAGCCCAGCACAATACCTACGCTGCGACACACGGCTAATGGCTCGCAAGTCCCAGTTCCTCTTCTCCTCTCCGATCCGACACAACGCTCGAGTTGGGTAACTCAACTTGCTCCCACCCGACAGTCCGTCTTCCCTGACCCAACCCTCCACACGACTGGCACAGGCATCCCGAACTATCCTTCTCCCACCCTCTCCGCCAATGCCCTACACTTGTGTACACCGTGTCGCTAAGTACGTAGAGCGGAAGTTAGGAAGCGAAGACAAAACCAGTCATGACGTGGAAACAAGCTGTCAATGTGACCGAAGAAAATGCAGGCCGAAGACAAAGATGCCATTGACAAATGAACAAGGTATCTGCTGGCAAGGGTTGATGTATAAAAGTACATGTTAAAAAATGTGCGAATGTATATGAATGCCTACTGATGAGTTACTTCCCATAGCCTTAGTCGATTGTTGGAATGACTGTGATGTCCGTAGAATATCCGCCGGCTTTACCAGTTGGCAGTGCTGCTGCTAGAAATCCCACATGCTTTTGAGGATACAAATCCCACTCAGCACGTAGCAATATACCAAAAAGCAAAAGTTTTAGAGAACTGACCCCCACCCCCGCTCAGCAATTTTTTTTTGGCCTAAGGCGCCTCTCCAAGGACCTTCGCAATTCCATAAAATGACCTTCGCAGGGCGCTAAATGACCAAACCTGGTCGATGCGCCCTAAAACTCAAATAACCAACAACCAACCTTCGCGGTGGCGCTTATACGGGGAAATGACACCCCTCTAGACAAGTGTTCATTTCATAATTTCTGGATCCACTCCCACCACCCATCCGCTTGCAGTAGCCGATTCGAAGAACACGCTCACTCACGTATCATATATACTATACCTTTATTATACAGAACCATTACAAAGCTGTACATGAGCTCCTAAATGCTTGAAAAGCAGCTCAACAAACTTGCGTCATTTTGGCCTCTACGCATGATTAGTGAGGCTGAATTGGAGACGTTCTCCGCGGTCCAGCTACTGAATGACAGCGCAGGAGCTGCAATTTGTACACCCATGTCAACGACCAAAAAACGTATGTGGCGCGACCAAAAAACGTATGTGCAGGAAGCTGTTGAAACAAGGTCAAGGTGTATCACAGGCACCTATACACTTCGTCTGCGGTACACTAGGAGACGGTCATCGCTCCCAAACGCCGTCGGGGACAAGAGCTGAGGAAGCTCCGCGAGAAACGCACACACACACATTCAGGGAGCGCGCACGTAGAGTGCGCGAAGACACGAAACCCAACCTGCGGTGCTCGTACTCTAAGTTCAGTTATGACTCGCACGCATCTGTCACTCATCGTGTCGCGAGCATGCAGGATTTCGGGACGAATGCAACTACGAAGCGAGACGCAGAGGAACACTGTCGGCGGAAACTCCTGCGGGAATTCGTCGCCGCCGCAGAAATTCACCACAGCTGGGTGTCGACCATGGTGGTGGAAAACCAGGCACATCCACTGCGGCCGCTAAACATGTCATGTCGAAGGCAGCACTCGAGCAACCGATCTGCCCTAATACCACCGCCATCGGTGCGAACTCACTCCACTCGGAACATGATTTGATACACACTAGGCCGCCTACGAACCATATCAGTAATAATGAAGCATGCCGGCTATATATCATAATTTCGTCGCGTCTCTACACATAAAGCTAGATTGAGAAGGGTTACAACTCCGATATCCCAGATTAAGCATCCGGCTCCTGACGGCCGGCACTCGCGCGAGACAGCCGTCCAGACCGCCTCTCTCTCTCGTCTCTCGTCTCTGGGCACTGTCACCCTCCATCGGCGCCACCACAGGCACTGGGGCCGGGCTGGCGCCGGCTGCCAGTCGTGGCAGCGCTGTGTCCAGGGGCGGCGGCGGTGTGCGGGGTGCGTGTTACGACGTCCTACCAGTCGACATTAACAGCCACACGAGTCCGCCTTGTTCTTGGAGTCGCCCGACAGGCGGATCTGGTCGGGGAACTCGTTGTACAGCTCCACCTCGGACTCCTGCGCCAGCGCATTCTTGGCGATAGTCTGGAACGCCTGCTCGACGTTGATGGCCTCCTTGGCCGACGTCTCGAAGTAGGGGATCTCGTTCTTGCTGTGACACCATTGCTGTGCGCGCTTGGTGGGCACCTGTGGTATCGACCGTTGCACGTTACAGTCGTGTATACGCAAAGCGAACAACGCAAACAAACATGAACATCTACATCGCATGCTTGCCGACCGTTTGAAAAACCAACATCATAGCACAGCATTTAATTCCAGATTTGGACTAAGATTAATTGTAATTACCATGCACAATATGGACGGTTATTGGACACTAAACAAGAACTGGCATAGGTCGGTGCATCGGGGTGAGTGAATAGTATTGATGAAGCATGCCATTCGATAAAATGTTTGGGGAGGTTGGTAACGCCTCAATGTTGCAGTGATAAATTATTCGTGCAACTGGGTGGAATATGCCACTTTCTGAACACGCAATCAACATCCTTCTCCAAGAAGTATCAGCATCTTGTTCCCTGATAAATGCTTATGCGGTGTTCATGTCTCCTTCCTAACAGTATCTCGCTTATAAATAGCACCATTCTCAATAAGGAATAAGGTGATACACGAACATTTTGCAATGCAATTTCAGGTAAAGGGATGACCTATAACGTGACATGCCATACAATGCAGACTGATAGCATGCTATTATTATCCCTATCAGGAATATAGCCCTTTTTAAACTATGAATTTATAAGCAAATGATAAAAAGCATGCACCTCGCCATCATACGCCTGATTCACCCCTAGTGGCTCGCAATTTCAAGTTCAAAAGACACCAATCACTAATTGAGAGCACACATAACATCACCTCTTTGGTGAAGTAGGCTGACTTTGCGTCCTGTGTCTTGTGCAGTGTTGAACACTTTCGCTATGACCTTCCGTTCGGCTCGGCCACACGAAACAAACGTTCATAACCATAGGAATTCAGAATATCTAATGTATGAATCAGGCACACCGCAAGGCGGACGTGATGGATACCAACCAAGACGCATTGTGCCGTATTCGGCTGTCCTTGCTTCATATTGTAACATACACCTACATCACACATCCTTTGCATTCCCATCGTGCATCACACGCGATGAACGATAATTTTATAATAGGGACAGGCAAACAAACATACCGACAGGGACAGGTGGACACTGGACAGGCATGTGACATACGCACAGACAAACATAGCAGAAGAGATCGAGATTGAGGCAGATTCAAAGGGAGCATTGCACAACAAATCGACCGGTAAAATGACATTTTGACGCCAACGTTTTATATGTGAACGAGAATAACCTCATCGGGATGTCTTAAGTTCAGAATCAAGCTGTAAAAGTTTGAGCTCCGTCATAACAATGGCTTAGGAGTTATAGCCTCGGACATTTTTTAATGTGACCCTGTAAGCGTGTTTGATTGCTATCTCCGTTACAAAACATTGTAACAAAAATAATCCGCACATTTTTAACTCATGCTTCATACAAAATATTGGTTGCATTACATCCTTCATACTTCACTTTGACTAAAAGAGCTTTTAAGGTAACACGATCAGTCGTGATCTCTGGTACATTCAATGTTGTACATTTTGCCGCATGCAAATGCAGCCATCATTTACATACTGAAATTTAACCAGAAATATAATGTCCAAAACAAGATTCTGGAATATTTCTCATTAGATTAAAACATGTTGGATACACGTCGTTACCTTGCTTGGTCATGAAGTTATGAACAATGAAAAACAAAACTTATATGCCGTTCCTAGGGTCGCGCTCAAATGTTTCCAGCTCAATTCGGAGCCCACAATAACACCATAAAGTATCTTCGTCAAAACATACAAGATCCGAGATCAAACACCGGTCGATTTGTCGTGACACGAACTAGAAATATAGCTAGAGACGTCTAGAAGCTGCAATATAGCTGCAGTGGACCCTGAATCACGACGGCTATAGTGATGCGAGTGTGGTGTGAAAGACGCGAGACACCTGACGCCCGCATGTATGAGCATGGAACCGTGGGTTTGGATGGGAGTGATCGTCGGGCGATGCAATACGTGGTGAGGTCCCCCCCCCCCCCCCTATTGGTAGGAGTGCCTGTGCTGAGAGTGGCCGGGGCGTGGGGCGGTGGTGATGGATTTATGCTTTAGTGCGCGTCGACTACGTTGATAATTTTGCGCCCATTATCTGTGGGCGTGGGGCGGGTCCGGGCGGTGGTGAGTGAACACGCCGGAATGCCAGTGTTCGAGCGGATAGTGGCTGGAAGCGGTGGCGCTCAGCCAGCTTCTCCGGCTCTACTAATGTGGTTTACCTTTTAAGAATTCCATATAGTGCTGCTACAGCGGGTTGCTCTACGTGTGATATTTTTGCACCACCAGAAACATCATGATAAGCATACAACATAGATGGTACGAGGTGTCAAAAAAGCATACATTTCTGAGCTTGCAATACAAATAATCCTTCACCCTTGTAATACACATAGCAACCGACACGATAATCCAAGATAACGTCGGCGACATACGAACACACAGAACATCCCGGCGGCCTCAGCAGCGCCGGCGACCCTGCAGACTACTCACGGCGCGGTTCTCCAGGTCCACCTTGTTGCCGAGCACCACGAACGGGAAGTGGTCGGGGTCGCGCGGGCTGGCCTGGATCAGGAACTCGTCGCGCCACGAGTCGAGCGAGCGGAACGTGTTGGGGCTGGTGACGTCGTACACGAGCACGCAGCAGTCGGCGCCGCGGTAGAACGCCACGCCCAGCGACTGGAAGCGCTCCTGGCCGGCCGTGTCCCAGATCTGCACACCATGGCATCATGTCACATAGTGTCCCAGATCTGCCCACAGCGGCATCAGGTGGTCACACAGTGTCCCAGATCTGCACACAACGGCATCAGGTGGTCACACAGTGTCCCAGATCTGCACACAACGGCATCAGGTGGTCACACAGACCATGACGACGACAGCAGGTGTACACCATGACGTCAGGTCACAGTGTCCCAGATCTGCACACAACGGCACCAGGTGGTCACACAGACCGTGACGACGGCAGCAGGTGTACACCATGACGTCAGGTCACACAGTGTCCAAGATCTGCACACCATGACATCAGGTCACACAGTGTCTCAGATCTGTACATCTTGACATCAGGTGGTCACACAGTGTTCCAGATCTGTACACAATGATACTGATACTGACATAATACAGATACTGACAGATACAATATTATCCGGGTTTTACGGTTAGCACCGTAAGACGTTCGAGCAATGCATGTTAGTAGCTTGGAAAAAACTTGAAAACAAATTCATTCATGGGCCTTGCTGTGATGTTTGCATGTCAGGAACTATCTAATTCTGCCCGAAGAAACTTAACGGCTGGCCTAACTGGGACAGGCTCGCCGAGCAACCAAATGTCTAGTTTCTAAAAGTTTGGCCGATGTCAGAAGTGTATTTCAGCCGTTTTATCTGCGAACAGCGAAAACCGTTTCTGGTGCTCAGACTCTGAAGTTTGTTCACCACAAGGTCTAACCGTCGTGTCATTGCTGCCGCATTGGAGGCGGAGGGCCGCATCGTTAAGCTGTCGACAAATGACGATCACCAGCTGGTTTTGGCGGGAACTCATCGCCAATGTCGTTGAGTCTCATCGCCAATGTCGTCGTTGCCATTATCATAATGGCAAACACCGCAAGGTTGAGGGCTCCGTTCGTGGGTGTCCTTAGTGTTCCTAGCTTTGCGCTTGTGCTTAAGTTTGTCCAACTCATTTGTGCTTGCTATCATACTGGACTAGCATACTGGCGCCGCTCAGACGGCTTGCTATCATATTGCAGACTGGCGCCGTTCAGACAGCTTGTGTCGCATGCGAACGAGGAAAAATCGCTAGGCCAAAAAGCTTAGAGGAAGGTACACATGTGGCCACGAACTTCACACGTTCGAGCTTATCAGGATGCCGTGCCGCCAGGTGGTACCATATGCGCCTTCTGGATACGAAAAAATGTTCCCGGATGCTGTTTCAGCCTGAAGGCCATACGACAGGCAGTGTCGAGTGCTAGAAGATGGTGTGTTTGTTGTGCCGCGAAGCTTTCTAAGAACGCATTGTACCTTGGGAAATACGTGGTAGGTTTCTGGGAACCACGTAAGCCATATATTAAACAATTTCTTGTAATTTTCACGGACACGCGACAAGAACAATGGGCCGATGGCTCGACAGCGGATCCAGTACATTCTTGCCTCCACAGAGGAACCACGTCACCACTGTGGCTTCCCGCTATGCGACCGGAAATCCGCCCCCTTCCCCACACAATTCGAAAGTTGCTGAAAGTGCCTTCGGTACCCTTACAGGAACCTGGTTCCAGCATGTTAATGTGGATGTGGTCGGGACCTTCTGACACGCGTTAAGGTTCCTCACCGCTGAACGCCGCTCAGCTGTGGCGAATGGCTCGCTATACAAGACATTCGATTATCAGTCCTATCCAGGGTTTGATTTTGGTTTTGTGTTCGGGAATGTTAAGAGGAAAATATCTGGGTAATTGAGTACCGAGGTTATTTTTGCAACCCTATGACATCAGAATTGGAGGTGGGGAGGGATGGGGGAGGTACAACACAACCGCAGTTTCTTCCCCTTTTCCAGCATATCTCTACAACGTAGCAATGTCCGTGGATGAGCGTCGCTTATAAGTGGGGGAGGTAGAACATAACCCAGTCCCTCTATTTGCACCTGATACGTACATACATCGAAACAAAAAGCATGCATACATACAAGCAAACATATCTACTGGAAAAAATCACAAAACCCACGCCCATGTCTCGAACTGAAAACCAATAAAAACCGAAATATCCAGCTACCGTATGCACCCGAAGTATTGTGTGTGACACACCTGTGACACACCTGGTGGCTGTTTATACCGATGACTCTTCGACTAGACATCTCATGTCTCTTCGACTTACTGTCCGAATAACAGCTCTAAAATATAGAAATCACGAAATATACTATCTAAGGGCTGGTCGACTGTTTCTAATCCAAATCAAGTTGGCAAAAATGTTTTGAAGCTGAATGCTCCTGTTCCAGCACATTTGTTGCATTTAAATGTACAGTTTACACTTTCATACATCCAAAGGCCGTGTGGGACGAGTGGTCCAGGGGCAAGCTGCCAGTCTCACAATTGAAAAATTGTGGGCTCAAGTCTCACCTGCCGCTGCTCTTCGCCCGCGACCAATCGGCGTGAGAGACTGGCGGCGCTACATGACTCAACGGTCGACGTGTCGTTAAAAAAAAACAAGAACCACCAATAACTATCCATCGGCCGTATTAGGCTTTTCTCATCCAGTGGAGGTTCGACACGGAGAAACCAATTCCGATGATGGACGGAACGACCGACGGACCGACAGAGAAAATAGCCGTTCAATCTACTCTGGTTGCGGGCTCCAGACCGGCCTCAGACCGGCCACAGACCGGGCCACAGACTGGCCAGACCGGGCCACAGACTGGCCAGACCGGGCCACAGACCAGCCACAGACCGACAACAGACCCTCCATGTGAACGTGTCTCCACTTGTCCCGCCACAGACCCTACACATGAACGTGCCCCCATTTGTCTCGGTACCAGGTATCCAGGCGGCAGTTTCCGCCCGCCGACCGGCGCAGGTGAGACACGACGACACGAACCTCGCCAGGGGACGGCCTTTGCTCTAGCCTGATGACATTCGGACCAGCGGTACAGGCGAACACATCAGGACCTGACACGACTGCGGGATTTCAAGACGCGAGGTCGTAGTTTTTCCGGCTTGAGTTGGGACAGCTGACTAGCTAATCGAAAGTGACTGTGTGGCACGAACTGTGCGGAGACACATACAACAAAGTCTGTGAGGAGATTCTTGAGGTTGTTGTCGCCGTGTACCAAGCTCCCGTCGCTTTGCTCGTTTGAAAGCACTGTGAACAGATGGCAATTAGAGGCAGCTATATTTTCGGACAAGTTGTCGCGAAGCTGAGGTCCGAGCTAGAAGAATCGGTTGGTTGGTTGGTTATTGGTTTTTACGACACATCGACCGTTGAGTCATGCAGCGTCGCCAATCTCTCACGCCGATTGGTCGCGGGCGAAGAGTAGCGACAGGTGAGACTCGAACCGACAACCTTTCGATTGTGATACGAGCAACTTACCCCTAGGCTACTCGTCCCCTGAGCTAGAAGAATCACGAACCAGACAGTGCTTAAGGGTGCTTGAACCCAAACTAGGAATGGATCACTCCTACATAATTCCTCACTCTTCATTTCACCTGACGTTAACTACAACATCATGGAAAACATACACATTAATGAAATGAACGTTCACTTGTTAAACATCACGTATACACGCAACATGATGGCTATTTGAGCGGTTACCTGCATGGTCACCAGGCGGTCGTCCACCATCACTTCTTTGGTGAGGAAGTCAGCGCCAATCGTCGCCTTGTACTGGTTGGAAAACTTTCTGTTGACATACTGATTCATCAGCGAAGTCTTTCCAACGCCAGAATCGCCAAGGATGATGACCTTCAGCAGCACCTTCTTACGAGGCGATGCCATGTTTGCCTATCTGAAAAAAAGAGTTGGTATTGGTGCCACGGACAACAACAAACGAAGCTTCTGTGGGGTGGGATCTGGGACCAGCCATTCCGTATTCCTGCTGGCTGCACACATATTTGGAGATGGCACTGCACTGCTCATCTCCATTTGTTTTGCTCAGATCGCTGATTTCCTGTAGAGGTGAAGATCTCGGGGAGGACATGGAGATAAAGGACCGGGGCACAGGAGCTGATCGCATAAGTCAGCAAATGACAAGTAAGCTGAGCATCTGGCAAGCCAGAGGTATGGGGTTCGATTCCCTGTGATGCCTGCCCTTCCTGCCAGGGTGAGAGGCAGGTGATGCCATATGGCCTGAGGTACTGAGTGCGTTGTGAAACCACAATTCAATCCATGGTTATGCTAGGTTAGGTTAGGATATTTTACATAATATTTTCTTGATTTTGAACATCACTTTTATGCTATACTACCCAACTCTTCAATGTAAACCCTTCTTGGATGTCAATTTGCCTCCCAATTCCAACTTCCCTGCAAATTTACCACATTCTGTATGAGCAGGTATGTCCATAATAGTTTTAACATATGGTAAACTTCTGATGTTTCACTAGATTTAAAAAAAATCAACACCTCACATGCCTATGACATGTTCCATCATTTTATGGAGGTTTTGTGATGGGTAATTCCTAAGCCAAGCCAGGTCTGCAACCACCCCCCACAAATTTTAAGAAAAGAATTGCACCCTTATAGCTTACCAGACCACTCAAATTGAAAATGCATGCACTTGGCACACTTGATAAACTATGAACATTTCACACATGGCTCCCTTCATTAGGAATCCCTTTTGCCTGTTGGTTTAGCTCTGTCATTACAAGCAGGTATAGAGCATGAGCAGGCTGTATCTAAAACTGTACAGTCCATTTATGAAAAATAAGTCATGTATCACAAAAAGGCTGCTACACAAGATGGAAAAGCACAGCACATATCATTCCAACAAAACATTTTTTTTTAAACTATCACCAAAATTTGCAAAGCTGCAAACATACTTCGCTTGGTGCATAGACCTTCCCATGCCAAAAATATAAATAGTAATTTTCCAAAAAGCAAATCATGATGGCAAAACAAATTGATGAAACAGATGCAAAATAATTGCAATGCCTCAGAAAAAGTAATTTTTCCATGAAAATTGTAAAATAGCTTTAAGATCATTACATAGCCCACTCCTTCCTTGCCTAACCAAACTAAGATGGTAGTGCATGGGACATGAGAAGTAAATTTGTGTGCACTACAAAGCAAGAAATTCAGCCAATCAGCAGCTAAAGATTGGAATATATGCTGTTTAAGACATAAACAGGCACATCAACTGTCATTTGCCATACTATGATAGTCTTGTTCAAGCCTAGCCAGATAGATGTTAATTGAGTTAGAGATGAAAGAGATTATTATTTGATAACACAGGCTGGATGTTAGTTGCCATGGTTTATGTATTCCTTTGTGAGTTTTCTTTCTATTCAGTTACACAAATTGTTTCCTGTATAAAACAGCTATCATCATTGGAACTGTTATTCATTTAAATATCATTTTGCTTTAAGGTGGTAGCAAGACTAGTTTTACACACATTTTCCTCCACAAGGCAAAGAAATAGGTCAGGTTTAGCTTTGATAGGATAGGTTAGGTTTTTAAGTTAGCCAATTCTTGCTTTTTATCACACATTTTGGAAATTGCCTTTTTTTTAAATAAATAATATTAGATTTGACTAGGGCTTTGTCACCTGAGACACTTAAAGCATGTCTTTTTATGCTATTACCTAGCTTGAAGCCCATGTTTTGGTGTTATTTTGCTCCCAACCTGAAGAGTAAGCATTTGCACAGAAAATGAGTGGTCCCATCATCTTGGTTGCTTATTGGTTTTACTACACATCAGCCATCAAGCCATGTAGCATCACCAATCCCTCATGCTGATTGGCCACAGGTGAAGAGTAGAGACAGGCAACTCAAACCCATAATCTGTCGATTGTGTGATGGGCAACTTATCCCTCAACTACTCATCCCAGGTCTCATCATCCTTGTCACATTTATAAACATCGCATTATAAATAAATTCCAGGAATTAATACGCATTTTAAAACACCAAATATACCATCATTTCTGCCATCAACCCAACATTATTTCATGTCAGTCCCTCTATCTCAATCTCAGATAATAAGTTGTCTGACAAGAGCAAAATCTGCTGTAAAACCACATAATGATGTTGAAAGAGCCATGTCGGTGCATTTGGCAGCATGGTCAAACACTAGTCGGTTTCATAGCAGAACTTTGCTCGCAGGTCCCAGGTCTCAGGAAAGAGACCTGGGACGAGATAGAGGGAGAAGACCTGGAATAACTATCAAAATAGTTTTAATAACAAAATAGGTTTTACTGTTGATGATGCAGAAATAAGTAAGATCAATCTTATGAACATCTGTAAATTGCAGCATGCTTTCTGATTTACACACAGAATACACTCAGCTCTACTGTACATGGCAGCCGACGAATCCAGAGAGCAAATTGGTGCTATGGTTAAATTAGCGAAAGATGCGGTTGCAAACCAACTTCCTGAGCAACGGCAGACAACATAACAAGAAAAGTATACTTAATCGATGTCAACTAAGTAAATCAATCCTTACATGATACTTCCAATGTGGTTACACCACACAACTAGTAAATATTCACAACACACCCAGTGAGTAGGATGCACATGCACCAACTGACTTGCTACTTGCCATCTATTGGGATATAGGTTCTGGAATATAAAATGGTTGAAAATTGTACTAAAGTGATCTGTCTAAAATCGTTTAATTCTCACCATAAATAACTATTTTTTCCTAGTGAAAAAGCTGTGAAAACTTATTGAAACTAATTCTTATTAATATTAAAAGCTCTTTGATGCACTTTTTTAGTTCATGTCTGGAATATTTAGTTGAAGGGAGGAAAAACTTGGAAGGCTCAAAGGCTAGTAGATAGGAAGGCCTTTGAAAATCAGAGAAAATTACATCCACCATATATCACTCACCTAGCTAGGTAGAGACATATATCACTCACAGTTAATGATACAGCTTCAGTAAAGTATAGTGTTTTCATGAATTCAGGAGAGTGGTACAAAGTAGAACTTAGCAGGTTGCTGGCTAGGCTCCCAGCTTTCTGAACTATTGTCAACGTGTTGATGGAATCATAAGTTTGTATCCACTGTGATGCCTAAGTCAGTATGGACCTTAACAAAGCTCACATGAAATCCATCCAGATAATAGTTTGCATAAGGACCAATATTTTTAGTCATATGAGCCAAAGAGTGCTTTCAGAACTGCACATTTCTTGGCATTCATTGTTAGCCCCCATGATTTGGCAGTACTAACAAGAGTTTTGTGGTGGTAAAGAAATAGTTGTCTTGGGAGATTTTAAATTTATCATCAGTGCATTGGTCTGATGGTGTTCCTAACACAGTGAGCATTACTCCCACAGATAGATCTTTCGTTGACTGTTCTCAGATGCTTGGTCTAACTCAGTGGATTAACCATCCTACCTTTGTAATTTCCGGAAATGCACTGGATTTAAGTTTAACTTCTGAAGTAGACAGGGTTGGGATGGTATAAATATTTCCCCCTTTCCTCAATGCCAACACTGTCCTGTTTTAATTGACTATTATTTCCAGACAAGAAAACTAACTATATCTAGCAATATCATACTGAAAAGGTCATGGCACAGAGGAAACTACAGAGCCATTAAGGAACATCTGGCTGAATATGACTGGAGCCTTGAGTTGCAGCATTTAGACACTAGCGGAAAGTACAGTAGGTTCCTAGAAGCATTATCAGCTCTTGTAAATTTGCATATGCCCATTGTTGTACCAAGGGGGCATCCTCCATGGCCAACCAGACCTTCTCAAATTTACTAAGCAGGAGAAAGCATGCATGGACAAAGTACAAACAGACAGAAACCAATTTGGGAGAGTCTACACAGGCAGATCATTCACTGATATTTTTCAGACTTAAATAAACAGTATAGGAATTTTAGTATTCACTCCCCAATTAAGTATGAATTGTCAATAATTCACAAACTATATATATACTCACCCCTATTTACTGGAAGCCTTCCTGACAGTTGGAAAACTGTACAAGTAATCCAAATCTTTAAAAAGGATTTGAGGCATGATCCACCCAATTTTTTTGCCCAGTGAGTCTTACTTTTGTCCCATGCAAAATTCTTGAACATATTATTGTTGAGAAGCTCACAGAATATATGGAGGTCCATCATTTACTGGACCAAGGACAATTTGGCTTCTGGCATGGATGTTCCATGGAAGATCAACTACTTCTAACATGTCAGTGATGTCAGGGTTGACAAGCAAGCTGTGTTTAGCACAACACAACAACATACTCCAATTCAATTATAAGTCACCTCATTAATCTCAGAAAAGTCCTCTTAGACATAAAGACATAGACATAAAAGGTTTGTGCAACTATGAGCCACAAGGGCCCTTATTGGTTGCACTCTGTACACTGAACCAGTTGCCCACCAAATCTGTCAATCAGCCCTCCCTGTAATACTGAAAAGCAAGCACTCCATTCTTATAATGATTGTCTATGCTGTTTTTAATGATGTTCAATGTGCTGCTACTGACAATGTTTTCTGGCAGCTGGTTTCAGTGTTCTACTACCCTGGTGGTGAAGAAAGTCTGCCTTAACCTTGTTCTGATGTGGTTAATTTTGAATTTATGACCTCCAATTGCATCATTTCTGTTCAATTCAAACATTTCCCCAAGATATCCCCTCTCCAGACCATGGACAAATTTGAAGACCTTGAGGAGATCTCCTCTTAGCCTTCTATATCTAAGTGAAAACATTCAATTTCTTCAATCTTTCCTCATATGTCAGGTTGCTTATGCCATTAACCATTTGTGTAGCCCTCTTTTGTACTCTCTCTAAAAGCCAACAATCTTTTTCATAGCTAGGAGACCAAACTTGAATGCAGTATTCCAAATGTGGCCTGACATATGCACAGTAAAGCTTCCTGATCACTTCCTCCCTTCTGTATGATACATTCCTATTTATTGTCCCGAGCATTCTCAGTGCCTTCTTCCTGGCCTCCTTGGTCTGTTCTGATGCCCCCATTTTGTGTTTAGAATAACACATAAATCCTTCTCCTGTTGAGTCACTGATAGGACTTGGCCACCCACCAAGTATGGAGCCTTCATATGCTGCTTGCCTACATGCATGATTTTGAACTTCAAAATTAAATTTCAAAATTAAATTTCATTTGCCATTCTTCGGACAACTTCACAAGTTTGTCTAAGTCTTTTTGCAGTGAGATATGCTCATCTTAACCTGTTATTGCCCTAAAGACCTTCAAATTATCCATAAATTTCAAAACTTTACTGCTTAGGCCATGGTCAATGTTATTTACAAATATAATGAACAGTAGTGGCCCAGTACTGACCCCTGGGGGACTCCACTAAGAACATTTTGTCATGATGACTTTGTACCATTTAGCATCACTCTTTGCTGTCTATCTGAAAGCCACAACTCTATCCATTTTAAGATGCTACCTGCAATACCATGGGACTGAAGCTGTATCATTAACCATTTGTGGGGTACCTTGCCAAAGGCCTTACTAAAGTCAAGATATGCTACATCAACCTGATTTCCCTGATCAAATTGTTCTGTGACAAAGTTAAAAAAGTCCAAGAGATTTGTGACACTATTGTCCTTTTCTAAACCCATGTTGAGTATCTTGAATCAATCTGCTACCTTCCAGATAACTAACTATTCTATCCTTGATAATTGATTTGAGTACCTTGCAGACTATTGTGAGACTTACTGGCCTATAGTTAATAGTTTTCAACTTTCCCTCTTTCTCCTTTCTTGAAAATAGGAACTACATTTGCCCTTTTCCAATCGGTTGGAATTTCATTTTGTGAAACTGATCTACAAAATATCATACTAAGTGGAAATGCCAGTTCCTTTTCAGTTTCCTGCAACACCCTAGCATAAATATCATCAAGTCCTGCTGCCTTGTTTCGGCTTTATTTTCCTGATATGATTGTAAACATCACTATCAATGAAATCAACATCATTTGTCAGATCACATGTCACTGAACTATGGTGTACAGTCGGCAGATTGGTCATATCTTCCAATGTAAACACTGATTTAAACTGCTTGCTCAGCTCCTCAACCATCTCACTATCCTCACCCAATGTAGTCCCATTTACTTCCAGTGGACCAATTGTGCTAGAAACTTTACTCAGCTTGTAGAAACTAAAGAACTTTTACTGTCCCCATTACAGTTTCTAGCTAAATCAATTTTTTCTCACTTTGCTGCTCTGGTTTTTGCTTCAGTGTCTCTAGCTTTTCGATACACCTTTAGATTAACGACATTTGAGGCTTCTTTAAAGACTCTAAATGCAGTTTTCTTAGCCTTAATTGTTTTTATCAAGTCTGGTGTAAGCCATGCTAGCTTTCCTTCCCTTCTTTTGCATCTTTGCTTTTTGGGGACATGATCATGACATGACAAAATCTTGTTCCTCTTCAGCAACATAACACTTGAACTCATCAAATTTGGAATGGATACTCTGAGCATTAAGCACCATATGCTTAACATATGCTCCATAACCACCTTTGGCTTTTTCATGATGATTTCTTTTATCACTGGATGAACTACCACTCTGCCTCCTTGAACTGCTGCTGTCCCTATTTGCTGATTTTGAGGTTATATTGCCTTGGCTGACACTATTGGAATGTTCCTGAGTTGGCAATGCAATTTCATCCCTCCCCACCCCATTTCCTAGTTTCCCTGAAGGACATGCTCGTACACTTTGCCTAACACATGGACCCTTCCCTAGGTATGTAGTCACTGAGAGTGCACCTGCAGTGTTTCACATATTCGATTATGCGGAAATCTTCTCAGATAGGTAGGATCAGCAGGTAGGTCGGTAGGTAGGTACTAACCTACCTACCTAGGTAGGTAGGCACTTATGTACCAATGTTAAGGTGGATAGATATCCTGACTCTTGACCTACCTGTACCTATGAAGGTGGCTTGCAAGCTTACAAACCCCCAGAAGGCACCCTCTCGGTCCGCTGAACACCGATTGAAAATACAAAAGAAACAATATCCGCAATAATCACAGCAATTCCTTTGAGCGCAACGCGTCGTTCGGCAGCCCAGCGTTCACATAACACACAAAGGTTAGCAAAATACGCAATAAATACAATATGGCGTCTCCCTGCTTGTCAGCGGTTGTGTAATACGTGCGCATAGAGCGATTGGTAGGGAGATCGGTACCAAATGTTACCAGTATACGTCATCGGGCTTATGCTGGTATTATGGTTCCGGTATCATTTTGGTAACAAATATGGTTAAAACCACGATATACCGTGCGTAAATTTATAAGCGAGGCAGCCAACCTGTGAGCCGTCCTGATATGGTTCAAATGTCCCCGAGTAATGGTAGAGGCCAATAGAGTCCAATTTGCACATGTGCATATTTCCCAATATAATTTGCGCAATGAAGCGCTTAACTGCGAATGGGATCGCTGAAATCAATGCTTCCGAGGAATTAGCTCAAACCAAATGGTTCTTTGGGCGCAAAATTTCGTTTTCCTCTGTGACTTAGGGGCGCAGATGAGCTTCGAAAATAGTATACATGTGAGGCCGTGATCAGAGGCATTGCGTTCGTCGAAAGTTCGTTTAAGATCAAGGTGAAGGTCATAGTGCACTTGAAATGACCGGGACAGTTCTAGCTCATGAGCGATAGCATGCACACTACCAAGTTGTTATTTGCAGAATAGTTGATCACCGTGCGCAACTTTCAGTTGCATACTTAATTAGGTCAAGGTCAATTTTGAAGGTCAAAACTTGGGGAGGGGGGGTGTCCTCTTTTAAAAAAAAAAATAAAAGAAAAGTAAAACAAAAAACAACGCCCTTCTTTTTTGTTTTCCTTTTTATAAAAAACAAATTACTACCAAATCAAAAAACCCCCCCCCCCTATTATAAAAAAAAAAAACCCTACCTTTTTTAAAATTTTTTATATTGTTTTTTTAAATTTTTAATATTTTGTTTTTCTGTTAATTTTTTTGTTGTTTGGTTTCTTGTTTCACTTTCCTTTTTGTGGAAAAAGTTTGTTTTTTTTTTTTTTCTTTTGTTGTTATTTTTAATTTTTAATTTTAAATTTTTAATTTATTTTTTTTTTTTTTAATAAAAATTTTTAACTTACCCCTACCCTATCTCAACAAAAATTAAAAAAAAAAAAAAAAAAATCACATCTTTCTTCTTCTTAATTTATATAAAAAAAAATTATATATTTTTTTTATTTTTTCTTATTTCATTAGGTTTTTTACTTTTTTTATTTTTTTTTTTTCTTTTTTCTTTTTTTTCTTAAAAAAAAAAATAATTTTTTTTAAAAAAAGAAAAAAAGCAGGATTAATTAAATAAAAACAGATGTGACGTAAAAAAAGTAAAGTTATTTAATTTCTTTTTCTATTTTATTTTTTTTTATTATTTTTTACTATCTTCCTTATTCTTCTTTTTTTTTTTTTTCTTGGTTTGTTTGGTTTTTTTTGTTTTTCTCTTTTTTTTTATAAATAAATTATTATATTCTTCTTTTCGTTTGACCCTTAGAAACCTCTCCCCCCCATAAAATATATAGCTTTCTTATTTTTTTTCACATTTTAAAATTTTTTTTTATTTAAATTTAATTTAATTTTTTTTTATTTTCATCAAAAATTAAATAAAATTAAGTTTTTTTTTTGCGGGAAATATATTTTTCCTTACCTTTTTTTATCTTAAAAAAATTTAAAAATTTTAAAAAATTAAAAATTTTACTACTTAGGCCTTCAATGTTATTTACAAATATAATGAACAGTAATGGCCCTAGTACTGACCCCTGGGGGACTCCACTAAGAACATTTTGCCATGAAGACTTTTGTACCATTTAGCATCACTCTTTGCTGTCTATCTGAAAGCCACAACTCTATCCATTTTAAGATGCTACCTGCAATACCATTGGGACTGAAGCTGTATCATTAACCGTTTATGGGGTACCTTGTCAAAGGCCTTACTAAAGTCAAGATATGCTACATCAACCTGATTTCCCTGAAAAAATTTTTTTGTGGGAAGTTCAAAAAGTCCAAAACGTTTGTGAGACACGATCGTTGTGCCTTTTCTAAATCCATGTTGAGTATCTTGAATCAATCTGCTACCTTCCAGATAACTAACTATTCTATCCTTCCTTGATAATTGATTCGAGTACCTTGCAGACTAGGGATGTGAGACTTATTGGCCTATAGTTTTCAACTTTCCCTCTTTCTCCTTTCTTGAAAATAGGAACTACATTTGCCCTTTTCCAATCGGTTGGAATTTCATTATGTGAAACTGATCTACAAAATATTATACTAAGTGGAAATGCCAGTTCCTTTTCAGTTTCCCGCAACACCCTAGCATAAATGTCATCAGGTCCTGCTGCCTTATTTGGCTTTATTTTCCTGATATGATTGTAAACAACATCACTACCAATGAAATCAACATCATTTGTCAGATCCCATGTATCTGAACTATGGTGTACGGTCGGCAGATTGGTCATATCTTCCAATGTAAACACTGATTTGAACTGCTTGCTCAGCTCCTCAACCATCTCACTATCCTCACCCAATGTAGTCCCGTTTACTTCCAGTGGACCAATTGTGTTAGAAACTTTACTCAGCTTGTAGAAACTAAAGAACTTTTTACTGTCCCCATTACAGTTTCTAGCTAAATCCAGTTCC
The DNA here is from genome assembly GCA_034440575.1 of Imbricaverruca yamaguchii. NCBI lineage: Eukaryota > Metazoa > Arthropoda > Thecostraca > Neoverrucidae > Imbricaverruca > Imbricaverruca yamaguchii. Next base: position 403,842 of record JAOTOL010001328.1, read on the forward strand.
TTTGCTCGCTTTGCTGCTCTGGTTTTTTGCTTCACAGTGTCTCTAGCTTTTCGATACGCCTTTAGATTAATGACATTTGAGGCTTCTTTAAAAACTCTAAATGCAGTTTTCTTAGCCCTAATTGCTTTTATCACGTCTGGTGTAAGCCATGCTGGCTTTCCTACCCTTCTTTTGCGTCTTTGCTTTTGGGGGACATGTCTAATCTGAGTTTCCTTTAAGTAAGATTTGAACTTTTCCCACATTTCACAGGCATTTAAATTGGAGAATTCTTCTTCCCATCTGATGGCACTTAAAGCCGCTCTCATGCCGTCAAAGTCTGCTTTGTTGAAATTTGGAACCTTTACCAAATTATCCTTGATAGTTTCCCCTACATGTGCCTTGAATCTAACTATGTTATGGTCACTTTTTCCCAGAGTTTCGCCTACAGTCAAGTCTTGAACCAAGTCACTTAAATCCGAGAATACAAGGTCAAAGAATGAACCATGCCTGGTAGGTTCCGATACAAACTGGTGTAAGAACAGGTCCTCTTCAAGGCATTTCCTGAACATTTTGCATGATGGGGAGCCAACACCAGCATTTTCATAACCTTTTAGATTAAAGTCACCGAGAATAAGGCACTTCCTCTTAAAGTTTCTACTGATTTCCTCACAAATCACCTTGTCAAGCTCCAGTTGCTGAGAATGTGGCAGGGTTCCTGATCGGTAGAAAGGGACCGATGCGCACAAAAAGGGCATTAACGGACAGCACCTGGTGGGGTGCATCTTTTCATCACACATCACGGCTAGTCGAGGTCAATTATGAAGGTCAAAATTTCCACAGAATGATGGGGACAGTCATAGCTTCCCAGCTAAGGCACATCTATCCTTGCAATCGTCCTTGTCAAGTACAGAACACACATTCCGCAAATAACAACTTAGTAGTGTGCATGTTGTCGCTCATGAGCTAGAGCTGTCCCGGTCATTTCAAGTGCAGTATGACCTTCATCTTGACCTTGAGCGGCCTAAAAATACGAGTAAGAGTTACGCACAGTCGTCAGCTTCCCGACAATGACAATTACAAGGATTGATGTGCCTGAACTGGCCAGCTATGGCTGTCCCCGTCATTCTGGGACATGTTTGACCTTCATGACTGAACTTGACCTGCCGCAATGTGCGATGAAATGATTCACCCCCCCCAGGTGCTGTACATCAGTACCCCTTTTATGCGAGTCGGTCCTATATGTCAGGAGGCGCAACTGCTCCCGTAATTTTGAATGCATTCTGACCTTCATAATTGACCTTGACCTAATGAAGTATGCAACTGAAAGTTGTGCACGGTGATCACCTATTCTGCATGTCACAACTTGGTAGTGTGCATACTGTCGCCCAAGAGCTAGAGCTGTCCCAGTAATTTGAAGTGGACTATGACCTTCATCTTCACCTTGAGCGGTGTAAATTACGAATAAAAGTTGCGCACACTATTCAGTTTCCTGGCAATGACGGTTGTACGGATTGATGTGCCTTGGCTGGGAAGCTATGACTGTCCCCATCATTCTGCGATATTGTTTACCTTCATGATTGACCTTGACTTGCCGCAATGTGCGATTAAAAGATGCACGCCGCCAGGTGCTGCACCTTGCGAGAACATCAGAGCGATTGCGTGTATGTTCTCGCACTCATTCGGAGGTTAGAGCTGTCCCGCTGGTTGACCTTCATATTATTCTCTCGAGATCAAACGGTTGCGGTTAACGCAAAATGAAGTTCAGATTTCTAGACAGCGAGGTCGGTTTGACCATGAACGATAAGTTGGGTACAATCGATGGTGCGTGTTGAATACGAATATAAATACGTGTGCCAACTTTACAGATGTAGGATATATGCATAACACTGGTCATTAGTCTGCCTCGGCTCTCTATACGAATAGAACGGATTGTGCACTGCACAATCCGTTCCCGAACCGTTCCGTTCCCGTTCCCCGTTCCCCGAACCACTGCACAATGTGCAGTGGTTCGGGGAACACAAAGACGATTTCAACATGCCGTAAGTTCTGGGGCTGAAAGCATAGGGCCGACCAGGATACATAGACTGTCAGGGAACGTACATAACGTGGTAGGGATCTGTTCCCACCCGTGAGATACGTAGGGCAGGTCGCACTTATTCAGCGAATGAGGCCCGGTGAGGCATCAACTGCTATAAGGTCAGGCAGGTCGGTAATATAGTTTACACCAAAATACTTACATAAGCCCTCAGAGCCAGTATATGAGCCGCATCTTAACATTAAGACCATATATGTGCGAGGAACTCTAATAATAATAGCAAGGTCGGCTATGATTGGCCGGAAATGGTTCACGGATTCGGCCAGCCTAACACACAAAATGTATCAATTGATCAGCCGATGTACGCTTGTGCACCGCTGGGAGGGGGTGGGACGGGAGCCAAATTGGGGACCAAGGAATTCATTCACAAATGGGGAGAAAGTGAGTGGAACTGTCGAACGTAAGCGAATGAGGATAAGGGAGGTGGATTTGGTAGCTTTAAGGGCCATCGGAAGTCACTTGGTTCGATATGGTTGTGTGTGATTTTTTTTGGGCCTAGTTCTATTTTTTGCAAGCCCCTGCGCGATACGTTTGGGCCCCGATATGATTATTCGGATTCCAGGCGCATGCTTTTCGGCTCCCCTACACCTTTCTATTCCGGGACCCAACACGTCTTTTTAGTCTGACGCAATTTCTGTGGCGACAGAGTGACATTATGGGTAGGAGTTTATTTTATAAATATTAGGAGTTGGGAAGCTAGTTGCGACTTATGGGGCTCCGGCGTGACTTTCTGGTCACAGTGTTATTTTTAAATGAAGCGACGCGACTTTTTTTGTCTAAGTGCGAGGCTTTAGGCCCCATTATCATCTATGCGAATCCCTAGCGCGGGTTGAAATGGCCTCGACATGCTTTGGGATCCAACACGTCTTGGAGGGCTTTTGAAGCGACTGTTGGGACCACAGAGTGATTTTTCATATCCGGACTACTTTCTCGCTGTGCTGGATTAATTTTCTTAGTGATCCCGGTAGACTTTTGGTGCCTAGTCGCGATCTGTCTAGCCCATATCGAGATTTTCAATGACGCAGGCGCGGCTTGTTACCCACAGGGTCAGGATGATTTTCAGTGGCCCAACCAGTTTTTCGGCATCCATCGTGATTCTAAGCATTCTGGCACAACGTTCTTCGTCCGCAGCGTCCTGTGGTACCGGCACGAAGCTTCGGGGATCCCGGCGCGACAATTTTGCGGCCCAGCGGTATTTTCAGGGTCCCCGGTCCCATCATGGTTTGGAATCTCCAGCTTGGCTATCAGAACACCGGAACTATATTTTGGGCCACCAATGTGATTTTCGGGGGATTTTGTGCTACTTTGTGGCACCCAGCGCTATTTTTGGAACCTCTGGAACTTTTTGTGCCCCAATATGATTTTTTCTGCTATCCGGTACGATTTTTGTGGTGCTACTCACATGCTGTTTGTGGTTTTTATGGTAAAAGTTGTGATTTAATGTGAATATTCTAGAAATTACATGGCGCACAATAGCAAGACGTACCATGTCTTGCCATGTTCGTTTAATGCACAGGGTACGGTGTGATGCGCTTTTCTGATCTATTTTCGCTTCAAGCGTGCGAGTCATTAAGTGTGGCAAACAAATCCTTTCAACAGATGTCTGTTCTTTCTTCGGAAATGCTACTGTCAAAGCTTGGCCAAATTCTGGGGCGCGCGAAGGTGTATTTGAAGGCGAATTTGAAAACGTTCAACTCACGGACATGGGCCGGTAGACGTTTGCAAAGGACGTTCGTAAAGGGTGTTCTCAGCGTAAATAGCTGTTGTAAGTTGTAAAATCGTAAATAGGCTGTCGGCCTTTCCATCTTCGCCATGGCAATCACGTACAAATACGTACAGTTCCCTGGGGCGGCTCTTCAGGCCGCCCCAGTAGACCATAGCAGTCCAAGGGGAGGGCGACCGTCCACAACGTCCCCTTGGTTACTTACTAGTCCACCGATGTCCCCTGTTACAATGCGAAAGAACATTCGCCTTTAATTTAGCTCTTCCAAATCAAATGATGCATATGGGTCAGAATTTAGTTGCGATGAGTCAAAGCTTGCGCATGAAATACAAATTACAAATTGCTCCTGAAAACATAACAGTCACATTCTTGACGAGGTTTGTCGTGCGATGGTGGTGGGTAGGTGTTGTAAAGTAATATTCTGAATGGTTTACTTTATATAAACACGGTGGGATGTAGCCAGGTAAAATAATTTTCTGTCACTGGTGTTCACCGATAAAACTGGCTTTCTGAATATGGGTGAGCAGAAAATTGCAAAACTGAACAATACCATCTTATCCAAGGATGCAATATTGTTAGGATGCTTGGTATTACTGTGCTTAAGGTGTCCAGAAGAAGTTTTGCACACATTTTACCCAAGGAATGGAAGCAATGGTATAAGGTATAAGGGTGGGAAACTTGCTATCCGAGTTTGAGTCGGAGTGCAAGCAGATTTCTTCTGGAGTACATTTTCATGCACATATTATTCTTCATGCATAGAATCTATTTGCCGGTAACCGACGAGAAGATCATATGTACCTAGTCAGTGTCTACGTCATATGCATAAGTAAAACACATCATCATTTTTGGTCACATCAAAGCATAGAAACAAAGAAGTGAGCAATGGAAGGCACCACAAGACAGGGAGTTGTGATCAGCTCAGCTTTGTCTCATAACTCACAGGAGCAATGCACCTTCCTTTCACTGTTGGTCTCAGCACAATGCCAGGCAAAATGAAAAACACAAATAATTCACGCTTCACCCTCAGCTCAGAGTGCACACCTACCTACATACTCAGCCAATTCCCTGCACGATACAGACCCAACACCACTACCTCACATGTGGTCGGAATCGACTGCGGCGCACAAAGGATCAGTTCAGGTCTTGTGTTTGCAGCATGGCACTGTTGAGTATTCAAAACGTGTCAAAAAGTTGCTAATGGTTATGACATGATTTAAAAATACCTTGCATTGATTGGTTGAAAAACAGTTTTCGTAATAGAAAATGCTAATGCAGCAAATTACTATTGGCAGCCTCCACTGGACTCCGGAAGCTCCTAAAACAGTCTCTTAAAACAGTCAGTTTTTCCCACTATAGGGTGGCTTGAAAGCAGGTTTCTGGAGACGCACTGGCCGAATTCATAGCAACAGGAGGCTACTATATTCAGTGCGCAGGAGCGAAGTTTGGCACATTGTCGGCATTTCCGCTGGTGGTGGTTTCATGTGGTGTGTGTGTTCGGTTGCTGTCTGTGTGCTTGATGGTACAAAAAGTGTATTGTTATTTAGTAACAGTAAGTAGAATGACATGTTTGGTGGATATTTTCTTAAATCTTGTATAAAATTTTTAGTGGTATTTTTGTTCCTTCTGCATGTTTGTGTCAGAGCACATGTGGAGCCCATTCTATCCAGTATGAATCTGGAGTTCAAAAATGTTTTAAGAGATGAAATCTCTTAAGAAGTGCCTTAATTCCACCCAACTTAACATGATATGACCACTCATTTCTTCTGCAAATGCACACTTCAGATGAAAGATAAAATTTCACCAAAAAGTGGCCTGGAGTTGGGTAATATACAAAGTAATGTTCAAAATGTAAAAATGATATAATAACCTTGCCTAACCTAGTCTAATCTTCCATGTAAGAAACCAAATTATGAAAAATTTCCAACCATTTTTTCACAAGTATTCAGATAAAATACCTAGCTTAAAGTAAGCTAATCTGGACTGTTTTTTAGAACAAAGTTTTGAACCCATTTTCCTTTTCTAATTTGTATAACCTACGACAAACGCCTAACCTAACTTAGCCAAACCTGACCACTTTGTATGCTTCATGGAGATGAGATGTGTGTAAAACTTATGACATGGTTATATTAAACTGCAGTAATACTTCTTTCATTAGGTTAGGCTAAGCTCCATTTTTGGTTATTACTTATAAAAAAGCACCTGAGCACAAATTGGCGACAAATACGTAGACCAAACTTTTTTCAAGCTTCCATAGCAACTTTGGTAGATTTGTATTTTAAGGCAGTTTTTTTACTTTGAACTACCTTTTTACAATGCAATGCATGTTAATGTGGTTCAAACGTGCCCTGGAGGGCCTCTGAAAATTATGTGCACTGGAGGGGTCAGATCCAGACCCCTAAGATCTTGGCTCCCATTAAGGCTAGACAAATGAAATTTGCAGGGTGGATGGGCACAATAGTCAACTGTATTGTGTGCAAATTTTGTGACCTTAGTTCAATATCTTCAAGGTAAAATGAGGTCAAAATAGCAAAATTTTATGGTTTTGTATGTGTTGGCTTGTCAATGTTATCAATCACTGTGATTGTGTTTAAATGCTCGAAGTTGGCATTAATGATGTTTTGGACATTACTAATAATGTAATGCATATGCCAGATCTGCCATTTTACCTCAGATCACCTATATAGGAGCACTTTATCAGGTCATTACCTCCTTCAGTTACCAGAATGAGCTGCGCACCTGACTGCTTCATTGGGTGGCTCAGCACAATCGGCTTCACAAAGAAAGGAGTTAAATATATGAATAAAGTATAGAAATGCTTATGCACACAATGACAAACAGTAGGTTTCTGGATGTTTAGGGAGTAACCATCAAAGTGACATTGATTGCATGACAGTCATTTCCATATTTTATGACAACATTTCAATTGACCAAGTTTGGTTCCATTGGCCATGATGACATTGGCAACCTAACATGACTTTTACATTTTATAGCATAACAATATGCATCAAACAAGGTGCTAGTGTTGTCAGGAACACTTCCCTTTTGCCAATATATGGGAAGTGCATCAGTGGTGATTTTTGTGGCCTGGTGCTGTGATTAAAAACAAATAATCTAATGCCCCTGGCTTACAAACTTTTCAGCTGAGTTTAACTTTTCTTACTTCAAGCAATGTACCAGTCATTTCTAAGCAGGTACAGAAAAAAATGGTGTATATCAGGTGGTACAATATGGAGTTATATACAAAGAATCAGAGGGATGGGCGGATTTCGCCCTCCATCCCTCCAGGACAGGTGTTAACCTGTCATTAACTTGACCTGACTTGACCTCGGTGACCGGACATGACTTTGAAAAAATGTAGCATAACAATATTCATCAAACAAGTCGCTAGTGTTGCAAAGAACACCTTTTTGCCAATATGTGGGAAGTGTGTCAGCACCAATATTTTGGTCTGGTGCATATTTTTTGTTGTTGTTGACATTACCGACCCCTAACTCGAAAATTTTCGGGCGGTTTTCGTTTTTCTTACTTTAAACAATGTGCCAGTCATTTCTAAGCAAGTACAAAAACAATGGCAAATATCAGCTGGTAAAATTGGGAGTTATCTATTAAAAACCAGAGGGGTGGGTGGATTTCACCCCCCTCCAGGACACGTGTTAACATAATGTGATCAGTCATTTCCTCTGCAAGTGAATGCTTTTCGGTTTGTGAGCAAGATCACCAAAACAATGTTTGGAGTTGGTTAATATAACATACAAATAATGTTATAAGGGGAAAATTGTACCATAACCAAGCCTAACTGAGCCTTGTCATCAATATTACAGAAGATATTTTTAATGACATCATTCTGAGGTATGAATGGTTGTCATGATATTCACGTGTTGCTCCTATCTAGCATAGCCAAATTTCACCATCCCTAATAAATTTAAACACATGGAATGCTTGTACCTTGTACCTTTGGTACTGAAGCCCGATGTTGCTATTCACATTTAATAAATCAGTTAACACAAATTAATGCACTTCTGATATAGGTCATGTTATCAATGCATTGTGAATGTAGTTGATCTGGGCCGGAACAAGTCTGGGCCGGAACACCTATGTTTTGGCCAATTAGATTAATTGCCCTGCTTCATTGAAACAACACAATTTCTTGTCTCTGATGCTTTGTTTATTTTCAGAGTAGATGTTGTATGATGCCTTTATTCCGGCCTGTGAGTTCGACACAGGCCAGGCAGCTTCATAACCACCACCAGCCTATTACTATCCAGAAGCTGTTGCCTGTGCAGTCACAATCCCATCATCAGTTCAAGGTGGGTGATGGGTGGTGCCTACTTGTTATGCATGATGTGATCCTGCCATTGTCTGTTGTTTACTTGAATTATCCAGACCACTATTTGCATATCATGGCTTAAGTGATGTACTAATGAATGGCAAATGTCTCAGTTGCTTGCCAATTGGCAATAGGCAATTGTCAGTGGTATTTGTATGTGGCATGTCACAGAATGTTCAATGCACTCTATAAATTGCATTACAATTAGCACAAGCTAAGCTACGAATACAAATAAATGTCATGACCAACTGACAGGTTTGTTCAAACAATCAAGCTTGAAAATCCAAGATGAAACCTGTGGTTGCATCGTTTCATGTCATGTTTTCTTGGTCGATAATCACGGGCGTCGGTAGCTCGGTGGTTAAGCTGAGCATCTGGTGAGCCAGAGGTGCCGGGCTAGATTCCTCGCGATGCCGCCCTTCCTGCTAGGGTGAGAGGCAGGCGACGCCGTATGACCTCAGCTGCTGAATGCATCATAGAGCCACAATCCAATCAAATTCATTGGTAATCGCACCTCCCCTTTATATTTGAATATTGACCAACTTCAATCACAATGTCTGCCCTGAAGTACTCACAATATTTGTTCAAAGATACACAGGATTTTGTTTTGGCGTCATTTATGCATATTACGGGATGCAGGTGTGTGGCGTGCAGTGTACAATTTTTCAAGAAAATGGGTGGAAAATACCACCCAATGAAAGTTCAATCGACCTCCCTGTTGATGGCTTTTGTGACATCCTTGCTTACTAGCTGCTGATTATGAAGCCAACATGAACTCAAATGAAGACATCCTGATGCCCTTCAACAATTGAAATATGCCATAGTTGGGGTGCACCAATGACCTGTGATCAGAAAATATCCTGAAACCGTATCACAGAGTCTCTTCTGTTTCAGATAGTCTACCCAGTATCCTGAAACCCGGTATCATCCAGCACTCCTGAAGTCCTTATTCAGCAATTAATGATGCCCTGCACTGAATACAATATGCAGGTGTATCAAAGTTGCTCCGTGATAAATTATTCCACTTTCTGAATATACCACTTTCTGAACACTCAATCGACATCCTTCTCCAAGAAGTAGCAGCATCCTGCTCATTGATATGAAATATTTATGTCTCCTTTGTAACAGTATCTCGTTTATAAATGGCATGTGCATGCCCTCAATATGGAATGTTGTTACACGAACATTTTGCAATGCAATTTCAGGTAAAGGGATGACCTATGTCATATGGGATACAATACCAGTTCATCATATAGGCACTGTATGACCGAAGCAGTCGATGCGCCCCTAAGCCCAAATAACCAACCAACCAGTTCATCATAGTTATTATTCTCCTTATCCCGAATACATATTTTCTTACACTATGAACCTTAAAACAAATGATAAAAGTCCAGTCATAATCACCTACACCATGAACTCAAATTTCAGTCTGAAAGACCTCAAAAACATTTTAAATTACACTAATTACATGCCAAATTTCGACATCCTGCTATGCTCATTTCGACATCTCACACCTAATGAAAAACCAATATTTTAACCCTGGTGGCGTGTGGTGACGTATGACACCGAGTAGGTGGTTTTATGTAATATGCTGACTGTTCTTGCTTTACAACTGTGTCTCGTCCGGACACAGCACCTGCCCGTGGACCGACTGCAGGCGGTGGTGGAGCAGGCTCGTGCCGACCACCACCTCCAGGAGACAACTCACTCTCTGGTTCAGGCGCTGAACCTACCGCCGTCCGCCAGCCAGACACACCCTCAACACACGCGGTCGGGTGAGACGCCTCCCTCACCTGCCGCCGCTCTGAACCATGACTCTCAGAGGCTGCGGGCAGACACGAATTGGTTGGTGCAAAGTTCTGCTCAAGATGTTCACCAAACAGGCCTGGTAATTATATGTCTAAGTTTTTGTAGGTTGAGTGAAATCCGTCGAATATTGAATTATATTAATTCATTACATAATTTTGCAACCTGTTTTAATTTTCACATATACTGGATGCTCATATTTGATGGGTAGTGTATGTGAGATCACCACTATTGTCTGCGAGCACGATGTAATTGTAAGCAAGTGACGTAATGCTCTTATGCTGTTTTGAACTCATGTTTCAGAGTGGGCTCAGAGCGATTCACAAGTCTCTACCAGTATATCCAAGCAAAGAAATGATGACACCTGTACTTCATCCCAACATATACAGACGGCTTCCACACTACTCAGTGAACAAGGTATTGTCGTATGTGACTGTACTGCGGCATCATTTCAGACACTTCTGGGGGAGGGGGGCTCATCGATTGTAGTGACCATGCAACATTTCAAGCACTTCGATGTGTAACACCTTCACTTCCTAGCTTGGAAATTCCATGATACCTATGTGGTATGATCTACACCTATATGCCCATTGTGCCCACTGGGCAGCATAAACCACGAAGCATGATTTTTAAAAAGTTGTTTTTGTGCTAGGTAGCCAAGGGCTCCTTCACTCTCGGACATCTCCGTTTAATCGCTTGCAGTCAGCCTGATTTAACCTCACCGCGTCTGATTTGGGAAGCCGGTTTCAATGAGTGAAGAAGGCAGCATTCTTGGAGAGCTATTCTTTGTTATCGACCTGTCCCATTCCTATCTGAAATTACGTTAATGGGTGTGATGCAAAAGTGCATTAGGCCTACCATACATAATCGGAAAGGTGCTTAATGCTTCTGTAACGGTGAAGAATTTATATGATTTTTTGTCGGCCAAAGGCAATTTGAATTTATGTATTAATAGGTATTAATTTATACAATTCCCCGTGAAATTTGTGTTGAAGAATACGTCCCATATATTTCCCATTGATGCGTCTACTCTGTTTCTTTTATTTACCCGTACATTTTATATTTGCACGAACCCACGAACTGTGAACGAAACTGATGACCGATCATTGAACGTATCGCTAAAAGTTCATCAGTAAGCTGGTGAGGAAGACTACTTGGTGTGCTTGTTTGTGATGAGCACACCAAGTGATCTTCCCCACCAGCTTAATGATGAACTTTTAGCGATACGTTCAATGATCGGTCATCATTGAACGTATCATCGTAAGCTGGTGGGGAAGACCACTTGGTGTGCTTGTTTTCAAGCTCTGGGCCTCGTAGTTGCTCCATCATCGTCTAGCTCCAGGAACACTAATCTGGATCTGTAGCAGGTGCAAGCTGCTAATATGTGACAATATAAGAGATAACTATGAAAACTAATATGAGATAATACAGTTCGTATAGCGTAGTGTTTTGCGTATTATTTCATATGCGATTGTATAGCAGCCATAATGTATAGTAAGAAAGCGTACAGCCACATCCATGGCGGTAGCTGAGTCGCACCTATATTGAGTCATATTTAGATGAGACTCAAGACATTTAAGCACCTGACCCCTCTGTGGCCTTGCTCTCCACTGGACGGCGGAAACCAGCAATACATGGCTTTTTAATGACAAAATTAGTGTGACATTGCGGTTAAAAAAAACCAGCACACTGCTCTTCCCTTGGAACTAGATAGGAAATTGAGAAGCTCGCGTGAGAAAAAAAAAGAGATCGGACGAACCAGGAAGTGTGCCTGCAAGTCCGCAAGTACGAGACTGCCGGTAATCTTGATGGCGCGTGGAAATTCCATGGTATTTCCAAGATTTCGTCGGCGTTGCTGAAGGGATCACCGCTACCAGATGGCTTACGAATGGCGGCCGTATAAGCTGCTTAATCCTCCCACCAGAATTCCGCTATTTCATCATTCTCACGGTCAGAATGACGAGCCTGGAACTCTAAAGGCAACAAGCTATGAACCCCGAGGTCAGTGCTATGGTTGTGGCGAACCGCACTACACTCTGTGTGACGAGAATATATTTTATTTTGGTATCTAATGCTTGGACATATTCTGCCGACACTTGGAAACTGGCTGGAAACAACTAGCTCTCGTGTTCACGTTGTTCCACATTTATCATTATTATTGTGAACTACGTAATAAATGGAATATTTACACCAGTGTCATGCTCATGGTTGTCAGCAGTATGTTAAGTGTGCACCTTCGGAAATTTCGTAGCGGAACATACTCACTGACGACCATAAGGCTGTAGCATTCAGGGAGATTTGTCGTTTTTTTTTTGCAAAACACTAGCTTTGAAAGATACTGCTCATCGAGCTTATAGACCAAGCATTGCCATCGGTTTGTGTCATTCTCCAACTAGTTCGTAAGCGCCAAGCGAACCTTTTTTTAATTCTTAAAAAGATTAACCCACTACTACTGCCACATGTGACGTGTGCCTAATTCCTGGTGACTTACGACATGTGGCTGGTAGCCTGTGACCTGTGACTGTGACCTGTGTATAGCTGGTGACCAGCGCCCTGTGACTGACTTGCGAGACTGGCGACCGGTGACCTATGACCAGCGCCCTGTGACTGACTTGCGAGACTGGCGACCGGTGACCTATGACCAGCGCCCTGTGACTGACTTGCGAGACTGGCGACCGGTGACCTACGACCAGCGACTTGTGACTGTAAGACTGGTGGCTGGCGACCGGTGACCTGTGATAGGCCATCTGTGCCTTGTCAGACTGGTGTCCAGTGACCTGTGACTTGTGAGATCGGTCACTGGCGACCTGCGACTTGCGAGGCTGATGACTGACGACCTGTGACTTGTGAAACTGGTGACCGGAGACGTTTGACCTGTAATTTGTGAAACTGGTGGCCAGTGACCTGTGACCGGCGATGTGTGACTTGTGTGACTTGTGGCCTGTGATCTGTGCCTAGTGAGACAGGTGACTGGTGATCTGTGACTGATGGGACTGGTGACCGGCGATCTGTGACTTATGAGACTGGTGACCCGTACCCTGTGCTGGCGATCTGTGATCAGTGTGACTAGTGACCGGTGATCTGTGACTAGTGAGACTGGTGACCGGAAGTCTGTGACTAGTGAGACTGGTGACTGGTGATCTGTGGCTGGTGGGACTGGTGACCGGCGATCTGTGACTTGTGAGACTGGTGACCAGTGCCCTGTGGCTGGCGATCTGTGACTAGTGTGACTAGTGACCGGTGATCTGTGACCAGTGAGACTGGTGGCCGGTGATCTGTGACTTGTGAGACTGGTGACCGGTGATCTGTGATTAGCGAGACTGGTGGCCGGCGATCTGTGACCAGTGAGCTTGGTGACTGGTGATCTGTGACTTTGGACTGGTGGCCGGCGGATCTGTGACTAGTGTGACTAGTGACGGTGACTGTGACAGTAGACTGGTGCCGGTGATCTGTGACTTGTGATTGGACTGGTGACCGGCGATCTGTGACTGACTGGTGACCGCGATCTGTGATTGTGGGACCAGTGCCCTGTGGCTGGCGATCTGTGACTAATGTGACTAGTGACCGGTGATCTGTGACTAGCGAGACTAGTGACCGGTGATCTGTGATTAGCGAGACTGGTGACCGGTGACCTGTGCCCAGTGAGCCTGGTGACCGGAGACGTGTGACCGGCAGGCACCCAGACGGCCGGCCGGCCGGCGCCGGGCCACCTGTCGTCGCTGCACCTGCTGCGCACGCTGCAGTGCCGGCTGGTGGACACGCTGCAGCAGGTGTCCGACCTGCGACAGCAGGGGCCCTGGCAGCAGCGGGTCACCGACCAGCTCGACTGGGACCGCAAGCTCACCCGCATGGACGAGTTCCACGCCAGCGTCACCCGCCAGATGTACATACTCAGGCGACAGGTGGGCGGCCGGACTTGCGCCCACTCGAGGGTCCACTCGCGCCAGATGTACATACTCAGGCGACAGGTGGGCGGCCGGACTTGCTCCCGCTCGAGGCTCCACTCGCGCCAGATGTACATACTCAGGCGACAGGTGGGCGGCCGGACTTGCTCCCACTCGAGGGTCCACTCGCGCCAGATGTACACACTCAGGCGACAGGTGGGCGGCCGGACTTGCTCCCACTCGAGGGTCCACTCGCGCCAGATGTACATACTCAGGCGACAGGTGGGCGGCCGGACTTGCTCCCACTCGAGGGTCCACTCGCGCCAGATGTACATACTCAGGCGACAGGTGGGCGGCCGGACTTGCTCCCACTCGAGGGTCCAGTCGCGCGTCTCGTGTCTTTCGTGGCAGTAGTTTCAGTTGAAAAGTTAGGTGAGAAGTTCTTGAAAAGTTCTCGTGACGTAACTTGTATGCTCTAATTGCCGGTTCGTTGAGGACCAGGTCATCAGGTAGTGTTGATTCCTCTTTAACGTTCCTCGGTATAGCGCTGAGGAATTTATATATCATGCGGTGCACTTTACTTGGATCCAGAGATGCCAATGCCGGATTACGCTAGCTTCCCAGGTGTACATGAATTGATAGTTTTTGTTTGACTCGTGTCCAGTGCGTTCAGCCCACCGCTTACTGGCTAGAGTGTTTTTGCAGTAACACGAATTGTTTGATATTTCAGGTGGACCTGATCATGGAGACCGTGTGCGGCATTCCCGAGACTAGAGTCAAGCATTCCGTCATGGGCGACGTGATCAGAAAGCTGGTGCGCGCTCACCGGTCTGCACTCAGGCTGATTCAGGTAACGCTATCCTTCGGGGTTTCTTCTTCCCCTTTCGTATCTCCCTGGGTTTGATGCGGGCGCGCCCGACCTGACTGGCGGCACAACCTACCTGCCGACCTAACCGGAGCGTGGTCCACCGCCGTGGGCGCTAACCGCCGCGGGCGCTAACCGCCGCGGGCGCTAACCGCCGCGGGCGCCAACCGCCGCGGGCGCTAACCGCCGCCCGGATGACCAGGTCCGAACAATGCCACACGATTGGTTGCCATTCGGTGGATACTAGAACTGCCACTAATTTGTGATTTCCCGTTACGCTCCGGTGTATGTGACTGCATGTTTGATACTGAGCTCGGTATCTGTGTGCTGGAGGACTTCGCCAGCAGTAAACCTCTGCACGAGACGTTCGCCTCTCAGTGCGACAACTGGGCGACAACACAGTATGGTTCTTACCGGTTTTTATACTTTAATTAAGCAAGATACTGGAGTTTCCTGAAGACGTGGAGTGCTCCGTGCGCGGATTTCGGTGGGATATGCATAGTTCAGTACTAATATGGATTGGTGACTTGACGTCAATCCGTGGTGAGATCTAGTAGGTGGAGTATCATTCAGCATAAGCTTATCGTCCAGCAGACCAATGTGCACCACCACACAATGCCACCGACGGATCCGGGAAGCTGTTGTCGGCTTATTTGGGAACTGGAGTTCAGCAGCACTAAATGCCATTGAACGCAAGCTTCTGCATTCTGATGGCGATTGGTGTAAGGTTAGCACCCCATCCGGTTCCCACTAACCAGTCATAATAGTTTTCTGAGGTAGTGTTAAATCGTTAGTTCTCCTAGGGTGAGGAGCAGTGTAGGAGATAGTCCGAAATGGCTGCTTCAACCTATCCGTGGTAACGTCGACCAGATGGTTCTTCAGAGGAAGTTGGTTTTTAAATCATGCTGTTTTTTTTCTCATCAGAATGAGGTGATTCATCCGCCCCCGGACATTTCCCTACAGATAAGATCAGTTGGTTTCCTTCTTTGAAGCCTTCGACCCCTAAGCTCCAATTCACCACCACGAAGCCTTCGAAATAGAGGTGATGTGCAACGGTATGACTGTAAATTGAGTCTTGATGCAACCAAATAAAAGATGAAAAAATATCACGATGTTTTGTATTGATAGGCTCTACATGGGATTAGCACTCCTAAATGATTTGCCCTAATTATCTAGCGGACGTTTTCCGACACTGTCCGTGCAACACTGGTGAATGCCTCATCGAGCTGCAAGATCCACGGCGAACTTTCTTAATTATGTCCTGTGTATGCTAGAGGCCTAATGTTGAATTTGCTTCACGTAGTCCGTTCAGACTCACTTCCCACAATCTATCTGAAGTCTCCGCCCATGTGGTACAATTAGTTACTTTAAATTATTTATATTTCCTACCTCCCGAACAAGATATGGGACGTACTGGGACCGTCCTCATCCATCCATTAGTGCGTAGCTGATTATGCCTGGGACATGGGAACTTCTGATATATGATATGATCCATATTACTATATATGTGGTTGAAAAAAAACCTGTGTTACTCTCGTTACACTCCTTGGCGAATTCCTTTCACCAATAGTGACACGCTTTTCTAAAGCTTAGGGTACAGCTCACAATTCCCCCCCCCCGTTAGTGTTCAAGCGGTGTCCTAACATGCATCCCACGTACCACGACGCTGGAGCCTCTCAGCCCACCTGCTGTGCTCGGAAATTGAATGGAACGGACATCTGAGCCCACATGGGGCGCTCGTTGGTCGAAACGAACTGTCACAAACGTGAAAACCTCACAAGCGCACCAGAGAAGCACACAATGGGTAAATATAATCATAGGCATACACTACTCTCTGTGCATGCACGAGTATCAGTGAACTAAAAGTGAATAACGATTGGGATCATATTCACAATAATGTACACAATAGCATAAAGCCCGCACAAGATTATGAACATAACATATCGAAAGCGCTAAACTACCGAGCGATTCGAAACATTCCGTCATCCTCGCCTTTGCTCATTCATAAATCATGTTTCAATAGCGAGAAACCGAATATGAAAAGAAGTCGCTCGATGAATGCCAGAAGTTCAGTCAGCATCAAGTGTGTGTTCGTTTCCGTTATCGTGCGCATTTTATGTATCTGAGCGTCTGCCGTGCGCGAATTGTTGTGAGCGCGGCGCCTATCTGCTGACGTCGCATCTCAGTTCCGTATCCGGAACGGCCAGCGCCGGTCCTATATCGTCCTTGCGTCCGCTTCATCCAGTGTTTCCATTTAAGTTTCGCCACACATTGTCCGCTCTGATTATAATCATGCACCTCGACGGGTACACTGGTAGTCACTGTGCTGTGTGGATATGTCATGCAACAAATAAATAAGGCCGTGCACTGAACAGGATCACAATGGCTGGTGTGTGGTGACGCACCCGAAAACCCACATAGCCGACTGCTGCGGTGACCGACCGGCAATACACCGATCACCGCTACGATGACGACTTCTGAAGTGCGTGCAGAAGTGTCGAGCGCTGTCTGTCGGCGGCGCCGCTCACAGCTCTGCGGACACTGACACCGTCACCGTTCGACAGGCGTTCGTTCAGAGCTACTGGGACGGCTCGCTGGACGGGCGGCAGGCGGTGCGCTTCCTGGAGGTGCTCACCGTGTGCAGGAGTCTGGTCGACGTCTGCTCTCACTTGGGCATCCGCTTCTCCGAGATTGCCGACCTGCCAGAGGTCTGAGCTAGCTGGAGATATATGGGCAACAGATCAACTTCGCATGAGGTCTAGATTGGTGATTGTGTGGGATGCCGGTTACCTGCGTCGAGCTTGATACTCGTCACAGCTGGCATGCTGTAGTCCAACAAGCATTGCATATTATCCCGGGATGAAGTCATATTTCTAGAGGCACGACCTTGAAACGAACATACGTAAAATATGTTGTCACGTTGATAGGCTGATAGTAATCATGACGAGGGCACAGACAGGATATTTTATGTGTTCCTCGTAATCCCTGTCATTTCTCCAGCTTTCAGTTGTACGATTATGCATTCCAGCCTTAGCTGCTCCTGGGTATCACAGGTCCAATACTATACATCAATTTGTCCATGATTTGAACCTAATGGATTTCACCTGGCCTCATCTGATTCAGCCTGACATGTCCTGACCCGACACGGGGATCACGTCATGGCTACTGCTGGTGTGACCTGTGTTCTGTTGACTTGTTTCTGTTTCTGTCTGTCTCCGTGTCTGTCTCTGTCTCTGTCTCTGTCTCTGTCTCTGTCTCTGTCTCTGTCTCTGTCTCTGTCTCTGTCTCTGTCTCTGTCTCTGTCTCTGTCTCTGTCTCTGTCTCTGTCTCTGTCTCTGTCTCTGTCTCTGTCTCTGTCTCTGTCTCTGTCTCTGTCTCTGTCTCTGTCTCTGTCTCTGTCTCTGTCTCTGTCTCTGTCTCTGTCTCTCTCTCTCTCTCTCTCTCTCTCTCTCTCTCTCTCTCTCTCTCTCTCTCTCTCTCTCTCTCTCTCTCTCTCTCTCTCTCTCTCTCTCTCTCGCTCTCTCTCGGCAGTGCCTAAGACCGTGGCAGAGCAGTGGTGTGGGCCGTGTCCTGTTGCGCTGTCCTGACCTGTGACCCCGACGCCGCGCGGCAGCGTCTGGCGTCGCTGGTAGAGCAGCACGTGACCACCAGCGGCGACGTGGGCTCACTGATCCGCGAGATGGCGCTGGGTCGGTTCGGTCCGGCCGCCGAGAAGCGTCGCTGCCGTGCTCAGCGTTCTGTCGCCGGCCGGCCGGCCTCGCACCCGCACAAACACCGCCGCAGGGTCAAGGTGAGGGGTCACGCGCCACGGCAGGGTCCAGGTGAGGGGTCTCACGCCACGGCAGGGTCCAGGTGCTGTCGAGACTTCCTCTTCCGACGTCACGGATGCCGTGGACGTTGAAGGAGTGGTCGTTGAGAAATCTCGGCTCGGGGCCGGGGCGAGTGATATTTCAGGCGTGCCGGAACATAAAGGTCATTCGCGCCGCCTTAAAAGCGAGTTTCTCGGCTCGCAGCCAGCTGGGGGCTTTCTCAGCCAACAGGCCGAGAAGATACGCATAACCATGTGACGGTTTTGTGCCATTTCCAGAACACCCCAGCATTTATCTGTTGATTGGATGACGATCAGCACGATGGGCTTATTCGTAGAGCTTTTGGCGATGTTGCAGGCTCTCATTGGTATGGAAAAAAGTCGTGTAGCAAGCAACGAACGGAGTCAAGATGAACGAAGCCACCAGATACGAAATATTCTCACCATACCAGAAGTTGACGCTGAACCAAGGCATCAGGTATTTATTGTTTTCCCATTTCCGCAGTTAAACAATTACAAGCATAGCCGCCGTTTACAGAAAATATAAACAAGTACGTCGCTGCCAAAGAACGGTTAATATTCACCCCTTTGTTGCGTTAGAGCCGGAGTGACGAAACAAGTGATTGCTTGCTTCGTGTTACGCGAATCGAATGCTGCCATATTTGCAATTGTCATGCAACAGTGGACCCTTGCACAGGCCACAAGGTCCGGTGGCCCGTCTCAGGCCGCAAGGAGGCTTAGGAGTCTGCCCAGCAGTCAGGCGGAAGGCTCCGACATCCCTCCAGCGGACCCAACGCCCGACGAGGGGTTCCAGCAGACAGGCCAGGGGACGCCAGGGGACCAAACGGATGCTCACAGCTCTCAGAACAGGAGGAGCCAAGGCACAGCACAGGTGAGCCGCAACAGCGACGGTATCTTCATTTCGGCTGCACGGCAAGATAGACTGTTCCACTAAGTTTTCAGGCGGTCCAGGTCGACAGAAGGCCCCCACAAACGAGGAAGGAGACACAATTCTAGGATATGAGACATCAGTATTCCAAGAAGCCAACTTTCGGTCTTGTGGTCAAGCCATAACGGCGGGTGAATCCACTTCGTATTCACCCACTTATATTGTTGGGACCCAAATAAGAACGAAGGCCCTTCTGATGGGTTACGGAGCATATCCAATTAGAATATGATCAGCAGTTGGACCTGTCACCTTGTGGAGCTGCGGTTGTCATAGACGCTTGCGAGATGGGATAAAACTAATGCGGCTCGGTGTGGCTTTTCTCAGGTGATCCTACGGATCTGTTTTTCTCATTCAAGTCTAGTCTGAATCCTAGTTGAATGCCATTTAGTTTGTGACTATTTGAGCCAGTGGTGGAAGAGCCCCTTCCCCCCGTTTCCATTCGTCGACCATATCGTAGTCAGCCGAGATGCATTCCATGGATATCGGCATGCGCCCCTGTTGGCCGCCCCGTTGTACGTGGCTCGACTGCTTGTTTCAGGGAAAACGCCCGGGGTCCGAGCCACCCCCTGTCGGTGGACCATGTTCAGGCCAGCTGAATCTGGTACTGACACGACTGGACACAATGCAGCGGGAGAGGGACGAGATCCGTCGCCGCTGGGAGCCGCTCATCCAGGCCAGGTGAGAGGTCTACTGGCACTGGGAAGCCACTCATTCAGGCCAGACGAGGGACCAAGGGACACCGAGGACTGCTCAGTACACAATAAAATACAGATATGCATATGCTATGCTGTATGAAGGAGTGATATGGCTGTTGATTTCATTCTTAGGCCCTTTCTGCTTGATGCCATTCAGAGGATCAGTAGTGGGTCCAGTAAGTCAGAAGGGACATTTAAAGTTATATAGCATAAAATAAAGGTGATTTTAAAAAAAAAAAATTTTTTGTGGGGGGGTGGTTTGGTGTTTTTGTTTATAAAAAAAAAAAACATCTATGTATTGATCTTGTTGTACCAAATGTCAAAAACCAAAAAAAGGGGGGGAAGGACACAAAAAAAAAAAAAAAACACCCAAAAAAAAACCAAAAATCCCCCCCTACACCCCCCCCCCCCCCCCCCCCCCCCTAAAAAAAAAAAACCCCCCCCCCCTCCCCCCCCCCCCCCTCCCCCGGGAAAAAAATACAAAAAAAAAAAACCCAAAAAAAAAAAAAAAAAAAAATTTAAAAAAATGACATATCAGAATAAGTCACAAAGGGACATTTAAATTAGTTATATGGCAGTTAATAAAATAAAGGTGCATTTTATCAGTAAAATGCCATTTGGTGTGTGCGTGCGTCCTTGGTTGTTTTGCGCGTTTGCGGATGATCGATATTTGTCCATAAGCATCTATCGCCGTTGCTTGTGGTATACTGTAAAACCATAAGACTCACCAGCAGTTCTCTATTGTATTACATTCTATCATATTATATTCCATCACGTTCCAGGGGAAGAGTAGTCTTGGGGTAAGTTGCTCGTCTTACAATCGAAAGGTTGTGGGTTCGAGTCTCATCTGTCGTTACTCTTCGGCCGCGGCCAATCGGCGTGAGAGGTTAGCGACGCTATGACTCGACGGTCGACGCGTCGTAAAACCAATAACCAACCAACCATCACGTTCCAGGAGAAGGAAAGCGGAAGCTATTCAAGTGGAGGTGGAAGATGACGGCTTGTCCGAAGATCAGATGCCGTGCCAGGAAGGTGTCCACAAAGCGACTGACGATCGTGCGCCTCCAGCGAACTGGCGGCAGCGAGCCCTCTTGCCGCCCGGCGCAGACGCTGACTCGTCCACCCCGACCCTGTCGGAGCAGCTGCAGCTGCTGGAGCTGTCAGAACAGCCCCAACCGCCGCAGCTGCCGCAACAGCCCCAGCCGCTGCCTCTGCAGCTGCCGCAACAGTCCCTGCCGCCGGAGCTGCTGGAGCAGCCCCGCCCGCTGCAGCTGTCGGGGCAGCGCGACCGTCTTCAGAGCGATATCCGGCGGCTGTTCACAAAGGAAGCGGTCGGCCCGGACCTGAGGAGCAACATCGCTGCCGAGCTGACCGCGTGCCTGGGCAGCAGCGCTGACGACACCATCAAGGCGTGAGTTTGACGACGCCGGTTGGTTATTGGTTTTACGACACGCGACCGTTGGGTTGTGCAGCATCGTCAATCTCTCACGCCGGGGACGAGTAGTCTGGGGGTAGGTTGCTCGTCTCAATCGAAAGGCTGTGGGTCCGAGTCTCACCTGTCGCTACTCTTCGCCCGCGACCAATCGGCGTGAGAGATTGGCGACGCTGCATGACTCAACGGTCGATGTGTCGCAAAACCAATAGCCAACCAACTAACGAACCTCTCACGCCGGTTGGCCGCGGGCTAAGAGCAGCGACAGGCGAGACTCGAACCCACAACCTTTCGATTGCGAGACGGGCAACTTACCCCTAGACTACGCGCCTCCTTGACGACGCTGTTGACGACGTCCGCCATCAGACGCGTACAGAGCTCACCCAGTAGCACCGTCGGCCGACCTACTCCACCTCCATGAGAGGCTGGTGAATGTTTGGACCTCCCAGTGGGGGACGACCGGACGTTGCTGGGTCGGCTCCGTTCCGCACCCCTGTCCGCGGTGCGATGTTACCCATCAATGCAGGACACATGTCCAGGGTTCGCGCGTTCTGGTGGGTCCTGTTGAACAACTCGGCTGCAAGTTTGGTTGCATGCCATTTTCTCCTGTTTCTTGTCTGTTCAGGATTACTTCCTCTTTGTGTTGTGATCCCAAGGCAGCAAAATTCAAGGGCGAAGGAACGTCTGCGGAAGTGTTCATGGCATGGCAAACCACCTTTTCTGTCGATTATTTCCACGGAGCACCCAGAACATTAATAGTTAGGGGCAAGACCGTAGTAATGGCTGACAATGTGGTAATTTGACTATATGGATAGTAAATGTATCCCAAGCGTTGCAGCTGCCACACCGATATTTTCTAAAGTTATTAGTGTTGAAAAAGGCTAACTCAAAACTGTTGTTCGCGCAACTTTATCTCTCCGTACATAAGTGTTAGTAGACGTCGATTGTTTTTATTTGACATGTCATTTGAACACTGCCCCACCCTTCCAATATTTTCCTGGTTTCGTAGCACCTCAATGGCCATGGTGTTTGGCATCTTACAGATCATTCGCCATGTACTTGGTTTCGATATCACCCAGTGTCCTGAAATTATGGAAGTTGAGTCGGGTTGCACGCTTAATGCGAATTTTATTGATATCACTTCTTTAAAAAAAAACATAATTAAGCACTTTTTTTTCCTTTTTTGTTGTGCATTACTATTCAGATTTTGTTATTTAGAAGCACTTACGGTATCCGGCACTATCACTTTCCTGATTGGTAAAGGCAACAGAAACAGGCATCATCAGCGCCCTCATGCGATCAACAAGGGTCTTGGAGATTACTCACCAATAGGCATTATCTATATACATTAGTACATCGTGTCAACCATCAGTTGGCATATTTCACATGACCCTTCCCTCCCCTCAAACTTGCACAAATAATTCAGGACACTGATATCACCACAAACAAAAGAAGCACTAATATTTAGATGTTTGCAGCATTGAAACCATTCGTTGCGGACTTTGAAGGCTGGTGCCTTTCCCTGGAGTCAGGGTCGGAGGAGCACGCGGCGGAGAGGGGAGGGGATGGCTGCTACATCCGATATTTTGGACGGGCAAACATATCTCTGCACCTCCCCCCTCTCGCACAGATTATGATAATCTCAGAGGAGCCTTTCGACATTTTTGAGAAGTTGATAACCCTAAGAGCATTTTTTGGGCTCATTAGTCGCCTGCGATGGCCCTTCTGCCCCCAGAATGTGCTAGTGTAGGAACGTTAGATGGTGAGTCAGTTTGTCAGTTTTAATTTAACTTATCCCTTCCCTTGACAGAATATGCACCATCAATGATTGTAGTTATCGTAATGGCATGTCTTGTACGGGTGAAATGTTTACATTAGCTTCACTTTAGTTCTATCAGGGGCGCACACAGGATTTCGGTAATGGAGGGATGGGGGTTGCTGTTTGCGTCCGTTTGCCGCCCCGGCAGCTCAGTTGGCTGGAGCGATGGCCTGCACTGGTCTCCCCTGTCCCTGAAACGCAGGGTTCGAGTCGCTTCCCGCGGTCGCATTTAGCCCCCCGGTCGGGAGGGTCCGTTGGCAGCCGGCCCGACAAGGCCGGGGACGAGCTACCGGGCGGTCGTATCGGTGCGTTGACGGCACGTTAAACTGTCTAAATTCTGACGTTGAACTGGGATTCACGGATAGAGTGGTGGGGCCAGGGTTCACACAGCAAGCTCTGCTTAGCAATATAATTCAGGGTCATAACGCCACCTCAGCAAGAATTCTGATTAAATTTATTTACAAAAATAAACAAAACAATGTTGGTTCAGAAAAAATCACCGGTCAGTTGTATAACCTGTTGTGTGGGTATTGTTCTTCATTAATTAGCGTACCGTAATAAGTAAATGTAATTCATGAATGCATTACTGTGACATACATTTGTCTATTTAATTTATAATTAAGTGTTAAATTTACTCATTACTTCATTATTCTTCATTAATGGTGATGAACCAAATGAATTACTCAAAACTACTTAAATTTACACTGATTTAAGGGGTGAAATTTAAGAAAATGGAGGGGCCTCATCGAAGGAAGAGGGAAGTAATGCAGTCCGACCTTCAGGTGTGCATACTACAAGCCTGGCTGTTGACCCTTGCATCTTTAGTCGTCATCATCAAACTACCAAGGGGCGCTATGAAACTCCCACAGCAGGGACAGCCGTCTCTGCAAGTATAACTACGAAAATTCCTCCGTAGCCATCAAAAGACCCTCTGTACTTATCAAAGGGCTCTCGGCAACTGCTAGAGAGTACTTTGTGACTTCAAGCAACCTTCTGCAACGGTGAAAAGGCCTTTTGAATGCCAAGGGACTCCTCTGTAACTGTTCGTATTGTCTATAACTGGAACTGCCACAGAGGGCCCTCCCGTATGACTAGCAAATGAAGAGTACTGCTTTTAGCGTACAACCATGGGATGCTGTCAAAGGACTCTTTGTTACCGCCCGATTGCCCGCTGTAAATTACACAGGGCTCTATGGCTCTCAGGATCCTTCTGTAAATAGCAAAGTGCCCCACGAAGCCTCCAAGAGGACACCTCTTGACTGTCAGGTGGTCCACTGTAGCTGTCCAAATCCCCGCAGTAATAGGCGACAACCTGTTAAATATTTTAATGGGTCATCTGTAACGGTGGAAGGGTCCTGTTCCTGCTAAATGGCTCCATATTACTTGGAATGGGCAATCAGTCATCAGAGGTCTGGAGGAGAAAACACCCGACCTTCGAACGATTAAGGAAAAAAGATGCGGTACTCAGCGGCAAAATACCTAGGTTTTTTTTTCTTCTCGATTGGAATCCTGCAGGATAGGGGGAGCACGTCCCCGTCGTCCCTCAGCGTCCTGAAATTTGTTTTCGGACGGTGGAGAGAGGGAGGAGGATGGGAGTGATGTGCAAAACGAACTGATAAAATAGAATGTGCAAATATGTATGGATATTACCAGGGATGCGGAGCCGCCGGAGCCGGAACATTTTGCCCGGAGCCGGAGCCGCTGGGACATTTTACTCGGAGCCGGAGTCGGAGCAGGAGTCGGAGTCGGAGTCGGAGTCGGAGCCGGAGCCGGAGCCGGAGCCGGAGCCGGGATACTTCCCCGGAGCCGGAGCCGGAGTCGGAGCCGGAGCCGTCCAAAATTTTCCTGGCTCCTCATCCCATGGGCGCTAAATGACCTTGTAGTCGGCGCGCCCTCAAGCCCAAATAATCAATCAATGGCTCCTCATCCCTGGATATTACCTATTCACGAATTACCATAAATTACCTTCGCACATTGTTTGATGATGGTGATGTCAGTAGTGTATCTGCTGCCTTTACCAGTTCACAGGGCTGCCACCACAAGCCATACGTGCTTTTAAACATGCAAATATCACCCATAGCCTGTAGCGGAAAAACACAAATGACATTGAATGATCCTAACAATAAAAAAGTAATGTCAAAAGCAGTTGTCATTAAGTGTGGGTTTCCACTCAAACTCAATAACTTCATGGCACTTGGGATGAGTAGTCTAGGGGTAAGTTGCTCGTCTCACAATCGAAAGGTTGTGGGTTCGAGTCTCACCTGTCTCTACTCTTCGCCCGCGACCAATCGGCGTGAGAGATTGGCGACGCAACATGACTCATCGGTCGATGTGTCGTAAAACCAACAACGAACTAACTTCATGGCACTAGTGACTGATATGTGCTTATCTATATGGGCCCCATCCTGCACCTCCCTGAGTAGAAGGATCTCCTTATGTACGTCATATTGTACTGAGTAGGTCTTCGTCTGAGCTCTAGGTAACACTTATTCGTCCATAGGCCGCCCTATCCCTGCTTTTAGCTCAATCCTGTTGTTGCCTGTGGTCGCCTGTGAAATGAGTGTTCGTGAGAACACAAGGAACCCCCCCCGAGAGACATCCCTTTGATGACTGTGGTGAGAGCCCCTCAGAGGTCTGACGATCTGACTGACTTTTCACATGGTTCATTTCAGCTCTGATGTTTTCTTTGAAGCCTGATATGATCCTTTTGAGAACGGATCATTTAAGACTTGCGAGAGCCCTTGAAGTTTTGTAAGGGTCTCCTCTGAGCTCTGGGAGGGCCCTCTGGGCTTTGAATGTGTCTTTAAACTTGGGTCCGTTCCTCCCCCCCCCCGTATTTTTCACCACCGCCTCAACCCTCTAGCTGGGAAATTGTTCCCGCACGCCGGGATTCAACTGCCCCTTGAGACTGAAGGTGGTGATTCGCTTGCTCGGCACGCGCGTTGAGTCTCGGGAGGATCTATTGTCATTCCCAAAGGGCCACTTTGAGGTCTCGTAGGGCCTCTGAGGCCTGTAAAGGGTCCTTCGAGTTCCAAGACGGCTCCTGATCGTAAGATTGTGGGTTCGAATCCCGCAACCGGCAGGAGTATCGAGTCCACCCCCGACCAGTCGGCGCGGGAAGCTGGCGACGCCATATGACATAGCAGTTGGTTGGTTATTTGGGCTTTCGGGCGCATCGACTGCGTTGGTCATACAGCGCCCATGACATAGCAGTTGAATGCGTCCTAAAAGGACCTAACGTTCGTCTCCTTCAGTTGATCTTTGATCGGGTCCATGGCGAAAAGAAATGGTTATTTACACCACACTTCCTCCATTATGTGTATTAAAACTTGTGGTTTCAATTGTTTCAGTCTGCCGGAGGCTACGGTGCACCAGCTAGTGGACGAGTTCATTTCGGAGGCGGGGATGGACATATTTCTGCATCAGCTCTTCGACCAGGAGTTTGAGCTGCACTGAAGCTCAGGACCAGAGTACCGCCCGGACATTCCACCGTGTGATCAGTGTACTATGTTCGGGACCCAGGTACCACCTGGGCGTTCCGATGTGCGGTTAGTGCACAATCTGCGAGATCGGAGTACCGCCTTGGCGGTTCGCCGCGTGATCAGGACATCGTCTTCGGGGCCGGGGCAGGGCCTAGACAGTCCATCGTGCGATCAGTGTGCGATATCTGATACGGTATGAACGGTCCACCGTGCAATCGGTGTGCGACTCACAGTATCGGGACTTCACCTGGGTGGTCTGTCTTCTAACCAGTGTACGGTTTCGCGAACCGGCGACCGTCTTCACTCGATATACAGCCGACGTCGCATCTCTCCATGTGTAAACTCATGTACAAATAGAGTACTGCCCACAAGTGAATAGTGCTACCTCGATCGGCCATGCATGGCCAGTTATTCCGCTTTGTCTGTCATGCCTTGTCATTGTTGCAACGGGAGCAGTTTTAGACTAGTGAAAAATACAGTGTTTGAAAACCAACATGATGGGCGCTGTATGGCCGAAGCAGTCGATGCGCCCTAAGCCCAAATAACCAACCAAAACCAACATGAGTTGGAATCCCACAACCGACTGCGTTTCATACACAACCCAAAACCCATCAGGGTGAGAGTTTGGCGACGCTTTAACCTTATTGTTTAAAGGAGGATTTTGAAGCCCCACTTCAGGTTGTTTTGCACGCACCGATACGTGCGACCCATGGGGCTGATATTTCGCCACCAGATGAGAGGCTGAGCGGCCGATTGGTATTGCACTTTTTCGCATATTCGTCGCATTCGGTTTGCCCCCTGGCGCCATTTGAGATATTGCCCGGCCTGAGCCTACGGCGGATATTTGCGCGTGCCACGCGGAACCCACGACCTGCACGTGTGCCATGACAACGCCAAAAAGCATTCAGCCACCGGATCCGGAAGTGTGCTAAATTTCACCTCTCGATCTCGAACAGTTTCGGCAGAGGAACTATCCCTAAACGCGAGGCCGTCATGACCATCTCTACAAATAGAGATGACATAGAGAGGGTGTATAGATGGTGTAGAGAAGCTCCTTCAACATCGATAACTGACCTTGAAATGCTTCGGCGCAAGATTCACAGTTACGTTCCGTGAGAGCTGCCCCCGTTATTTAAAGTGATTCTTGACCCGGTTAATTAATCCTGAGCGAGATAAATTTACGACGAAAGTTGCGTGTGGTAATGGAATGCCTGGCAATAGCGATTGTACATATTTTGGCATCTTCGTTCGGAAGTTAGATGTCCCGCCGGTTGACCTCGACATTCTATTCTGTCTAGGTCAAACGGTTACGGCTAGGATAAAACCAAGTTCAGATTCAGTCAGTTTGGCTGGTTGCGAGGTCGGTTTGGCCATGGACAGTAATTTGTATAGAATCAGTGGCACATGATGAATACGAATACGTTCGCCAACTTTAACGACTCTCAACGGATCATGTTCATACATTAGGGACCACTCCCAACATCAGGGGGATCCCTCTTCAGTCTCATTTCAGCTCTTCGATGAGCTCTCTCGTCTTCATGGCTCCTGCCAGCCCTTAGGGTGGGTGTCTTCAGGTTTCAAGGCCCCTTCTCATACAAATTGTTTGATATACTTAATTTTTTTCTCGGTTATATATCTGTCCACGCGTTTCGAAGGGCCCTGAAGGAGGTCGCCTGAAGAATCTTATCGCATTTACTAGGAAGGGTTGCCCATCCTTTAGATACTCCACTGCTTTCGAACGGACCGGTTGGTTGGTTGGCTCTTGGTTTTACGACACATCGACCGTTGAGTCATGTAGCGTCGCCAATCTCTCACGCCGATTGGTCGCGGGCGAAGAGTAGCGACAGGTGAGACTCGAACCCACAACGTTTCGATCGTGAGTCGAGCAACTCACCCCAAGACCACTCGTCCCCCTCGAACGGACCAGGGTACCTCCATGTGATTAAGAGGCCCATACGTAGCACCAGGAATACTCAGGTTTGGGCCGCCTCTTCATAGGCGTGAGCTCCACTATCGGCCTTAAGCCTCTCCGTCGGCTCAGGCCACTGT
This sequence comes from Imbricaverruca yamaguchii, assembly GCA_034440575.1. Lineage (NCBI taxonomy): Eukaryota > Metazoa > Arthropoda > Thecostraca > Neoverrucidae > Imbricaverruca > Imbricaverruca yamaguchii. Next base: position 432,755 of record JAOTOL010001328.1, read on the forward strand.
GCGGCCTGAGGCCTCTAGCTTGGGCCTTCTTGATCACGCAAGGGGCCATTATGTGGCTTCGGCACCCCCGTTAGTCCAGGGACCCTTCACGCTAGGTCTGGACCCTCTAACGGTTCAAGGTCTTCCAGCAGCTAGGGGCCCTCTTAGTTTCCTCATGGACCCTCCTGACCGACATACTGCCCCTTCTGTCGGGCCGGAGGCCCTCTTAAAAAAAAAACTTGGGCCCCCCATAAGACCAGGGATTCTTGTACGGCCTGGACCCATCCGTCGACCCGAGGGCCCTTTCTGACGGCTGGAGGTTCCCTCCGGCAACTAGGGTTTCATCCGTCATCTTGGTGACTTCTGACGACCCATGACATTTTCAAGCAGGCGGGAGGCTCCTCTTCAAAAGTTTGGGTCTTCCCCATTATGTCAGGGGAACTTTCTTCGGCTCAGGCTCCGCCGCTGGCTGAGGGCCCTCGACCCGGGGGCCCTTCTAACGATCCGGACCCCCTCCGTCGACCCGGATGACCTTCACGCTGGCCCAGCGAGGGCCATCAACAACTTCCCTAGAGCATTTTCCGTCGACACGGAACCCTATTCATCGATCCGGGACCTGTTACGATAGCCCGGAGTCCGTTTCGTCGGTCCAGGGCCCTTTACGTCTGCCCAGGGGTATATTTGTGGGGCCCTTGCACCGACGTCTTGGCGGGCTGTTGCGAGGCCCTCAAAGCAGTCCCCTGGAAGAACCATCAGACTTTCAGAAGGGGTCTGCCTCTTTCACCACCCTGCCCCTTTAGCTTTAGCTACAGCACTCCCCCTGACACACCATCACATTATTGATTCTTGATAATTTCTATCATTAAAGAATATAATAATCTTCCACATATGAGGATCAAGTTTGGCTTTGGAGGGAGAGGCATCTACTGTAGGGAATGGTTTCTGGTAATTAGGGCACAAGTGAGCCTGGCTGTCCCAGAGGTTTTAGCATGCATGGAACTTTAAGCACATCTCATGCACTGACACATCAGGTGTTGCAAGCAGAGGCAAATCCATGGTCAATAAATATGGTGATTACCCATTTGTGTGTAACTGGCATGGCTTGACATTATCTTCTTCTCATTTGAAGAGCAACAGTTTGTACACATATTGCTAAAATATTCCTTGATGGAAAAAAAGTTAAACAATATATAGTTCATTGCAAAGCTATTTGTGCAGACCAAAAGTGCCTCCTGTGATTTGGGTTACACTGGCCATGACTACATTTTTACTTGAACTATTAGCCATCAATTGAAAGCACCATTAATTTGAAGTCAATTGGCCATATTTGGACCATGCCTGATACTAAGTGCAAGAGTTATGGTACAAATTGGATTCCCTGTTCCTGCTTCCTGTACCAGTCATTTTCAAGTCTTCTTTTTATAAATGCTATGTATGTGGTTAACATGATGTGCCACTCATTTCCTCTGCAAATGCATACTTTCAGTTGACAGGGCAAAATAACACCAAAACTTGGAATAGAACATAACCTAACCTTCCTTGCAATGAATAATTTAAACATTGGACATTTTCAAGTAATACTCCTTGAACAAAAAAAATGAGTTGACAGAAAAGTAATGAATGCAACATAGTATGATTATTTTTGGATGAAAAAAGTAAATATTTTGTTTGCAAAAATTAGACTCATTCCAACAAAGCCTAACCTCACCAAACCTAACCCTTTGCTTGCTTCGTAAAGATAAAAATTGTCTAGTGGATATCTTCAAATGCAATAATACCTCGTTATGTAGTGTTGGGTAGCAGGCAGGGATGTCAAAACTCTTCACAATGTCCAAAATGGCAACATGATTGGGAAAAACTACACTGATGCCAAGATTACGATGATACAGATAACAGGAGTCAAGTATGGTGAAAAGCTGATGGATACTACAGCTGTAAGTTGCAGTTTCATGGAAAGCAATTAAGAAAGTTAAACTAGGTATATCTTGGGGTTAAAATAAGTCCTGGATAGATGCTGCTGGAAAATGTTTTTGAAACCCACAACAGCTTCAGCAATACAAATGGATTCATAGGATAGTATCACTGCTGTTGTTGCCGCAATATTAATTTTGACAGTTGCAGTACCACTTCTTCGAAGTTCATATACCTACCTGGTTTATTTAAGTTAGCAATACCTAATATCTCCTGGCGACACCGGGTTTGGAATCTGCAATTGCAATGGCTTTCGAGCTATGGGTCAATTTATAAGAGATCGCCAACGGGCCAAAATTGTATCAGTTGCTACCGCAGGAACAAGACCTTCCGGCTCACCAGATAAACTTGCTACGCACCTAATACCCCCCAACACACACCCCCACCTAGCATGAGCAATACACCGCTCCCGCAACCTCACGCACTCCCACATGTGCTGTTATGAGATTCGATGGGACCGTAGGTTCCTTCCTACTCATGAGCGCAGCCATACTACAATCCAGATGGATTTCGGCCAATCACAGGGCAGTAATTTCACTGCTGGCTTGTGTCTCGTCCGCCATTACGTTCGTGGTGGAAAGTGTCACGAATAACTTGTGGATTGTGTTGCCGTTGCGATTTTTTGGGCGGTGTTAATAATCTGTGATGAGATAATTTTATGGAGATGGAGCATTCGTGGGGATGATGATATGACTAACTCTAATTCGCACGTCAACGGGGCGAGCTTGGAAGATTGTCATACGAACTTCTTCGCCTTGGTGAGAGTTGAAATTGTTGCAATGCTTTGGGTATATCCGCATTGGTCTACTTTGTCGGTGCTATCCAGATCATTGTGTTATATTTTGTTTGAACGTAATTTATCTGTATGCTGTTCACTTCTTCAACATTGTGACTGTAAATAAAGGCCTGTTTAGTTGTCTCTGGTGATTATTAGGTGCCTACCTGCCTGTTATGTTGAAGATTATGCTTGCCTACCTTGACATCGACTCATACCTACTGACCTACAAATCTAGTTATGTAGATATTATGCTTCTGAACACGTTCTAAGGTTTGAAAAGGTGTGTCCAATGACAACCACTGAGTGCTCGGATGTCCTTGCAATGCATCAAGGTCAGTTCAGGTGTGCACCATAATCGACCAGTGATTTAAGTGTGACAGCAAACCCATGAATTTCTGAAGAACTACCTGAGCCATATATCATTCTTCCATGCACGAAACATACTATAAATGAATACCCATGTATTAAATGCAGCTATTATATTCAAAAGAAAGGATCAATATTTTCCAAATTTTGTGAATACTTCTTATTGCCTACAAGACTTCATTTTGATTGCAAGTTTATCATTATCATTTGCTTCTGTGACACTTATTTTTTGCGTAGTCAGGAGATGCTTGCATATTGAAAACAGCTCATGCATTTATTTCACTTCCTCCACGGCAGTAGCTTCTATAAGACATTAAAACATATTCTATTCTCTGACTGGTGTACCATAAATGATCAAGGGTATTTATGTCAATTTTGCATGCTTATGCCATTTTGCACATTCATGTTAGTTTTGGATGCATACATGTTCTATCAAAGGTAAGCAGATGCAACATATTACAAATATATTAAATGCACTCATTTTCTGTTCAAATTAAAAGCAGGACATTTTGTGGATGTTTGCTGGTACCTGCAGAGCTGAATACTAATGGTTGTTTTTCATGAAGCTTAATTTCTGGTCCAGTACATGAGAGGCTTGCAGCTTTAAAAGTTCATGGGTTTTGATCTGCTATATACTATTATATGCCTATTCACATTTTCTGCAGCAATTGCCTGCTCCTGCAATTATTTCCATTAATCAGTCAGTCTACTTAATGCTCTCCTCTTGTGATGTTGTATTTTATCTGCATGCATGTCATGTGCTTTTCTTCTTGTTGAATTACCTTCCAGCATACCCTCAGTGTTTATCTATTTTGTACCTTTTGGCATTTTAGTCGTTGGTTTTTGTCTTCTTTGGTCCTTTTGTCCTGTCTTTAGGGAGAGAATGAACATAGACATTTAAGCACAGGATTTTACTTGCATGCTTTATATGCATTTACATATATATTCTGCCTTCTGCCAATATTGATGAAATAATCTGAGTTGAAGTATTTTAATTTCAAGATAGCAAATGGCATGTTGTGTTGGAATTTAAATACTTGGACTCAGATGGTGATTTTGCCAATATTGGTTGACAACTTGATGTGTATATATGTATACTATATATAATATATATAATATATAATATATATATACAGCATGTGCATACAATCCTGTGCATAACATGTCTGTATTCTGTCTCCAAAGAATGCCCATGCCAATAATCTATTAGACATAGTTCTGATCCTATTTTTATTTGATATGAGCATTTGGTTACTTTATATAATCATCTTTGTCTATACATGTACTTCACTGTTTTCATAACACAACAATTTTTGTTTTTTTTGTCACTATTAAGCTTAGAAGTCTGACAAGAAGTGAATATAAAGATATATGAAAATGATATTGCTTTTGAAAATTTTCACAGTTTTGCCCATTGCAAACTAGTTTTAACCACTGTGGTTATTGGCCAGTGGTTGTTGACCACTTTTTTGTTGATATTCAAGTGATATTCAAGTAATGGTACACATCATTTGTTTAAAATAAAGTTAGGACCACATCTAATTATGTTCTCCATGTTATGCAATGTATAGCATCTAATTATATTTCATTACCCACCTTTCACATGTGAGAACACATTTCAGTGAGGATACCTGCCCAGTAAGTGACTTTTTGTATGATTAGGTGTCCTGTTCAATATAGGCACCTCACCTAACAGCAACATTTTGTCTGGGGAGTAGCACCTTTATTTCATGTGCAGGGTCTTCTTAGGGATACTGGCTATGCCATTGGTAGTATGTATCAACTTTGTGTGTGATTGTGGTTTTAGGGCGCATCGACCATGGTTGGTCATTTAGCGCCCATGTATCAACTTTGCAATCATAGTGCATGCATAGTACATCTCACCATAGTACATGTACTTGTTGGACATACTTCACTGTTTTTCACCAGCTCTGTTTCTGGTTGCCATTTCCATCTCCACATAAAGTTACTCCTTCATTCTATTCAAGTTCCTGGTTTGTAACCAATGCATGGAAGCGAAAACTGGTGTCTTTTCACCAGGGCTGGGGTGGCCAAGTGGTTAAGGTGTTGTGCTTCAGGTATGAAAGGTCCTGGGTTCGACACTTGCACAGTTCAGGACATTTCCAAATCCCGCGTCCCACCAGCGAAATGGTGTGGGTGGTGCCATTAGCAGTGAATGTGCAAAAAGTGCGTCGTTAACCACCCAATAAACAACCTTCCAGTGTCTTTTCACCTCCACCACTACTTTCCTGTCTGACTGCAAATGAACCAGCAAGTAGGTTGACTTGCCTTTAGTGAATTCTTGAAAATGAGGAAGGATCTAGGGGATGAGTAGTCTAGGGGCAAGTTGCCATCTCACAATCGAAATATTGTGGGATTGAGCCCCACCTGTCACTACTCTGCCTGCAACCAATTGGTGAGATTGGAGAGAATGGCGACGCTGCATGACTCAATGGTCGAGGTGTTGTAAAGCCAATAACTACAGGGAAGGATCTAGACAGTTCACACTTGGGTACTTCCATCATTCCAACTGTCACCATGGTGGGATGCATGCACTATGTCATGGTTACTGGCATTGAATTTGGGCAGCACACCTTTGGTATATTATTCGTGAAGATCAGGGCTAGGTATTTGTTCACCCACAATATGTACAAATCAATCATTTCTCTTTGCCAATGCTTCATGCCAATGGCACTCTTCAAATGGGTTTTGCACTACTCAGTTATGAAAACAAAAATAAACCCATGCTGTGAGCTGGTTGGTGTCATTTGTAAGTGACAACCCTGTGCAGTGTCCCAAAGTTACTTCACCATTAACTGTGTGGATGAAGGAAGAAGTTGCTTGGGAATAGTGAAAGATTGGAAAAAATAAAGGATTGCCACTTAAGGATTAAAAAGCGGAAGCCTTTCACTTCAGTCACATGCATTTTACATTATTTAGCAGTTGTGTGCATGACTGTGCATACATCATGTGGCAAAATGGTAAAAACCGAAGATGAGGATGAAATACCACAACTCCATTAACTGTGCATTTCCAGGCCACATGGTGAATTATTTTACACTGACTGTATATTTTCAAGTGAATGTCCCAGCTTGCCACTAATGCTTTCATGATATTCCTTTATGGAATAGGTGCAATTACTGTGCAAATTCACTGTAAATAAACTGCATAAGGTAATCAAATAAAAAATGGTACCATGACATTATAAATATATAAAAGAATAAGGCATAACTTGTTTTTTATGTTTGCTTTTAATATGAAGAAGCCACAAGGCATGTGATACTGTAAATGTATTGACAACGGGAGATGCAAGCTACTATTTTTCATTAATTGAGTAATGTATGAAACATCACAAGCTTGCCAAACCAACTAGTATTCATGCTGTGTTCTCAGAACTGTGTGATGAATATCAGCCAAGCCCCAGATAGTCATTAATTTATATTCAGGTGCAGGTGAACTGTGGTTTGTAGACAGTGTTATTGTGTTTGATTTGCATGGACATGCCCCTGTTGAGGGCGGATGTAACCCCAAACAGTTTTGTCATGACCACCTGGAAGTGGTGCAGTGCAGAACCAAAGTTGGGTACCATTTGGTAGCTTACATGTATATGCCTCTCTCAATGTGTAATGAGGTCATTAACTTCAATTTACACCAGCTACCATGTAATAATGTGTAGTAAGAAACAATTGTTGAAGTGCTGCAAACATCGTCGTTTTTATTGTTGAAAATGTGTATGTTTGGCCTCCCTTTGGAAATCACTAGTTCATTGGCATTATGCAAGTCAGGTACCATATTTTTTGTTCCATTGAGTAACATGGGAGGACAGACAACCATGCCCATAAATGGGAAGGTAGGCGAAGTAGTCCCTGAAGGTGACAGTGATGGAACTTTGCAGTGCAGTCATTCATGGTACTGCTCAACCTTTTTTTTTCAGTGCCATAATTTGCAGTTTTGTAAGGCTTCCTGATACCTTGATTTTGGAAATTTGATTGTGCATTATTCAATGTACTGACTGGTTGTGTTTTTCAATTTGTGGTGCTGTCCCCCACACATCGTTTTATCTACCTGTAACACACAGGTGACATAAAAAAAAGTTTTGTGTGACTAGATTTAACCATGATTAGCACTGATTGGCTCACCTTCCCATGAATGAAGCTCACCAATTGCAGATATATCTGATAACACATGCTCACAATAATCTGACATTTTTACTGTCCAAGGTATTTCATGTTTCAATTCTTCAGTTCTACTGTTTCCACTGTGTTCTTATTATACCAGAAACACTACCCCATAAATCTACATGGTGGCCAAATATGTTTTGTAGTTCACAGGTGTATTTACCATGTTCACACATCCTTGCTGGTCTACCATTTCATGTGCATATTTGATGTATTAACGTTTTGTAGCTTGCTTATACATTTAGTATCTTTTCCAACACTGCACTATTAATTGTCAAAGATGTGGGCACTTTTACCATCTCTTTACTTACCTGTTCCTCTATTTCAGACCGATTTGTGTGGCATCAAGTGGCGCAGTTACCGGATTGAGCACGTTTTAAAGCCTGACCCTCTGGAGGATCCTGTCATCTTGTCCTTCACTAAATGCCTAGCCAACGACATCCTGTCTGTGTGGAGGCGTGTGCAGCACACCAAGTCTCCGTCTCCGCCGCCTCCGGCCTCGCTGGAGCCCGGCGCTCCGCCCGCGCCACCACCACCGCCACCCGCCGCGCCACCCACCGTCACTGTCTACAAGGAGCTGTGGATCTTCTGGTATGGCGACGAACCAGAGCTTAGCAACATCATAGAACCGCAGCTGTTCAATCGCAGTGAGTTTCATTTGATGTTTCTGGCAGGTATCTGTCTTTCACATTTGTTGCACAAGCGGCAAGTGTTCAGATGTGAATAAAATGTATACCCTCCCCCACCCCCATCTGAAGAATCCTGTACCTGGAAATGAAATATGGTGATGTATATATATATATATATATATATATATATAATTATATATACATACATACCTATATATGCATGTGTGTGTGTTATTTATGTATATGTAGATAATTAGATCGATGGGACGAATATCCATGGATATGCAGGCAATGTTTTGATGCTCTGGCATCATCCAATATCTTTCTGTATAAAAAATGTGATATATTGTTGGTAACACAAACATATCAAATAACATGATTTCATTTTAAGTAGCTCTGTCCCCTAGTGCAGTGAATGAAACTGAAAACGTTAGAAACTAGGCTAAGAAAGCTGAGTTAGCCAAGAACTACCAGGCGACATATAGATTTAAAATGTCATGGTAGTATTATTATTGTGTATAGTAGGGAATTCAGGGAAACTAGGAAATGGGGTGGGGAGGAATGAAATTGCATTGCCATCTCAGGGACATTCCAATAGTGTCAGCCAAGGCAATAGAACCTTAAAGTCAGCAAATAGGGACAGCAGTAGTTCAAGGAGGCAGAGTGGTAGTTCATCCAGTGATAAAAGAACTCCTCAGCATGAAAAAGCCAAAGGTGGTTATCGAGCATATGTTGAGCGTATGGTGCTTAATGCTCAGAGTATCTGATCCATATTTGATGAGTTCAGGTGTTAGGTTGCTGAGGAGGAACGAAATTTTGTTTGCATTATGGAGGCATAGGTCAAGTTGAATGTTTTCACTTAGATATAGAAGGCTGAGAGGAGATCTCATCGAGGTCTTTAAATTTGTCCATGGTCTGGAGAGGGGATATCTTGGGGAAATGTTTGAATTTAGCAGAAATGATGCCATTAGAGGTCATCAATTCAAAATTAAAGTTAACCACAGCAGAACAAGGTTAAGACAGTCTTTCTTCACCAACAGGGTAGTAGAACACTGGAACCAACTGCCAGAAACCATCGTAAATAGCAGCACATTTACGTGTAGTTCATACCCAGAGCATGGAAATGTTGTCAGAATTAGTTTAGAGTCTGAAGTGCATGATAATGCTATGAGGAATTTGAGTGCATGGCTTTGGATACTTGAATTGCAGATCTGAAATTGGGCTGCTGCGGCAATCAAGCACAGTGCTTGTTGAATGTTGGAAACGTAAAATTTGACATAAAATTTGCGTGTATCGACGGGAACCTGCGTTTTTGCTCCACAGACCGCGTCCGATGAAGATAGATCGGACATACATAATATATAGACTATAAAGACATCTATAGATATAGAATGGACCGAAGATAGCTGGAATATACGCATTCAACAACTTTTCGTCAAGGAGTCAGAATCATTAATTAGTACTCGCTGGCGGCGATTTGCTTGGCTCGGTTTGCCAGCGAAGAACAGTCGGAGTCAGCCTTGAGTATAGGGGCATCGCGCCGAGTCAGCTGATGCAGAGCCGGTAATCACCTGGGCACACCTGTTTTATTCGGCCTCAAAATGATGTCCAACCCTCCGGGCCACATGTATGTCATGGGTAGCAGCTGCATGGTCGCACAGTGCTCGGATATAGCCGACGTACGTCGTGCGGATGGTTTTCACGTGGGTGCGGTGGGATGTCACGGCTCGTGCCGTGGGGCACTGATTGTGGTGTCGGCGGAAGTTGGCTGACGGTAAATCTTCACCCGTAGGTAAATTGGGCCGCTGGTGTGGTTAATAGGCTGGTCAAGCAAGCTCGGTAGGAACTCGCCCGCCCACCGGCCGCCCTGCTGTGCAGGTTGAAGACCTTGCTGGTACTTGGCGACACCTTCCGTCGTGGTAGCCAGCGTCAGATGTGTTCTGGGCACGGCTGCAACTACTGGTTGCGCTCTTCCACCGATCTGACACACCATCGGAGCGACGTTATTCGCGAAGAGGAACCGGGACACCTCGCCCGTGCCAGCGTCGATGTCATTAGCGCGAATAAGCCGCGGTGGTTGGGGCTGAGTTGGGTGGAGGGACACTGCCTTGCCATAGGCTTCCCCTGAGGACCTTTGTATCCGAAATGACGGCCTTCAGCGGGCTCTCGCCTGCTTGTCGGAGAGAAATGTTTGTACCCGATGGATTTTGCACTCGGGCATGACAATCATCGTGATCCTGGCGGAGAGCTTTGCGTCACATAAGCGTGGGCGAGATCAAGTCGAAACAGTGTAGCTCGCCCAGGCTTCTTTTCTTAGATGCGTGTAAGATGCCCTGAGCGATCCATGTGAGTGGATCCATGGTGGAACTATCTCAGCAGGACAGGGTCGGGTCAGTGCCTCGGAAATTTTTCGTGACCAGTATGTCATAATATAATTTTAATTCCGGAAAAAGTTGTATGAATGTGAAATTCTGAGTACAACTGGGGTTTCGAATCTGATGCAATGTTATTCTTTCGTAAGACAGTCGGCAAGTGCAGTATTCGCTATTTGTCTTGACCAGTGTCCTCTGTCTTTGATCCATCGTTGTACAATGTTCTTTTCCGTTGCCTCTTTCGTATTTGACACGAATTTGACATTTGTTGCGAGTGCCATTTCCAAATAACGTTTTTCAATTGGTGTGCACTTGGTCTGGTTGGATTAGCCAGTGCTGTAGTTTCTCGTGAACCATCCGTTCGGCGAGTGTGCTAGCGCAACCGAGAGGGTAGGTGGGACTAGTTGCATTATCTGACTGGGCACCTGTGCCGGCGACATCATCCGTCCGCCGTGTTGCCGGCGCCAGCTTTGATCTTCAAGACGTGTTGCTAATCTCCAGCAGGTGATCTTACTGTCGCGTGTAGGCGTTTGCGTTTCAATGTGCAGTACTGGCACAGTTGCTTGGCTACTCACCATTTGCGACAGTGCTGCTACCAATCGAACGTAGAAATCTGGTACGCCCAACCATTCAAAGTTAGCTTCTCGATGAAGTCGTTCGTATATAAACGAATTCAAGATTAAGGCTGTCGTCGGAAAATTGTGTGGCGGAGCGCCCCCGTTTCGTACAGCTGTCGATATGCCCTTTGCTGATACATAGTCTGCTGTAGTAAATGTCGCAGGTGTGAAAAACGGTGGTCAGGTTACGCTTGGTGTCCTTGCGATGACGTCATTTATTGTCTGTGTGTGATTGTGGTTTTAGGGCGCATCGACCATGGTTGGTCATTTAGCGCCCAGCCATTTATTGTCGCAAACCCGTTGATCTGTAACGAAGTTCTAAGTTTGGCCTGTTCTACTGCACCTGGTGTGCCCAGATGATTAAAATTCCGTATTTTGGGTATTTTCACATATCTCACCGATGCCCGTTTAAAGATATGGCGATGTCATTAGCCTTCATTGACACGGGATGCTATTTTTCAAACCGAAATTATTTCTGGGACATTTATTACTTTTGGTGTATTGAAGACGTTTCGCCCCCGCCAGCTTCCACGTAGCCGTTTTGCAGCCTTTGCTGATTGATATGCATCGCGCTGGGAGTGAACTGCGAGGACGTGATCAGACATGGGCCGTTAGTTAGTTATTAGGTTAGGGCGATCGACTACATTGCATGTAGCGCCCAGACATGGGCCGTTAGCGATGTACCTACGTAGCGACCCAAATGGGATGGTCTTGTACGAGCATATGCAACACGCTGGTGCTTTATCCTGCGAGCCGCCGCCGGCAGACGTCTGTTGTCGCCTGCTCTGTCCCCTTTAATGTCTACTGCCCCCTGTGACCACCCGTACAACCTTTGTGTCAGACCATGCGGATAGACTCGGTTTTTGCCCACGCGTTGTGCCATCCTCCATCTGTTCGGTGATGTAGCGCAGTTGTGTCTACCTGTTACCTTTAGTTCTCCAGGTCGTGCCAAATATGTCAGGGTTATGGTCGTCGACGAACAGGCATATTAGCCGCTCACTTAGCAACATTAGCAGGTTATTAGCAGGTATATTAGCAGGTTAGCCGCTCACTAAGCAACATTTCCAGTGAAGCGCGACACAAATAGCTGAGCTGGCGAACACCATGGTGTGCAGCAACAATTATGCATTCGAGCGTAATTAATACCGTAACTTCCAAACTGCGAACGATGAAGCGATGAAGCGAAGACATGTGGACTTCGAAAGATGCTCTGCACCACGTGGTCCTCAAAGACTTGGTAAATGGTCGTGTATTAACATATGACCGGACGGGCTGACATACTTTCAGGGGTGCACATTCACACCTTTTCGATTTCTATTATTTGTGCACCTCTTTAGTAAGCATGAGTGAACTTGACTTCGGGATTGAAAGCTACTCTAGACAACAATATGTTGCAAAAGAAGGTCAACTTGAATCATACCAGGTCATCTGGATCATTAACATAGGATGACCTATGTCCTGTTACTATAATTTTGGCACTAAGTGGAAACAAATATAGCTGAATTCGAATCAAGCGTTAGACCCTGCAAACCCTGTGAGTCAATTGTCTGTAAAGCATGATCAGCTTAGCCAATCAGATTCATGTGGACCATTTGCATAAGGTGACCCGGAATGGATTAAGTATTGCAATGCACATGGAAGACATGTCATCTCTTGCAATAAGATTATATGATTTAATTTAGCTGCCTAAAAGAACAATAAATGCCATTTTGGCAATTCGTCATTTCTGCGGAAAGAGGTACGGGTGCGCATTTTTTGGTCATGCCTTCGTGACCTGAAGTGGAACTTTTAAACTAACCTTTAAACCTGAAACTACCTAAGTTTTCAGGCTGAAAATTCAGAGCATGGAAAACATTCAGTTTTGACCCTGACCTGGCCTCATGCCATGATCTAAGGTCCTCGAAGCTGTTTGTGTTTTCTTTGGATAAACATCGGCATGCAAGGCTTAGGCATCAACCAACGAATCCATATTTTTAACAGTTCTTAGAAACGTCCCCTAAAATGCCGCTTCAAAACAAGTCGCCTGATGTTGACCTCATTCAGTTTGGTGACCACGGATCCACAGACAAAATTTGAGCGCTAGATTCACTGTTCAACTGTCAGAAGGTGTGCCAAATATGAGCGCGATCCGCAGCTGTCCCGAAAAAAAAACATGAGAAAAGTGTGTACTCCTCTGCAGTTCTAAAGTTAAAATATTACCTTGAGCATAAGATTCACGATCGAGTATTATGGCCATATTCTTCCAAGTAAGTTCTGCTTAGTATAGCTTTTTTTTGCACTGGCCATTATGTAATAGTCCTATCCTGGGTTTGCGCCTTGACCCAGATCTCGGCATTCCAGGCAATGGCTTTGACCTTATGCGTCGCACTATCGCTTCCTTTCTTGCCCGGTTAGCACCGTTGGGGATCTGCACTGGTTATGTTCATCTTGCGCTGCTCATCTTTTGTTTATCCTGAGCCCATCGCTCACAATCGTGTAGGTGTGCGGCCAAACTAAGACTGAAGCTACGGGCGGGAGGGCCACCCAGTGTGAAGGAGGTTAAGCCCGGCACGCTCAGTTTCAAGACAGGCGTCGAAGGCGATGGCCGGTGATAAAAAGGACTGGGTGTGGTGCAGCAGCACTGCTCTACCTGTCCTTTCGATAGCAGTCATACTGTCCCTGCATAATAACATCACCTCACCCATTAATCTCCGTTGATGATAATTTCCGCATCACATGTTCTGGAGCCGGGCCCTTGACGTAAGCACATCTCCATCATAATCTTGCGAACGTCAGGCTAGAATTTGTCGGCAGAAGCTTCTGTCGTGCAAACGGCCATTCCTCAAATTGTTGACAGCGGCCAATTTGTGCGTCACTCCAACTCGAGTGGTGTGCGCGACCGGGCGTTCGAATAATCTGACCCTCTCGTGGGCGGAATCCATATCGGCGTCACGGGTTATGACGTACGCGCCTTCTGTGCCATTCTCGGTAGACACATAACATCGCTAACTCCGATAAACACTGCTTTGGTGGCAATATGCCTAATGGATCAATCATGCGGCCATGCAATGTGCAAACTTTATAGAATTGGAAAGGTAATTGTCGGTTAATAACGTCAATCATATCATGATTATCAATGTTCATGTAGGAGCCGCAATTTCGGCTACAAATCTCATGATATACTGGGTTAAACCTGGGCTTCACTGAATATTTTAAAATGTAACGGAAATGGTCGATCGATCTCATTAGAGAGCACATTCTGCCACGGAACTGTTAAATTTTGTTTCACGAGCAAGCTATGAACTTCGTGTAGTTCGTTTTTTAAGGATATTCGACATCGAAAAGAAGAAGAAGAAACGTTGCGGCCAGTCGTTCAGCACCTTTGGGTGGTAGCATTTGGTTTCACTTCTCACTAAATATTCAGTGCATTCCTTGAATTTAATGGATATTTGTGCGGAAGCTGCGTATTCTCTTGTCGCGGTTCGGCCCAACGATGTTGCGCAAGTTCCTAGACACCCCCACGGAGCGGTTTTTGTTTTGGTGCCGGGTGGCTGGCGGCGAGTGCGCGATTGGTCGCGTGACGTGGTGCTGTGTCGCATGCAATGCCTAAGCATTGGAGGTCGGGCATAATAACGGGGCGCACGGGTACGTCGGGATCGCTCGACAATGGCTGGGTCGGGCAGGGCGAGCGTCTGCAGAGGCCATCCGCGTCTGGCGGCACTGCCATGCCGACACGCGCGCCGCCGCCGGCACTGCCGCTGCTGGCGCCGCGGCCGGTGAAAGGGCCGCCGGCCGGCACGGCGGCTCGTTGGCGTGCCGCTTCTCGCACCGCCGCCACCGCCGCCGCTGATTACCCGGCGAAAAGTGGCGGCGCGCGCTCCGACTCATCGATCTGTTTCTATGGTTACGGGCGCCGTGCGGCCGTCCACCGTGGCGGGCGTAAATGGCGCGGCCGAGAGGTGGTCGGGAGGCTGCGGTAACGCTTGACCAGTAACTGTCGGGTTTTTGTGGTAACTGTTTGCACCGCTCCCGCGGGCGCCGACCGCCACATGGGCACCAGCGTTTTCACCACCAGCAACCAAATGCTTTCCGGTGGCAGATGCATCGCGAGCCACGGCTGAATGACCCATTTGCTCATGCTTGCGTGTCACTTGTTGCAGAACAAGACGAGGGCAACTGGGAGAGTGGGCTCTCGTACGAGTGCCGCTCGCTTCTCTTCAAGGCTCTCCACAAGTTCATCGAGAGGTGGGTCATGCGTGGTGGGATGGAGGGGACGGGGAGGAAGAGGACGTAGGGGTGTTTTGCACGCCGGAGTCCATGCCACCGAGAAAACTAGCTCTGCGAGTCTGGTAAGTTGCGACGGCTGACACTTGTTAACGGTCGCCAGGCGGTCCTATTGATCGGTTGGCAGCCGCTTACTACGCCGACGCGTCAACTGTCCGCCGATGATCGGCTAATCATTACACACACACACACCACACACGCTGCAGCTCGCCGCTCCAGTTACCACTGACGGTCGATAATGCCCGATACCGTACGGCGGGCCGGCCTCTGTCCGTTCCCTCTCCGATCGGCACTTCTCTTTGGGGCTTTGTATATATATATATATATATATATATATATATATATATATATATATATATATATATATATATATATATACAAACACACATACCCCTCTCCTCTCTTCTCTCTCTCTCGTCCTCTTTCTACCCTCTCATTCAATCTCCGTCTCTCTTTTCATCCCGTCCTCTTCATCCTGATCCTCCCTCCACTTTTGCGTTATGCTTCCTTCTCAACCTTATCCAATTCACCCCGTACTCCCGTCCATTCCGCATTGACACATCGTTTCATGTGTTCTAATCTTATATGTGCAATATGTACAGATTGATTCCGTATCACGGTGTCCGAGCGGAAGACTGAAAATATGGTACGAAGGCGGTAAATTCTATCTAGATGTTGCGAGATCTAAATTCACCCATCACACCTTTAGCTATATTCTAAATCTGACTTCGCTAAGCCACAAGCTATGAATAATTGGTAATTAAAATGAATTGTTTTATGTTTGAGATGATAATTAGTATGGAAAATAGAAATAGTTGTACTTTTGAAATTTGTTGTAAACGACAAAGGCAAAGTATACAGTTATTGAAGGGGAGGAGGATTAACGGGTTACTAATTAGGTCAAGGGCGGGAAGTTGTATTAATGAAACGGGGAGGGACGAGGGTTGCCGACTGCCATTCTAATTCTAATCTAGAAAACTTGAGACACTTCATGAGCCTGGCCCTGTGTGGTTCTGTGGTCGTGGCACCATTTCACGGAAGCGATTTGCGCGCCGGGCGGCCGCCGTCGCGCTGCCGCCGCACCACTGGCGGAGCCCCACCGTAATCCGGCCGGCGGGGTCGCTAGTGGCAGCCGACCACCCGTGCCAGTTCGGCGGCGCCGAGTGGGCCGGGCCGGGCCGTGAGAGCGGGCCGGGCGGCGCTAGCGCACGTTGCACAGATAGTCAAGGCCGGCGGCGACCGGCCGCGTCGCTCGGCTGTCTGCGCGCTCCGTCGGCAGCCACCCGCGGCGGGCCCCTGCAGGCAGGAGTGCGCTGCGCGCGCCGCTGCAGCCTTGAGAGGCTGACCGGCCACGGTGCGGCGGCGGGCCGGCGGCGCAGCGGCGCGGCCTGCTGCCGGCTGCCGGCCCCGTCAGGTGCCGCCGCGTTAGATCGTTGTGGTGGTGGCCGCGCGGCATCCACCACGGATGGGCGCGCGGCCGCCCCGCCGCTTCCTGGTCGGGCCGGCAGGAAGCCAGCCGGCCCGCCGGGAACCGGTGGGTGGGGTTCAGTGACCGGCCGGCAGCGTCTCGGCCGGCACGACTGTTCTAGAATTCGTGCAGGACTTGAGAGGCAAACATGTTGCCAGTGATGTATTAGTAGTTGTTTGGTTACCGTCACTGGGAAAGACGCTGATATATCGACAATGCGACACTTTAATGGAGATGCTGACGGCTACACTCCTTTTTATCATTTACGGTATGGCCAGTGCAATATATATATATGTACATACATGAGCATACTTTCGAAAATATATTTAGTTCATGTTCCTCCTGCAGTGGATTTATGGACCAGGGTCCTATGGTACATAGAACTTGCCTGAACCCATGTCCCACCACCCGATCCGTAAATTCAAAGTCAACGTCATAATTCTGACTAGAGTTCAACGTACCGTCGATGCACCGACAAGACCGCCCGGTGCCGCTTTCCCAGCCTTATCAGCCTACTTGCCAACTGACCCTCATGGCCAGGAGCCATGCAATCGCGTGAATCGGGTCGAGCACTGTCTTGCCAGGACAGAGGAAACCAGGGGAGAACATCGCTCTAGCCGACAGCTATCAGGTGGCCGGAATATAATATAGTATAATATATATATATATATATATATATATGTATATATATGCATGCATGTGCACGATATATTTTCTGCAACATGTTACTAACAGTTATAAATTCAGCTTCAAGCTTCTTTTTTTTTCAAGGGCAAGTTATATGCCTACATCTATTTCCACCCTAGCATTATGTGGTTATATGATCAACATGGTTGATACGCCTTAACACGCGCACGTCCGGGGGCAGGTATCTGACCCCCGCCCTCCGGTTTTGTCTCATTTGCCGCCAAACTAACCGGGTTAGCAAGACCAAACCTCGCATAGCTGTTCATTGGTCTTTTCCGCATATCCTGATGCATTTTAATACGGGGTCATCTCAGGTCAGGTCATCAGGTCAGGCGAAGTGACCCAACTACACTCGGAGTTCTAGGTGGCATAACTTCCACAATAATTGAGCGATTGATTTCAAACTTATAACATGTCATGATCTCATCAGGGACCACAATATGTATGTCGAGTTTTTTTTTCGTAGCATTGACCTTAGGTCAGGTCGCGACCATGGCTTCCCCATTATAGGGCTATGGTAAAATATACAAATGCTTCTTGGTTGCATATTTGCGCTCGGAATAATCTCACAACAGTTGTGGCATGTAGGTGGAAGCTATGCTCAATGTTACCGCTGACATTTTTGCCCAGTGACCTCACCAAGGTGCGTCATAAAGTGCGTCGTGAACCATCCAATAAACAACCAAACGCAAAACATTTCAAAATATTGGTCTGAAATCTGCATGCTAGTCAACATCTGTATCAACTGGTACCAAAAGGTAAGTTCCCGATCTTGCCGGGATATTAAAAAAAAAATTTCAGTGAAAGAAGTCGTCAAGTTGTTCGTATGTGAGTGTATGGTGTGGTAAGTTCGTTTGTAGTAATCGTTTGACCTGTTCAAAGTTATTCAACCATTTTAGTTAGAAATCCGCCCCAGGGAAAATGTAGTATCTAAATTAGCGTGAGTGAATATTTAAGTAGATCTTGGGCGCAAGACTTTTGGCGGTTGTGATTTGAGCGAAGCATGGTATTGACGCTTGGGTGGGAACGTACTTCAAAGTTCTTCCCATGTATAATATGCTCGGTAGAACTCTATATTGCCGACGGTGTTTGATGAGGACTTCTCAGAATTACGTTCTTCACGATGTCGTGTCGTCCAACATCATTCCGCCATCCGAAGTGATGTTGCGATATTGTCACACATTTTGATGACAACTTACATTTTCAGATGTTTGTTATCCCGTGGTTTTGTCAAACTGGGCAAGTGGTTTGCGCAGCCGTGCGCCAGCGTCGACAAACTTCAAAGCAAAGCCAACAGGTACCGACCACCGACAATTGGAGAAGGCATTGGCGGCAGCATGCCGATGTTTCATGTCGAACAATGACAATAACGGAACCGTCGTGCATGCTGAATGATAATGTACATGCTGTCATCAGTGCGTTTACGTTGGCATGACTTATTTTATAGCTTGCGTTTTGTGCATGCATGCATGCACACATGACTCATTTGGCTAGAATGCCCTGTTTCGACGTTAAAAGGTACGCTTATGACAGCCCCTCGTATGCTACTTCAACCACAGAAAAACAAGAGGTGATACAATGTGACTGGTGTGCCAGCGACGCAATGTGCGGCGATACGGCGCTGTTAGTGTAGCCGGAGCGTGTGATGTACAGTGGCGCCGCGCTGTTCGTGTAGCCGGAGCGTGCTGAAGCGCGGAGCCGCCACCGGCCATAACCGACTGTGTGCTGGTCGGTTTCAGCTCCAACCTGTCGTTCTCGTTCTCCTTCTTCGTGCACGGCGAGAGCACGGTGTGCGCCAGCCTGTCGCTGCGGCAGCACGCGCCGCTGCGGCGCATCACGCGCGCCCACCTGTCGGCCGCGCACGGCCACGGCGCCGGCCTGGCCGTGCTGCTGGCGCCGTACGGGCTGGCCGGCGTGCTCACCGGACACACCTACCGGCTGAGCGCGCCGCACACCCGCAAGCTGGTGGAGGCCTGGCGCCACTTCTACCCCATCGAGAACCGGCTGCTGGCCAGTCTGCAGACGGGCCGCGAGCCGCACGTCCCTGTGGTGGTCGAGGTGTTGGTCGGTGAGTGGTGCGGTCACGGTCGGTGGCAGACGTGTGTGCCGGCAGCGACTCGTCCCGATACGCCATGATACGTGCACGCTGCTAGTGGGGCGGACACAGTTTCACATTCGATGTTTTTTGTTGTTGTACGCAATTAACATTCGGGGTGGATGATGTTCCGAATGCGTTGTCGCCAATCATGGAATGTATATACGAGACAGTTGTCGATAGAGTGCGAACGGAGCACGTCACCACGTCTTCTGGCTGACATGTGATGCGTGTGCCCCCAGGCGAAGTCAAAATGCGTTACCTGACCAGCTACGTGCTGGTGACGGACACAGACAGTGCCGTGATGCGGCCGCTGGGCGTGTCGACGCAGCTGGGCGCCGGCGGCGGCGGCACGCCTCCCGTCTCGCCGTCGCAGGCCGGCTGCAACGACGCCACGTCGCCGTTCGTGGCGTCGACGCGGCCGCTGCTGGAGATGGCCGCCGGCGCCGACGACGCGCTCTGCGAGCCGGTGCAGGTGCGCGCCTGGCGGCAGTCGACGGTGGCCAGCGGGGCGGGCCGCGTCGGCGTCACGCTGGGCGTCAGCGCCGCCGGCGACACCAGTCCCGAGTCGCTCGGCCAGTGGCACTTCCAGGACCCCATCCAGAAGCCGACCTGCACGTGCGCCAACTGCAAGCGGAAAGTGCGTCAGAAGCAGCAGCACCTGAAGCGGCAGGAGAAGGAGCGGCCGCCGCGCATGAAGGCGGGCGTGTGCCACAGACGCGCCGCGCTCTCTGAGCAGCTGGCGCGCACCATCGACGCCGACCTGGTGAGCGGAGTGGCGCGGCTGAACGGCGCGCCGCCGCCGCCGCCGCCGCAGGCCTACTACAAGTCGCAGGTGGCGACGCCGGGCAGCGTACGGCCGCCGCTGACCGACGGCCTGCCGTCGGTGGGCCCGATGGACTCGCCGGCGTCGGTGGGCCCGTCGCCGCTGCCGACGCCGCACTCGCAGCCGTGCCTGTTGCCGCCCGACCACGCGATGCCCACCCTGTCGCCGCATCCGCCCACGCCGGGCGCCGCCACGCCCAACCCGGTGACGCCGCTGGCCGGCGGGCCGGACTCGGTGGCCGGCACCGACTCCAAGTCGGTGCCGGACGCCGGCGCCGCCACGCCCGTCTACTCGCCCTACCCGAAGCCGGCGTCGGTGGGCCCCAGCCCGCGGCCGCCGGGCCCGCCGACGGCAGAGTCGGCAGGCGAGCAGCGGCCGCCGCCGCCGCCTCCGCCACCGCCGGCCGCCGCCGGGTCCAGCCGCGGCCAGCTGCTGCGCCGGCCGCAGCTGCCCACCAGTCAGCTGGAGACCGACGTTGACATGGTGGACTCGTCCAACCTGTACAACTTCAACGACGTCGACCTGTGGTGAGTGTCACTTCGACAGCGAGTGTCTAGTTTCAAGCGAGCCATCCATCGTTGGTGGGGACGAGTAGTCTAGGGGTAAGCTGCTCGTCTCACAGTCGAAAGGTTGTGGGTTCGAGTCTCACCTGTCTCTACTCTTCGCCCGCGACCAATCGGCGTGAGAGATTGGCGACGCTACATGACTTAACGGTCGCTGTGTCGTAAAACCAATAACCAACCAACCAACCATCCAACGTTGGTGCTGTATCGAGTGTCGCCTAGCGTCGGTCCTCTGTTGTGTGGGTGCCGACGAATATCGTTTCTGTGTCGGATTGGTGTCATCCAGCGTTGGTCCTCTGTCCGATGATTGTCATTCAGCATTGTTTCCGTGTGGGATAAATGTCCGACATCGTACTTGTGTCGGATGAGTGTCGTCCAATGCCGTTCCTGTGTCGGATGAGTGTCGTCCAATACCGTTCCTGTGTCGGATGAGTGTCGTCCAATGCCGTTCCTGTGTCAGATGAGTGTCGTTCAGCATTGGTCCTGAGTTGGATAGTTGGATAGCTGTCTATCCAATAATTGAATACATTCACCTGCCTCTTGTCAGGTGAATGTATTCAATCAACAATATCTGGACAATACTTGGGAACGTGGAGCCCGTTGCTACAGTTTGGCGTAAAGGACTGGATATAATCCTATAGGAAGTTTTGTGTCCTGGATGGCCATGATGTTTTGGTGGATAAGCCTTTGGCCCCAACTAAGTGATGAGGTGGTTGCAGAGCAATGAGCCGAACTGATGTGAGGGGAGCGGGAATGTTGCGGTATGAGGTAAATATCCGCACTACTGTGTGTTGGTGTGTCGGGTGAATGTTGTACGTGGCGTTCGACTAATTTCGATTACCATGAAGCTCCCTTTTAAGCTCCCTGAGGCTTCCTATTTAAAGGAATTATTGTGTGCTCATTTACTTTTCTTTGTAACTCTTTATACCTGGTTGACGTGTTTACTGATTTTTCACGATCTGCCCTAACGATGTCCAGTTGCGTATTGAAGTAAATAATATCAGCATAAAGCTAGTATATGTGGGACGGCTGTGTTTATATCTGCTGTGGACAGTGAGATCTTCCACTAATGATCGTGTCGTGGTGTGAGGGCCGACTGTCGCCGTCGTCCGGCCGCCGCCGGGCTCTGTATGTGTGCTGTCCGTGACACTCTGTAGCCACTACATCAGACGGCTGGCTCGGGGCGCATCACTTCCTAGAACCAGTCGGCCGCTTGCTGAGAACTTGGCGGTCACCCCCTCCCCATCCCCCCTCGCCCGATCTTTCCTGCACTGAAGTGCCCTTCACCCCCAAACTGAGGCTGGCGGCTGGTTGTATGTGCTGCGCTCTGGCGCATTTGGCGCTGGAGCGTCATTGGCTTCATTAATCACTTCGGCGAAATCCTTGACGTCTACTGCATAGGATAAAACGTATCAATCTGTCTGGCCACACGCTGTCATTATCCGGTCGAATACCGGATAATCAGCCATCCGGCTGGAGAGCGTAATCGGCGCATCTTTAAACGCCATGCAAATTGACGGACAAATGCAAATGTATTAGCCATCTGTCCAGATTAAACGCTTTGATCACTGCAGCGTGGGAAGCGGGTTCTGCCAGTGAAGCGCCGGATCCGTGAAGGCAATGGAAGTGCTGGCGCGTGTTGCCCGCGTTTTGTATTGCGTAGCGTGTGATGCAGCCGGGCCATGAGTTGTGTGACGTTGCGCGGTGTCTGTTGTGTTCATCAGCCCATCTGTGTGTGGCAGGCTCAATTGTCCGGTGAAGCGGCCGCCAGAGGTGGGCAACCCAGCCATGCGCCGCCTGCACGAGGTGGACCGGCTGGAGCGGCTGCAGGACGGCGACGCCGCCGCGCCACAGCCGGGCCGGCCCGCAAACATGGTACGGCCGCCGGACACTTTGTCGGGAAAGCCTAGCCGGTCGCCTGTCGTGTGGGCCACGCGATCGATAGTCCGTTGCGCCAACATGGCATTTCACACGTGACTTAGTTGAACGGCAATGCGCCCAACGACTGGCAATGAGTTGAATGTCACGTGAAGCTCCGGCTGGCGTGAAGTGGATTTGGTGTGTTTTATTCTAGCAAAATACTTGGTAAATTGCGCGTTGTTCGTGGGGAAGCCATACTGTGAGTGCTGGCTGTTCTCAGACGTGGACAACGCGAATTGCGGTATATGTGCCAGGGTAATGGCGATGATGAGGGTGGCGTGGTGTCGTGATTTGGCGTGGGGATATCAACAGAAAACGTCGAAACCAGCAATGACGTCATATATAATCTTCAGCATGCACTACACAGTACATAGTAATGTTAATATGTGTTGAGTGGTACTCGTTAACGAAGCTTTAATGATATTCCCGAAATTGTAACCTTATGTAGTATGATGAGCCAAGAACTGTTTGGAGTTTGTCGGCACAGGTGATCAAAACTGGTCGAAGCGCCCTTAAGCCCAATTAACTAGCTAATTTGTTGCTGTTTGGAATTTGTTGCTGTTGTCTCATCGCGTGCCAATTCATTCATGAAATCAAAATATAATTGAATGGGATCTAGAAAGTTTCTGTACAGTTTCCACTTAAATTTTGGAATGCAGGTTTACTCTTGCGACATGGTGTACCGATGAATGACCACCTCGATCACGTTTCGCTGTGACCGCGCCTCCCCTCCCTAGATGGAGACACACCAGCTGCCGCGCGGCATCAAGCGGCCCGCCGATCCGTACGAGTTCGACGACGACCCGTCGGCCAGCGTGCACATGGACGGCTTGAAGCAAGAGCAGGACGAGACCGGCGTGCCCAAGGTCAAGGCCGATAGCCTCTTCACCACCGAGGGCCTGCAGCCCAAGCTTGCCGACCTGGAGAACCTGTTCGACGACCACTCCGACGGCGACGAGTCCGCCGTGCCGACGCCGCCCGGCTCCAACAAGCCGCACGGCGCCGGCGACGAGGCGGCCTGTGCCGCCGGCAAGCCGCTCAGCAAGACGCTCCTGCCGGCCGCCACCGCCGTGCTCAACAGCATCGAGCTCTCCAAGATCTACCCGACGCCGCCGTCGCACGAGCACAACCACAATCCGTCGGCGTCGCCCGTCTGCCACTACGAGGGCGCGCCGGGCGACGCCGACCTGGTCGCGCTGGTCGCGTTGAAAACGGAGCGACCCGACGAGCGGCCACCGCCACCGGAGCGGATGGTATGTGTCGGGTGGGAGAGAGGGGTCGCTAGCCAACTTTTCCCGTCGGGTGAGCGCACGGTACGTTGGGGAATCGCTAGCCCCCTTTCCACGCCGGAGCGCATACGTGTTGCGTGTGATCGCAGATGCCCTTCCCACTCAGTAGTGAATGCTGAGTGACAGTGAGGGACCGCCAGCCCTTGTTCTTCGTCGGAACGGCGACATGTGATGGATGACGTAGAGGGATGATGCAGCCCGTGCATAAGCGCATTGTGCGTTTCGGATGAATGCACGTATTAGTTATGATCAGGATCTCGGCGCATAATGTTTGATCACGCCGGTAGAACACAATGAAGTTCTTGTGGCATTGTGCATTGGTAAATTGATCCCCTGTTTCCTGTTAACACTGGATACATATATGCAATACTGGATAACGCGACCTATATAAGTCAAGTATACTTGTAATGCAGGTCACCTCAATGCTGAGAAATCGCGCGCATGTTTGCAGTACCATGCCATCGTGGCGCATATACCTGTTCCGGACTTGTGCGATGCCGAGACGAGAGACTTGTGTTTTCAGAACTTGTGTGGTTCCGAGACAGCGCATGTGTTTCAAACCCGCGTCACGCCTTTGCCAGGACATGTCGTACGTGTTCCGGCCAGCGGCACTGAGCAGTCTGGTGAGTTCGTCCAAGTACTCGCCGCTGGACAACCTGCCCAGTCAGCAGCTGTCGCCAGTCAACCTTCCCATGGACGCCGTCTACAAGCCGTCCTGGCAGTACAATCAGCCGCCGCCGCTGGCCAAACATCCGCACATGGTCGGGTGAGTGGCGACGGCTTCGCTAGACCACGCTATGTGCCGCTGCTACACACCTGCTGTGGACATTTTCGGGCTCGCTATCGCGATCTGTTGTTTCAATTTATCGCACACTTGCTCGTTCTCTTTTTATGAAGCTATAATTCGTGTTGATCGGTGTGCCGGTAATCGTGCGCCGTTTCAGTAATGGTTGTTTGCACTGTTAGTTTGACCGTTGCAGTGGCCGTTACTAACACCATTGCGGTGCTGGTCGCGGTGGCAACCAGCGATCCGTGTAGCACCTGAAGCAGCACAGTCGCATGCGAGTCGCACCCAGTCGCGCCCAGTCGGTTGCGTCGTGTTACACGATCTGATTGCACGTCCCAACTTGTTACTCATTCGGCGTACGGCATCACAGTGGCATCCTCAGTTCACCGTCGTGGTGTTCCTGTTAGCATCTACAACCGTTGTGTTGGCGGTGCAAATGTAGCTCGAAAATATGTACTCATTCTATAAGTTATGCTTCGGGGAGTCGCACGTTTATGCCATCGCGCCAATATGGTTGGCCATATTGTATTTATTTCGTGTAAATCTGTGTGAATTGTTATTTGCATACGATCCATTATTTCGTTGTTAATTAATTTCGTTGATTAATTTCGTTGAGCTTAATCAAAGAGCTATTGAGATGATGAAGGTTTCGCTTATCTGGCATCGAAGTATGCTTTAGTACCACTAACACTTTAATTTCACTCGAAAAATCCCCTCACCAGGAAGTGTAGGTTATTTGAGGGAAACCAGACTTCATATGCACAATGTGTTCTCCAGACAGACTAAGATTATACTCGCAATTAGTCTGCTGATGGTGACCTTAAGTGAGCGCTGTATGACCAATGCAGTTGATTCACTTCTGAACCCAAATAGCCAGCCGATGGTAACTTTAATTACTTGGGTGTGTCCTCCAATGCTCCCACAAAACAAATATACTGGCTGACGAGGGATCAACAAAATTGATGCAACCTGCATCCGACTGGTTGACTCACTAACTCGCATCATGAGCATTCGATATGATGACTGCCGCCCAGCGCTCTGTGTAGTAGATTTGGTTGACAATTGAGTCCTGCCGAAAGTCGCACAATGATCTGTGCAGTACCATTGGTTAAAGGTTGAGTCCTGTCCACAGCCACCCAGTGCTTTGCAGAGTACCATAGGTTGATATTTGATTGTCGGGGCGCATTGGCCAGGTTTCATCACTGCGCTCATCTGTATAGTACAGGTGGTGTTGCTGCGTATGGTCGTGGCGTGACCTGACGTACGGTCTGTGCCCTGCCCACAGCCGGCCACCCCCGCCAGGCGCCGTGTCGCTGCCGTTGTCGCATCCGCCCGGGCCCATGCAATCAATGAATCAGATGGCGCAGACGGGCATGATGACGCTGCCGCCGTCGGCGTCGCGGCACGGCCTGTCTCCCATCTCGCCGGCCCACTACGACGGCGGTCCCGCCTCGCTCAAGTCGTGTCCGGGCTCGGTGGGCGGGCCGCTGTCCGTGTCGGGGCCGCACTCGGTGGGCGGCGGCGGCCTGGAGCCACAGTCGCCCGCCTCGGCGTCGGCACCGCTGGCCAGCCGCGCCGCCGACGCCGCCGGACTGCTGTCGCTACAGGCGCCCGAGGTGCCCGCCCTCCTCATCAACGTCATGCTCGAGGACTCGATGCTCAATCTGTTCCACGACCACAACTTCGACAGCTGTACCATGTGCGTGTGCAATGCCGGGCCGAACCGCGTCGGCAACATTCGCGGCAAGGAGGCGGGTCTCTATATTCCCGACAGTACAAACAAGGCGCAGGACTGTGATGAGCCCGTCAGCTGCAAGTGCGGGTACAGCGCCGTGGTGAACCGTGCGCTGGCCTACCGCAGCGGGCTGTTCCTCGAGGACGAGGTGGAGCTGACGGGCGAGCGGCGCGAGGTGCAGTACGAGCGGACCAAGCCGCCGTTGCTGGCCACGCTGCGGCCCGGCGAGCGCGTCGAGCCTGACGCGCAGGCGGAGGCGGTGCCCGCCGAGCTGCTGCAGTTGATTCAGGAGCAGTGCCTCACGTCGCCCAGCATGGTGAACATCGTGCACCGCACGGCCGCCAAGTACCTGGCGGCGGCGGCGGCCAGTGCCAACGGGCTGGACGTCAGCTACCTCGAGTACACCGACGCCAGCGACGTGGTGCGCGGCGCCATGGAGATGCTGGGCGCGCCGGCGGCGGCCCCGGCCGGCCAGAACCAGCGCCAGCCCAGTGTGATGCACAAGTGGCCGACGCTGCGGACGCCCGGGCCGTTGTGTAATCAGGACGTGGTGCGAGTGATGCGGACATTGCAGCCGCACCTGCAGGACGCCATCCAGAAGAAGCGCCAGACCAAGCTGTGGGAGTCGACCTACATGGTGTCCGGCCCGCTGACGTGGCGCCAGTTTCACCGGCTGGCGGGCAGAGGTGAGTGGCCGTGTTGGTGTGTCGCGCGGGGCTGTCGTGTTGGCCGTGTCACGGGCAGAGGTGAGTGGCCGTGTTGTGTCGCGCGGCTGCCGCTGGGCCCCGGCCCTGACGTGTTGGCCGGGTCACGGGCAGAGGTGAGTGGCCGTGTTGTGTCGCGCGGCTGCCGCTGGGCCCCGGCCCTGACGTGTTGGCCGGGTCACGGGCAGAGGTGAGTGGCCGTGTTGTGTCGCGCGGCTGCCGCTGGGCCCCGGCCCTGACGTGTTGGCCGGGTCACGGGCAGAGGTGAGTGGCCGTGTTGTGTCGCGCGGCTGCCGCCGGGCCCCGGCCCTGACGTGTTGGCCGGGTCACGGGCAGAGGTGAGTGGCCGTGTTGGTGTGTCGCGCGGGGCTGCCGCTGGGCCCCGGCCCTGATGTGTTGGCCGGGTCACGGGCAGAGGTGAGTGGCCGTGTTGTTGGTGTGTCGCGCGGGGCTGTCGCTGAGCCCCGGCCCTGACGTGTTGGCCGGGTCACGGGCGGAGGTGAGTGGCCGTGTTGTGTCGCGCAGGGCTGCCGCTGAGCCCCGGCCCTGACGTGTTGGCCGGGTCACGCGGCCGTCCGTGGCGACCGGACGCGGTCAGCGTCACGCATCGACTAACTGTAACGGCAGCCCGTGTCGATCCCCAGGCCGGACCGTACCAGGGCTGGCAGTTTTTGCCACCAAACCTGTTTTTGCCGGCTTTTACTTCTGATGAAAACCAACATGTCAGAAACTACTGCTTTTTTCTGGTGATGGTCTTGCAAGTGCTTTTAATCTTTCTCAGGAATGTAAGACACACGGTTTGTATGTCTAGTGGAGTGTCATGTATCGTACAACTGTATATTATATTGAAATAGGCAAAATTGGAGCTATTAAATTGGCAAGAAGTATAAACATGACACCAATTCTTTGCCTGTTTTTTTACCAGTTTATTTACACTTTTGCCGTTAACAACTAGTTGGCATGATAAGAATAGTTTTTTTTTCCCAATAAAAAGCCAATCCTGGATCGTGCCATGCTAATACTGGCTAAATCCTTGATACTGGTAGCGCTGTATGGAGCACAAAATTGACTTCTCAATGCTGTGCCGCAATACAGTTGCACTGTGTCGTTGACATTGGTTGCGGTAGTCATCTTTCGTCGTAATTTCACATGTACAAAAGTGTGCGTAAATTTGGTGGCAAGTTTTGACATGTTAGTAATGCTCGGATGGTTGTAATCAGGTGTGCCATGGAACACAGCATTGTGACCAGCTCCTTTTCTTGTCATCATCTGGTGCCATGCCAATAGAAAGGGACATATTTGACAATTCATGCCCTTCTATTGGCAAGATAGGCTATGGTGCTATCACTATGTTCTTGTATACTGCTTGGAAGATATTTGCAGTGATAACGGGCTGATATAATGGGCAGTCCTAGCCAGTTTTAGTTCCCTTGCCATTGCTAATTGTGCCGCTGCATATGTTTGCGTACTACTATGTTGCTCCGTATGCTTGCCCATAAATGCGTTGTGTCTGATGATGCAAAGTGCTGCCGACGTCAAATTTGCTCGAAGCAAGAAATAGTTTGAATGTGACGGCGACTGCACGAAGAAATCTTGTCCATAGCATGGAATGTTTTGGCTGGTTATTTGGCCCTGCTGGCTCCGTGAGTATGTTCCTCAATGGACACGCATGGGCCGATGCTTTCAGAAGACATCTGGTAACTAAACCATGCATTATAAGACCTATGATGAATATGTATGCTCTTGAGATTTGCGTAG
Source organism: Imbricaverruca yamaguchii (assembly GCA_034440575.1). Lineage (NCBI taxonomy): Eukaryota > Metazoa > Arthropoda > Thecostraca > Neoverrucidae > Imbricaverruca > Imbricaverruca yamaguchii. Next base: position 461,740 of record JAOTOL010001328.1, read on the forward strand.
TTTACGTGCGTGCCTCAACAGCTGTTGAGCGTTTAAATAGTCATGTACTTGCATGTTATGAGGCGCATGCCAGTGGTATGGCTGCATCAGTGTGGTTCACGTGTGAAATGATACCTTATGTGGAATGTTAGCTGCGCTGTTTGGATCCTGAGTACTTCCTGCCCTGTTGTGTTGTGGCTTAGTAATCGTGTACGCTGTATCAGTTTCGTTGCGGGCAATTGACGTGCACGTGTAATTCATGTTTCCCTGCTTGGCGAATTTCACCACTAAGCGCTGTTGCGATACGTTGTGCGCATCGTCGACGTCTTGTGCCATTTCCTATTCCTACATATCGAAAGGAACTAGCGGTACGGTGTACCATTTTCTTTTTTCCATTGCTTTACTTTTGTCCATGAATGAATGCAACTAACCTGGGCAGTGTTAAAATATGGTTTTTCATTAGGCGTGAGATGTCGAATCGAGCGCAGTAGGATTTCGAAATTTGTCATGGAATTAGTGTCGTTTTAAATGCTTTTGATGTTCTTCCGACCGAATTTGAGCCAATGGTTGCACCTTAATCAGTCGTTTTGATATTCATATGTTAGGATTAGCTTTATTCGGGATAACGGAAAAAAATGCACTGGTGATGCATGCTATATCCCGTTATGGATAACCCCTTTACCTGAAATTGCACTGCAAAATGTTCGTGTATCACCATTCATTATGACCATGATCATAATACTAAACAAACGAGGTACTGTTAGAAAGGAGCCACGCAGACTGCATAAGCATGCATCACGAAGCAGGATGTAGATGCTTCTTGCAGAAGGATGTCGATTGAGTGTTCAGAAAGTGGTAAATTCCACCCTATTTTACAAATAATTTAACACTGAACCTGGGATACACGCCGCACTGCGTACCATTGAATTCGTCAATCAGGGACCTGACAAACAATTTCCGCTGCTGTGTGCGTTTGTGATGGGCGTTCTAGACCGCATGTATCGATGTGAACGTTACCAATGGGTATAAGTGAAAACGTCTGGGGCCGCTGCCTTGCTGACATTAGGACATGCAAAGCGTTTGCGTCAGTTGCGGGATGTGTTGATTGCCAAGTAACCCGGCACTTGTTGACCCCTGTTGGCGTTTTTTTTTTAACCTCACAATCTTTTTTCTTCATCGGGTGGTTCACGATGCACTTTATGCGCATTCACGGCTAATGGCGCCGCCCACACTGTTGCGCCGGTGGGCCGCGGGATTAGGAAATGTCCAGAGTAGTGCTAGTGTCGAACCCGAGACCTTTGGTACCCATAGCTCAACACCTTAACCACTCAGCCATCCCCGCCCATCACCTGACAATCGGCATCACCCATAAAATATGACCTTCGTTTAGTCCGTTTATGTTAACGCGGAATGCATGTATATGGCTTCGTTTTTAACTTTGCGTCGTTCGTGGCGTAATGCCGTAACATGATGTCGATCGCTTGGTTACGGAATCGCATACTCATACGGAGTCACATTGTTCAAAATTACTTCATTTGTGGTTTTACAGTTACTCTAGATACTTACCCGCGTGGCGTGGTCATACGTATCCTACTTGTCTTCGGGGCGTCGGTAGCTTGGTGGTTAAGTTGAGCATCCGGGGGACGGCATGTACGGTGTTCGATTTCCGGCGGTGCCCGCTCTCCATATCAAGATGAGAAGCTGCCGGCGCCATCTGATCTGGGCCGCCCAGTGCTTCGGAAGCACATGAACCACCGCCATCCTAGTTGGCTTTTGGAAGCGTGGCCACTGATCCACGAGTATTGGGCGTCGTGTGACGGTCGGGTAACGGCCGTCCCGTCCACAGGCACCGACGACCACTGCACGCCGCAGCCGATCCCCACTCTGCTGGTGGGCCACGACGGCGAGTGGGTGTCGACGTCGCCGTTCTCGCTGCGCCACTGGGACCAGCTGCTGCTGGAGCCGGTGGCGGCGCCGCGCGACGTCGCCTACTTGGTGGTCACGCCCGCCGGCGACAACGAGTTCATCCTGTCGCGCGTGCGCAAGTTTTTCCGCGAGCTCAGCAGCACGTACGACTCGTGCCAGCTGGGTCGGCACGTGCCGATCGGCAGCTCGTGTCCCGAGGGTGTGCTGCGCATCAACCGCAACTCGGCCACCAAGCTGGCCCACCTGCCCATCGACGACTGGTTCAACCAACTGGGCGACTCGCCGGTCGCCGCCAAGCTGAAGCTCTACGCCCAGGTGGGTCGAATTGTACCTCAAACGATCGGGTGTACTATACATCGATAGTTACCTCATGCAATGCGATGTACCCTCAGGTGGGCGGGTAGGGTGGAGGAACTCTCAAGTTGGCATGATGGCGCGATGCCCTGTGGTGGCTGATACTGGTCGCGGTTATCGCCCACTTGCATATATGTTTCTGGACATCCACGAAGCATGGCTTTTCATAAACCCACCCACCTACACGTCGGCACCCACTCATGTGTCCATAGCAGAATTCCCGATGAATGCTATATGCAGAGGGCGTGTCTTCAGCACATCCTGAGCTGTGGATGCAACATAAATATTTCCTGAAATAACGGTCCTGATTCGCCAAGTGAAGTGAGCTGGAATTATTGTTTCCATTGATTTATGAGTTGGTGCTAATTATAGGAGAGTGTAATTGTCTCATTGTCCTGTATATGTGTCTGCATGACCTCTGCAGTCGATGCGCCCCTAAACCCCAATAACTAACTAACTAACTCCTGTATATGTGTACTGTGCTCTGGGACATTGTCGGCTTTGAACTGTAATACTATTACGACCATGGTCTGTGTGTCGTGTTGCTATCCAAGCATTCTCTTCTTTTCTTTTCTTTTTGCTTTCTAAGTACTCACACGAGTTTCGCATGATGTGGTTTCGTGCACTGATGCACAATAGCGCAGCGTGTTTTACCAGCGGACTGCGAAAGGGCGAATACATTCACTTGTGATATCTTCGAGTGACGGCGAACCAATACCATGCTACCTTGTTAGTCAATCGTGCGGTTGGGTACAGCTAGCGGCACGGTGGTGCCAAGTGAAATGGCGTCTGATGGGGAACCGTTGACTGGTGTCCACCTCGGCGTGTACATGTGCTAAGTTTGGAGCGACGCCGACGACCGGCTGTCTGCAGTGCTACCGGCACCATGTGCGGCCGTGCCTGGCGCTTTGGTGGCTGGTGTCGGTGGTTTGGCGTTTGCTTGTGCCGGGTGTAGAGCGACGTGTGCCGTGTTGAGAGCGACGTGTGCCGAGTTGAGAGTGACGCTGACGGCCGGCTGCCTGCAGTACTGTCGGCACTACGTGGGGCCGTACCTGCAGACGTCGATGGACCGCAGCGGCGAGCGTGACCGGCCCACGCCTTCGCCGATGCCTCCGCCGGCCACGCCTGACTCGCACGAGCGCGCTCCGTCCACTCCTAAAATGGCGGACGGTGAGTCGGTGTGTGTCTGTGTGTGTGTTTGTTTGTTTGTTTGTGCGACGTGTGGTGGTGATTGGTGTCACGCTGGTGCTGGGACGCTGGTGCACGGGCCGACGCTGGTACAGTGTAACGCTGGTGCGCCGACCGAAGCTGTCCTGGCTGGGCGTCGTCTCCAGCAGGGTCACGGCCTGTGCAGATGCTGCCTTCTGGGCGGGTTGCTGTTTGGCAGTTGATACGGCTTCCATCTGTAACGGAAGGGTTGCGGCTTGGAGGCTCGCTAACCGTGCGTAATTCCAGTCTTCCCCTACCGTTTGGTGAGAGTGGTGGTGCTATGCACGTACATGTGCTGCAGTATTGCGTTTGGTTTTTTGATATGTGTGTGTGACTGGGAGAGTTGTGTGCATTTGCCTGTGTCAGTGTGAGTGAGTGGAGTATTGTGTGTGTGTGTGCGTGACGCGTTGTGACGGCGGCCCCGTCTGCAGACGACATCCACGGCTCGCGGCCGGCTTCCGAGGGCGGCGGCCCCACCTACGGCCCGACACCGGGCGGCGGCACCAGCGGCGGCGCCGGCCACCTGCCGCAGATGGTCGTCTACTTCATCGACCCGTTCACCTACGGCGCCCAGCTGTCGCAGTTCGAGCGGTTCATCAACGTGGCGCTGCTGCGCGCCTACCTGCACATGTGCTTCCACCTGCCGCCGCCCATGCAGAAGAACATCACCCTGCAGGTGAGCGGCGACTCGGCTCGACATCGCCGCGGCTGGCAGTCGTGCAGCCGGCTGGGCCGGTGCACGTGCCGCCAGCGCTGCTGGCTCGTCTGCTGCTGGAGAACGTGTTATATTGCAGGGGAGAGTCGGCTTCTATCTATCGTCCGTGTTCGGAAGTTGTGTATCCAGTGAAGTGATTAAACTCAGCTGCAAATCCCATTGTGTTTGCATTTACGACACGGTAGACCATAGTGACATGTATATAGATGATGTAGATATATAAGTAGATTTAGATTGACGAGGCTGTCTCCTTGGTCATTTAAAGTCTATTAATTCGTGGTATGTCTGTTTTAATTTATCGCCTCAGCCACGATGTAATGCGAAGAGAAGCAAGTTAGCTTACGTGCATAGATAATTGCCAAAGTCAAGGTAGGGTGCTCATTGGAAGCTTGTATTGAACTCGCTATAATGGATCAAATTAGAATATTAATAATCGCTCGTGCACCATTTACGCACCTCCACCGGTGCAGGTTTGCAGGTTTGCTGAGAGTTGATTCGCAACAAAATCCGACATGTTGTACGTCATGATATGTGGCAAGAGCAGAAAGCTTCAAGTTAAGTTGCTACCTGATGAAAACGGTAGCAAATATGCACTTAAAATTATCAATATTTTGATGTTCCTCCATATTTTGGGATGCCAACCATGTGCGACTTGCTGCGTTTCGGGCTATGCGTGTGGGGTCAGATGGGGAATATTATTGACTTCATTTTATATAAATATACCAGAAGCCATTGTTTTGTCCGAAGGGTAGTTAAACGCAATATTCGATTTTAGCGTCCAAATACACCCCAGGGTGGCTCCTCACCCGAAAAACGCCACTTGTCAAGCTAGGTCATGACGTAGAATGGCCATGGGAAGGTCAATAACCTATTTATATAGGCTAGCTGAGTTGTTAATCACCATACCACATCCATCATTGGTGGTTAAGGAACAATAAGGAAGATCCGTCGCAAATAAATGGCGATTGGGCGCAGCCATGTTCCTTTTTCTTGCGTCATAGGTCAGTGACCTAACAAGAGGTCTTCAAATTTGTCACACCATAAAGTCTGCAGAGGAGGCCCCACCAGCTTTGCCAAGGTGCAACGCCCTGAGCTACGCTGATTTTTCGTAGTCAGCAAGAACCTTTCGTGGGAAGGGTGTAGCAACCTCAAGGGGTTGATATTAACCACTACGAACGCAAACAAATGCACGAAGCGCGATTCGGAATCGGATTAGCACACAATCAACATCACTGTGTCGTGGTATTAGTTACGTTCATGAACAGCACTGCCTTGTCTATTATCACTCTTTTCCCCGACCTTTATCCCGCACGTTGTACCTACCTCTACCGGGGACGACTAGTCCAGGGGTAAGTTACCCGGCTCACGATCGAAAGATTGTGGGTTCGGGTCTCACCTGTCGCTACTCTTCGCCCGCGACCAATCGGCGTGAGAGATTGGCGACGCTACATGACTCAACGGTCGACGTGTAAAACCAGCAGCCACCACCTACCCCTACCCTTGTCCTTGCTTTTCCCTTCCTTCATTATTGATGCGGTCTGTTGAGGCAGCTCAAAATGAATTCTTTATATTGCAACCTTCTAGTATTGCCCGTCGTCCAACCGACTCCTCTACTGGCTCTCATTCTGTGGAATCAAATGTAGCATGGGCTGCGTGGTATGTTGGCAATTGAAATCTAATTACATTGTCTGTAGGAGGACTGGAGAAAAATTCAGTTTTGCCCACTGCACATGGTTTTAAGTGTTAACCGTTTTCAGCCAGCAGATGGCCAACAGCTTCAAGCCGCGAGTCCATGGTTGCCAGTCGTGTACGATTGTTCGTTTGGTGCCACTGTGCATATGTGTGGCTGTTCGAGTGTTGTCCACGAGGGTGCGCCGTTTGAGGGGTGACACGGACACTGCTGCGGCGTCTGGCAGGTGATCTCGCTGGAGAGCATCCTGTCGCTGTGGCGTGACCTGGACCGGGCGCAACTGCGCCAGCGGCTGCGCTCGCTCGCCTTCACCGTCTACTCGCAGTGCAAGCGCACCTTCTCCGGCATCACCTCGGCCAACTCGCTCACCGGCTTCGGTCCGTCTGCCTCGGCGGAGCAGCGGCTCAAGGGGCGCGAGGTGAGCTCACCGGCCGACTCGGCAGCGACCCCGACGGGAGGTGCGCGGTCAGTGTCCAGGACAGTGTCGGCTCTAGCGTATCCAGTTGTGGTGATGAGCGCCTGTGCATCCTGACCGTGTGTGTGTGTCCTTAGTATGGTGGTGGTAGTGCACATTCCCTTGAAACTAAGTTGTGGTGCTCGCTATCCTGTGGCCACTGGATTGGCGTGGCGCCACACCGACGTCATGTGAACAGTGTGTGGCGTCACACCGACGTCCTGTGAACAGTGTGTGGCGTCACACGACGTCATATCAACAGTGTGTGGCGTCACACCGACGTCCTGTGAACAGTGTGTGGCGTCACACCGACGTCCTGTGAACAGTGTGTGGCGTCACACCGACGTCATGTGAACAGTGTGTGGCGTCACACCGGCGTCATGTGAACAGTGTGTGGCGTCACACCGGCGTCATGTGAACAGTGTGTGGCGTCACACCGGCGTCATGTGAACAGGGTGTGGCGTCACACCGGCGTCATGTGAACAGTGTGTGGCGTCACACCGACGTCATGTGAACAGTGTGTGGCGTCACACCGGCGTCATGTGAACAGTGTGTGGCGTCACACCGGCGTCATGTGAACAGTGTGTGGCGTCACACCGACGTCCTGAACAGTGTGTGGCGTCACAACGACGTCATGTGAACAGTGTGTGGCGTCACACCGGCATCATGTGAACAGTGTGTGGCGTCACACCGGCGTCCTGTGAACAGTGTGTGGCGTCACACCGGCGTCATGTGAACAGTGTGTGGCGTCACACCGGCGTCATGTGAACAGTGTGTGGCGTCACACCGGCGTCATGTGAACGGTGTGTGGCGTCACACCGGCATCATGTGAACAGTGTGTGGCGTCACACCGGCGTCCTGTGAACAATGTGTGGCGTCACACCGGCGTCATGTGAACAGTGTGTGGCGTCACACCGGCGTCATGTGAACAGTGTGTGGCGTCACACCGGCGTCATGTGAACAGTGTGTGGCGTCACACCGACGTCATGTGAACAGTGTGTGGCGTCACACCGGCGTCATGTGAACAGTGTGTGGCGTCACACCGGCGTCATGTGAACAGTGTGTGGCGTCACACCGGCATCATGCGAACAGTGTGTGGCGTAACACCGACGTCCTGTGAACAGTGTGTGGCGTCACACCGGCGTCATGTGAACAGTGTGTGGCGTCACACCGACGTCATGTGAACAGTGTGTGGCGTCACACCGGCGTCATGTGAACAGTGTGTGGCGTCACACCGACGTCCTGTGAACAGTGTGTGGCGTAACACCGACGTCCTGTGAACAGTGTGTGGCGTCACACCGGCGTCATGTGAACAGTGTGTGGCGTCACACCGACGTCATGTGAACAGTGTGTGGCGTCACACCGGCGTCATGTGAACAGTGTGTGGCGTCGCACCGACGTCCTGTGAACAGTGTGTGGCGTCACACCGGCGTCCTGTGAACAGTGTGTGGCGTAACACCGACGTCATGTGAACAGTGTGTGGCGTCACACCGGCGTCATGTCAACAGTGTGTGGCGTCACACCGACGTCCTGTGAACAGTTGGCGTCACACCGGCGTCCTGTGAACAGTGCAGCGCTCACCGACGCCACTCGCAGAAGCCGACTCACGATACAAAAATAATAATAATGCGGGGCACGGGTGGTGTTGATGTGTTCGACTGTCGCCGCCGCCCCAGCAGTGACGGCTGAGGCCAGTGGCGGCCGGCCACATCTGACGATGCTGTCGCCCGCCACCGCCAGGACCAGGTGACCACGCTGCAGATGTACAACCCGACGTTTGTGCTGGCGCCGCTGCCGGACGCGCAGAAGGAGTCCGAGGTGGTGACGTCGCCGCGCGACACCACCTCCACGCTGTTCTGCAGCTACTGTCTGTCGGAGGACCAGCGCTGGCTGCTGGCCGCCTGCACTGACGAGCGCGGCGAGATGCGGCGCACCACTGTCATCAACATCCACATCCCCAACCGGCTGCGGCGGCGCAAGGTGTCTGCGCGCCGGATAGGGCTGCAGAAGCTGATGGACTGGCTGCTGCAGATCATGGTGCAGAGTGTCCATCCCTGGCGTCTGGTGGTCGGTCGGCTCGGCCGCATCGGCCACGGCGAGCTCAAGAGTAAGTCTCGGCTGCATCGTCCACTGGTCATGCCATGGCGGAACTAGCCTCCCGCTTGTGAATTCGAACGACACATGCTTTTTATAATGCTATTTGTCTACCACTGACCACTGGATCGTTGCTGGCGGTTGATGTCGGGGACAGTATTAGAGCTTGCCATCAATGTCATCAGGCTCAATCAACCAATGTATCTAGCTTCAACGGTCTGGAAACGACTTCCGCACGGTTTTAGTTCATGTTTGCCTTTTGCTTTAACCCCACAAGTGAATGCTGGCTACCAGGCTGTCGAATCGCTACCGCCATGAAGGATTAACCTAGCCTGATCTAGGTCAACCTAACCTGACTTGGCATCCCGCTTGATTCCAACTAAGCGACTAGCGGAGCACCGGTGTCTTGCATCTATAGTCAGAGCATGTGGTGGCTGTTGAAGCGGTGCCGCCGAGCTGTCTGTGCGCCGCCATATCGCAGTGCGAGTCTCGCTCCCTCTGTTGGAGCCGGACTGACGTCACCCGATGCCGGCAGGCTGGAGTTCTGTGCTGAGTCGCAAGTCGCTGACGCGCTTCTCGAAGCAGCTGCGTGAGATGTGCGGCCACTGTCAGCACGTGTCGGCCACCGAGATGCCGACCGTGCTGTCGGCGTGCGTGGTGTCGCTGGAGCCGGACCCCAGCCACCGGCTCATGTACGACCAGTGCACGCCCGAGGACGGCACGCCGAAGCCGTCGTCTGGCGCGCTGAGCACGCCGCACGACGCGTCCTGCACGCACGTCATGGTGTTCCCGACGTCGGCCACCACGCAGTGCTCGCAGACGGCCTTCCAGCAGGAGCACATCAACCCGCTCGGCTCGGAGCTGATCGAGGAGGACCTGCTGCAGGCCATCAACGCCGACGAGAACGGCGACCTGATCGCCAACGGCGCCCTCTTCGACGACCTCGACCTCAACTGGGACGACTCGTTCGGCGGCGGTGATATGGGCAGTCCGGTTGACGAGCGGCCGTCCGCGTCGCCCAGCGGCGGCCTGCCCGGCCTCGGCAAGCAGGGCCCCTTCTCGAACGGCAGCGGCCAGCGGGTGAGTGGCGCGGCCCGTGCCCGGTGTGGCAGCGGGGCCCCGAGTACTCGCTGTCGCCCCCGTCTACCTCGTATGGGCTGGGCAGGTTCTCCGCTGGATTTTCGAGAGGGGGTTGATCTTGTTTTTTTGTTGTTGTGTGTGTGTGTTGCCCCACCGTGCTGACTGTGTCCGGCTCGGCAGGCGGCCGGCGACGAGGACCAGGAGGAGTTCGGCACGGTACTGCAGCAGCCGCTGGCGCTCGGCTACTACCCGTCCACGGCGAGCACCGGGCCGATGCCGGCCTGGTTCTGGTCGGCAGCACCGCACATGCACAACGCCACGGCCGTCTTCCTCAAGTCCGCACTGCACCTGCACTGCCAGACGCAAAACTCGGAGGACATGCTGCAGCAGCCGTGCCACGTCAAAGTGCACCCGCTCGACTCCAGCACCACCACCGACGTGCTCAGGTGGGCGGAACACGCGGACGGCACGCGCTGCCGGCCACCGGCCGGTCCGGGTTGGCCGACATCTTCGGCGGTGTCCACCTAACACTTGGATCCGCAAGATTCGAACACACCTGCGGTACAGTGGCTGGTATTGTGCCTTCGCAGTGGGATGGACGTTGGCAGATCCGTTCAGCAGTCATGGGGATGCTTTCTGTGCCGTGAGCCCTTGACTGATTGCTGCTCTTGGTGGGAACATCACTGCTTCACATGTTATGTAATCAAAACACTCAAACTTAAAAGATAGAACATGAAGTAAATATTTATAATAGTTTACCCTAGGCAGACATTTACTTTTGAAGGAGTTTCCGCCAACAAGTTGACTATAGCACCGAATCGAGCTCACCCGGGAAAGATATCATTCCACATTCGTGGGTGAAAGGGAACGTCATCCGTGCAAGTGATAGGCAGGCATCCAAAACGCATGGTTTTACATCCATTTATAATGGATTTAGTTCAATATTAAGCGCTACTATTTGGATGCCCTCTTACCCTATGAACTTGTCACAGTCACGAAAACATTCGGGATTGAATGTATTGTGTGTTTGTGCTGACAGTTCTCCAACCAAATTCCTATATTGTTCCCATGTTTGGGTCCAAACCCTGTAATTTTCCTCTTTTTATCAAGTTCGTTCTATATAACTTCTATGTTCACGCAATCTTAATCGACACCCTACCGTATTTTTGGCCAGTTCATACTGCATACTGTTTATGCACGGTGGATGGATAATTTAAGGAATAGGTCATAGCCGTTGAGATAACATGTTGAGCCCGAAACCACCCGCGTAATGTTCTCATCTCAAGAAGTGACGTTACGGAGTCTATGGGGTCGCGACTGACGTCAAATTTTTTTGGCTCTGGAGTTCATTTTGATGATATTTTAGAAACAAAATTTGGAATCAGAATAGGAAGGCGAAATTTGGCATGGCCCCAAAATATTTGCCCACCAAGAAATCATCCATCATTTTTGTAAATTGTCAAAATTGTGTGATGGCATTTTCAACTTATGTTTTTTTTTCTATCGGGAAAATCGTGCCGGGAAACCTTGATTGAAGTCAACTTAATCTCATAAAGTGTTTACTTTATCCAGATTCCTCTATTCAGCCATAATTGGCAACTATGCAAACCAAGTGCCATCGGAAACGAAGAATTCAAAAATTATTGTGGTGCGTCTTGTTGCATCTAAAGATAAGCAAATGCTGAAAATGTAATAAAAAAGTATATCAGCTAAAGGGTAACGACTTTCGAACTTTTTAGGAGGTGACCTCGCTTGAACTTGACTATCTTGGTGACAATAGAAGACCTGACCTCAACATCTTAACGCAGTCAAATTGACGTGGGAAAGGGTATGCAAAAGTCGGCGCGCTAACACGCGCCGTCTCTTCACCGTTCATGAAATACCTTAGGTTAGGGTGTGAAATGACCCTCCCGAATGAAAATACCGTAAAATGACCTCCCCGAGACCGCACATGGTTTATATCTGCGGTGACTGGTACAGCCGCGTGTGACCTCCCCCACACCACCCGCAGGACGTACACACCCGTGTGGCCATCCCACCGCCTTGTGTCCGTCCCACAGCCTCTTGACGCACACCGCGCTGTTGCAGGCACGTGCTGGAGAACTACAACCGGCTGTCGTGGCTGGCGCTGGATGCTGCCTCGCAGGACCGCCGCTCCTGTCTGCCCATCCACATGCAGCTGCTGGTGCAGCTGTACGCCGCCATGGCCGCCATGCTGTAGCCGTCGCCTCCGGTCGAGCCAGTGTCTATTTTTCTACCCGCCGGCCGAAGCTCCGCGGCGCCGCAACCGTCGAGCCTCGCCATCCTCTCTCCTCGCCCCGGCCCACCAAACACCCATGCCTAAATCAAATATTTTTTACATTTTTACGACGCCCGCTGCATCGGTTTCAGTTAGCGGCGCCCGGCACGTGGTCGCGGAGTAGTTATTTATTTAACGCGAGCGCTTGTCCGGTGAGAATCGTGTGCCTGCGCGTGCCTGGGCCGAGAGCGCGATCGAGGACGGGCGGGCCGAGGAGGGTAGCTTCGGCGGCGCTGTCGGCTGTCGTGTGCCGGGAATAATGCTTGTGATAATTATTGGAGTTTGTCGTTGTGTAGTGGCGTGCCTCGGCGTCGGCTGCAGCCGCGTCGTCACGCAGTTGTTCGCGGGTGTGTGCAGATGTTGGGACCGTCAGAGGAGGCACCGCCTGTCTTGGTGTCGGTTGTTGCTGCTCCCTGTCGCTCCGCCACTCTTGGAACGAACGAACGGCGCGGTGAAGCTCCAGCATGGCGCGTGAGCTAGCACGTTTTAGCTTTTTTGTTGACACCAAGGAATCTCAGGAGTACTATGCTTGGTATCCGACCTACCAAACCAAACCAACCAACCAGTATTTTCGGTGGAAAATGTCGCATTTAATCCGAACGTGGCTGGGTGAGCTCGGCTTCCCGCTTCCTCATCTGCTGTTGCACACTACAAAACATGGTCAACTTGCCAACAGCCGGACAACCGTTTCGGCCCCCCGAACGGACGAATGAACGTGGAATAAATGGCATCTGAATGTGGCTGCCGGCCGGTTTCTACCGTCGTGGCAGATAGTGGTGTTTTTGTAAGATTGTTCCTGCGTAAGTTAAGCTGAATAATATTAAAATGAACTTATATTGAGACGTAAGGATAGTTTATAAAATTGTTTATTCCGAGGAGAGGGAACTTTTGGTTCTAAGCTGTACAGAGTCAGGTGCGTATCGTGTCCTGCAAATAGCGAATGAATTATGTACAGACCTTCGAAGGCTATATCGTTTGTTGATCTTTCTATGTGACGACCTTCCCAAAGTTCGACTTCGATCTGTGTTGGGTCAGACGCCTCATGCTAACTATTATGCTCAACGATAAATTGTGTAAATATTAGACCGTTTTATTCATCCGTACACATGTAACCGGTCTTGTAAATAAACGACTGACATGTTCATTGCTGTTGGCGATTCGAGAACCTTTGAGGAGCGACGATGTCCCGATAATCTAGTGAACGATGGAGCCGGCCGTGACTGCCCGCTGGACAGTGCCGTTAATGCCAGGGGTAACAGGCTACATCGTGCTCAGTTACTCGTCAGGTCACTGGAGAGACCAGCCTCTCCGGCAGAATGTCGACGAGGAACGGTCGACGTTCATGGTAGTGCGCCTGGCGATAATTCACAGTACGTCATGTAGTTCTGGAAATGAGAATAAAAAGACGCGTCTTTTTGCTCTCTTAACTCTGGGGAAGATGGCCATCAATTTTCGTTCGATTCTTGCAGGGGCGGTCGGCCCATGCGAGGAACTAAGGCAGTGCCTCACCTGAGTAGAACTGGGGAGTATTTTTTGTGTTATTTTCATAAAATAATGCTTTCATCCACTGGAGAATACCAAACTTGAAAAACTGGGAACAAATGTGCATTGGTGACTGATAATTATGGTGAAAATTGAAGTTTATATCCATTTACTCCATTTACATCTTATCCTCAAAACAGCTCTATCACTGCCCGCCAGAGACTAGCCTCTCGCACATATCGCCATGCCATATAGTAAGTGTTCGTTCCATAACAAGCGCAGGGTAGGCCGGGCCCTCCAATATTGTTTGGCAATTGGTGACGTCACATGGGCTGGACAATTGCTCAGTACTGTAGGCGCTCCAGCGAAACTTCCGTGTCTTCCACACGACATTTCAGATCTTAAATACCATCAAAATGGGACAAAATCGGGTTCATTTGAAAGCTTGAAGAATCTTGTCCACGAATATGAGCCGTATTTTCCCTAACGCCGGGATTTTTCGCTTGGACCCACGCTGCCTGCATTCATGTCAAGAGCCACAGGAATCGCGTGGTGCCACGGGTAGTAGCAATATGAGACAGGCCAACTGAAGATCACGGCCGGGCAGGAGGGGTAGGAACAAGTAAAAGATAACTGTTGCAACATAATTCCTCCCCACTCGGTGCAGTGCCGTAAACAAGGGTGGGGGTATTGGGGGCATGTGTCCCCATGGGAAGGTGGTACCCATTCGGCCAGGAAAAGGCGCCAAATTTTATTTTTAGGCTCCTAGAGGAGGCACCTATACTGGTTGGAATAGTACGCCCTTATTACCCATGTGCAGATAGGGAACCTGTAGCTGGTTTCCAGGATTGCTTTCCATCTTTCATTCATATACCTCTAGACTAGGCGCGTTCTTTTTGTGATATTTTTAAAGGGCAAGTGCCCCCTCAATGTCGGCTCTGTCCACTAATAATTTAGAGTTTTAAAATGGGGTATCATGTTAAAAGGGCGCGCTTCGCTTGCCGAAGCTTAGCTTTTATTGCCCACTGGCGACCAGTGACAACTGGGGGCGGTGATAAATTATTCGCGAAATGGGGTGGAATGTACCACCTATTGAACAATGGGTCATCCTTCTCAGAGAAGTATTGATATCGTGCTTCTCGATGTCTGTTTACTAAGTCACAATGCATCGTTTTCAACGTTGTGTAAGTATCTTGATTATGCTCACCATTATAGATTGTGATATATCTTATACTTAACGCGATTTCAAGTAGAGGATTACCCATCATATGGTCTACTGTGCAATGCAATTTGGCGACAGTATGCTATTCTATCATTGATATGAGCACAAGCATTCTTATAAAACGTCTCCCAGGATAAACGAAACAGATGCACATAAAAGCAGGCTATGGGCTCACAATTTAAGGACGGAACTATTTTCTAAATAACAGTTTCCATGGGAAAATAGATGTCTCAGTGGACTCCTTTTGGCGTCTCACACCTCACGAAAAAAAAACAATATTTTAACGCTGACTGGGGGTCACCCCGAAAAGTGGTGGCTACACAGAATCGCGTCGGTGGTCGAGAAAAATCGTACTATTGCTTCGAAAATTTCCACCTAGACTCCAAAAAAATAACACGATGGCTGAGCCAAAATAAATATAGTCAGGTCCAAAAATCACACCGGGGCACCACGAAATCCTACGTGGACCTCAAAATATGTTGTAGCTCTAAATAAATTAGAGACAAGGGCTCCAAATAAACAGAGTGGATCAGTTGTTTGCGGTGAGAACACGCGATTGACACCAAATTTGATCATGTGAGGTCATTAGCTCACTTATATGGTGAGCAGATCCAAAATATTTGGGAAATTGATGAATTTCGGAATCTTGCCACCGTTACCGTTTAGTTGCGCACGAAATGCCTACAAACAGGGATAAATTCAAGATTGCCGTGGGGGCACTTGTCTGAAGGGGCGCCACCGTGAGAGTAACTGGAGGGTCGCCTCTGACCGAAGACAAATCGAGGGGTGCGTGGTGGGTGAACTCAAACACAATGCGGAGGCGCCTTTTCCTCTCAGAAGGCGCCTTGGGTTTAACAAATTTGTGGGAGCCTTATTGGAGGGGCACCACCTTCCATGAATCTGGAAGGGACCTGCCCCCAATTTCCCTCCTGTATCAGCCCCCGTCTACCAATGTGTTCCTTATAATTTCCTCATTCCAGTGACGTATCGTTCGTGTCGCTTCTTTACACATGGGGAATGTACCATGTCAGGTCAAAGTCGTGACCCCACTTCGAAATCTTCCAATTTTTTGCTGTTTCGTTTTCATTTCAGGTAAACATGTGTGCTGAAGTTGAATTCAGCACTCAAAATTACGATGCACTGGTTCCAAGCCTGAATATTGTCATCCAAGGCCACTTTGGGTTGTGGACTCAGATGACCTTAAAAGGTCAATAATCAATGTAATCGGGTCAGGATGAACCCCAATCGGTCCAAAAGACTAAACATGTCAGGTGGCCGGAGGTTTGCTCATTCCCCAGCGAGACTATCCGATAAACGTGCAATGAGTCAGCAATGTCGCTACGTATGCTGGAACGAGGACCCGATGCAGGCAGCCCAAGCAAATCCTGCGCCGAAAGTCACATCGGAAGTACGGTGACCCGGTGATGGAGGGCTATCGCAGGCAGGCCCACACACACATATACAACATGCATATATATATATATATATATATATATATATATATATATATATATATATATAATCAAATGTACGTGCGTGCATGAGCATGTTTGCACGTGCTTCGTTCCCGATAAAAACGTAGCGCAGGTGATGGTTCTTTTTCTTTTTGTACTTGACAGAAAAAAAGCATGGCATGATTCAGTACCTCATCACAATGTGCTCAAAATGAGTGGAGCTTCAAAAAAAAACATCTGGTTATCTCCACCACTTAAACACAGTCATTACGTATCGCAATCACAGGTACATACGCACATGATGGTGGAGCGGCGTCAGTCAGACTACCCGGTCTTCGGACTGATCGGCATATCTGCGGCCACGGGCTAAATGGTAGTGACCATGAAACATGACCACCCGACACATGAGTGGCGTATTCGAACCAGGCCGTAAATCGCCAGCCACCACACGGACGAAACGGTTGGTCGGTCAACAAGCGCTGCAGGCAGGCTGACCAGACCGGAAGCACTGACACCAGGCGGCAACACCCGGGAAAACAGCAGCGGGGCCGCCGACGCAGGAGTGACAAGGCTAAACCGACCCGCGCTCGGGCGACGGGCACCGGTGTCGCAGCAACACCTGCACACTGAACAGCTGGTTCCTGACGGAGCGGATGGGCAGCACGTGGCGACAGTCGTCGGCGGCGGGCGTGTCGGCGGCGGTCAGCGGGAAGCCGGCGGGCGGCGCCGTCGCGTCACTCAGACGGCGCGACACTGCCGCGTGGAGACGGAACGACGAGTGTTGCGGGGACGGACGGCGGCCGGGCAGCGCCGAGTAGAGCGTGAGCAGCACGCCGGCCATTGTCTCCTCCATGCGAGCCAGGCACACGTCGTCGTCGATCGCAAACGCGGCCGCGTCCAGCACGCGAAGCTCCAGACTGACCACTTCGAACGTCCTGCCGGCCGGGTCCAGCACAACCACGGCGATCTCCTCGATCAGCTGCTGTTCCATGTACGGCCGCAGGGATGCCAGTGTGCTCGAGATATACTTGTTTACGTCCTTGTGAACAGACATTTGGACGGGAATCTTATACTTCTGCTGTCTACGGAAGATTGCCTCAGGGTAGAGCTTGCGTAGATAGAGAATTGAGTGAAGCACCGTTTCCACAAACTCCGAGAGAAGATCGCAGGCAGCCATCACAGAAAACCGTATCTTGTCTATGGTTTCAATGCATTTTAATGTCAATGTCTAGTAGGCTGACACACATTTTCCAGATAAGCATGGGAGCAAGAGAAGTCCATGAAGATTCGCTTGAAATCATGTAAAAATCAGGTGTCTTCTGAATACTTGAAAGGATGAGTGCTGTCACCACTGGAATGATGGGAGAACCAACCATGCTGAGGTGTCAATCAACTACACAGAACTCCGTGTTTTTACTTTAACACTCGCACGTCCGGCGGTCCGCGCCAACTTCGCATGTCCGGAGGGGGGGGGGGGGAGCAGATGTCTGCCCCCTTAAGATCTCTGGAACTATGCTAGCTAGCAACAAATGGAAAACGGGGTTGGATAGCTAGTGACTGGTTCTATCGAAAGTGTTTCGGTCATTTTTCGCTCAGGTCAACATTCAGGTCAATGGGCCATCATAGGTCAAATTCGACCAGATCAGGTGGCACTCAGATATTGACACATATCTCAGGACCTGTAACAGACAGAAACAAACGGCGAATGCCATTCGACAGTCCTTGAAATCCGCTACCCACAATAGGCGGTGTAATTTAAGGTCAGGTCAACCGACACTCAGGTCAAGGTCATGAAGGCATGACCTCAGGTCAAGGTCACGAAGTCGCCTAGGGAGGTCATGTAATGTATCAATCGACACGTCTTGGCGATACAAGCACAATGACGGTAATTTCAGCCTTCTAGCTCAATGCAGTGCGATATAATGCGCCGAAAATGTCTAGTGATCTCAGGTGACCTCAGAGACCTTGGTAAGGTCACTGAGCAAAAATGTCAGCGGTAACATTGAGCATAGCTTCCATCTACATGCCACAATCGTTGTGAGGCTATTCCGAGCGCAAATATGTGACCAGGAAACATTTGTATATTTTACCATAGCCCTATAATGGGGAAGCCATGGCCGCGACGTGACCTAAGGTCAAGCTACGATAAAAAACGATATACATATTATGGTCCCTGATGGGATCATGAGATGCTATAAGTTTGAAATCAATCGCCGAATTATTGTGGAAGTTATGCCACCTACAACTCCGAGTGTAGTTGGGTCACTTCGCCTGACCTGGTGACCTGACCTGAGATGACCCAGGATTAAAAATGTATGAAGACATGCGGAAAAGACCAATGAACAGCTATGCGAGGTTTGGCCTTGCTAATCCGATTAGTTTGGCGGCAAATGAGGAAAACCAGGATGGGGCAAATATCTGCCCCACCCCGGACGTACGCGCAGGGTGGGAATTTTGGGCCTCTCCTGGAGTATGGAGACCTAAGGACATTTTATTCTCCAGGATTGTGACTGCAAATGTTGAACTTTTTTATTCTCCGAATGAAACGTGCCAATAATGGATGACATTTTGTTTCAGGATCACAGTCCAGCTCCAACAATGCAGTTATAGTTTCCAGTCCATCGTACAAATTAGAAGCCTGGACAACAGAACAGAAGAGCATGGCATAGCAGGTCATAAGGCATGAAATGCAGGTTGCAGTCAATTGCCCAGGAAGCATATCATGTTATATCAGAATACCTACAAGTTTGTGGTGGTTGTTTGGATTGCATTGTGCATGTGTCAAACATATTGCATGTTATGCATGTGTGCATGAATCTGCAAATATGCTTTGAATAAATACATTCAACTCTGGCTATACCAATATTTATTTTGCTTGGAAGAACTCATATTGAAGGTGCAAGGAAATGACATGAAGGAAATGTTGCTGCAAAATCCCACACATTTGTGGTGGAGACCTTGTTTATATCAGATAGGTACGGATCGCACAGTTACAAACTATGTCCTGGCTCAGTCTAAGCCCCAATCAAGGCCGAACTCGTGGGGGGTTACTCAGGTAATCGTTGGTGTGCACGATGCCCCCAAATCCGAACGAAACAAAAGCATCGACATAGCATAAAAACAATAGAGAACAAAATAATGTAAATTTCGGAACTAGTTATTACCTCAGCCTATTACTCTCCAGGATATTTTCACACTGGCAGGACGGCGGCCCAGCACAATCACTCTGTAATCACAGATGAATCGTCATTCGGCTTGAGCCAATGTCGTCTCATTCTGAATAACAAAGATATGAGGGATTAGGTTTTCGTATGTCTTCAGAATTCTGTCGAAATGACTCTTCAGAAGGAAAGATTGGAATATACCACGATTCTTCTTCATAATTCCGGGAAATACTGGCGTTACACCAAAAATCTCCATTACGAAACCTCTCGTATTGCTGCCATATCTTGCCACCATTGTGGAACTCGAAATATGCACAATGACGTCAAATACTCGCATATCGGACCCGAGGTCCTGTTCTCCAGCCGCATTCCAATCGGAGACTACCGGAGAACGTAGTTCTGGACATCTCAGACCGTTTTCAGCAATTTCGTTAATTTCACGAAATAGAGCATTCAATTTCGAATTGAAATGCATAAAATAGCTCCAGCTAGCGAACTTCATTGATGGCAAAAGACCTAATTTTTGGGAGCCATGTAAATGCTAAAAAATGCAAAAGACCTTGGGTTACTTTGGTATGAATTCCACCTCAATTCGCAAAACTACAGTAACCCGTCAAGAGAAAAGCATCTGAATAGTAGTTTTATCACTTCAGCAACAGCAGTAACTGTGCATGTACGGAGTTTAAACGTTCTCCGGGCCATTTATGGTCACAAATAGACGTCATTTAAAATAGTTACGAAAATCTATCATTTCATCATTTGACCACCCTTGGATACGTCGCCGTTAGGACAGGACAATATCCGTACTAGAGTAGGAAAATTAACAAATTATTGGGACGGTCTCGCCCGATTTATGTTTCGATCTAGGATAAAGACAACGTAATTTCATGATTAGGAACATATATCTTCAGTGTATTGATTCCCATATAACTGAAGAAAAAAGGCAACACCGTATTGAGGTATGAATTCTATTAAAGGCGACAGGAATTGAGGTCAAGCAGCGGTCTTGAAATTGTGTAAATATTGCAGTCATGTTTACACAGCGACCACACTTTGACCGCGCGCTTCGCCTCGCTGCTTTGTCCCTTCCCTTTGCGCAAAGATCTTTGTCTCGATTGGTTGGGTATACTGGGTTGAGACACAGTTTTGAGAGCTTTCCGGAGAAAAACTTAGTAAGTGCAAGTGAATTAATGGGCGTGATTGACGTGACTTAGGGTCCAGTAAAGGGGTGTAAGTATGCCTGTGAGTAAGCGGCTTGTATGCTTTTCAGCAATCATCGTTTTTTGGGCTCCGACACCATTAGCTTTCTGTTTTTAGGGGGGTGGGGTCCGAGACCATTTTTTTGTATTCTCTGACTCCATGGGCAGGAATATCTTCTTTTTCTTGGAGGGCTCCGATACAAATTTTTTATTCTCCGACTCCAGGTCAGCGAACCACCTTTCCCACGCTGCGTACGCGTGTTAAGAAGTTCATTGTTTATTTTTTCTGTTTGTGGAGGAAGTGGCAGAGGGGCAGCCAAGAGAGACCCGGGCTTTGTCCCTTAGTAACCAAGAATACATTTTTTTTAAAGTTTTATTTCACCATGCAAGACCTGATTTCGGTGCACTTCGCGCGCCGAAAGCGACCTCTGTTTCATAATATATTTTTGGGTTCAGCCATACTTACGAAAATCCTGGATGCACCACAAGGGAGTGGGATGGACTCAATCCCAACACATCCTGAGATTTTATATGACACGAAATGTGCAAGCCATTGTGCAAGCTATACCTCCATTCCCAAGCATCCAATAATACACTGGGTCAAACAAGAAATTCTTATAATTTTACCATGTAAAATCCTAGATTTTTGGTGGGCTAGGGGTTTTGTCTGCTTCATAGCATATTTGGAGAGGTCGCCCCTCCACCCCCACCCACAGGAAACTCCTGGCCATCACACTGTCTTCATACCTATGACATTAAGCATCTTGTCAATGACATTGAGCCCTAGCTCTGCCAAAGGTGAATGCTATGGAGGCACATCCTGTCAGTTTTACCATTTATGTTGAAACCAAGTCACATTGATATATGTTGTGTTATCTGTAGGAAGGTATTATGGCCTATGATTCATTTTGGTTGAATTCCTCATACACATCAGGCCTGGAGAGCATACACATCATACAATATCTAAGAAAATCAATGGCATGTGAGGGCATCAAATTTTGGAAACTTGTAAGGTTGTGTCCATTTAAATAGGATGCAGTAAAATGCATTAACATCGGGGACAGGATTGAATTTTGATTTTAGGTGAAACACTGAAAATCAAACCGAGAGCAGAAACCCATCATGTGAAAACAAAACCATTCAACCAGAGGCAATCATTCCTGAAAACAATATTCACAGGAAGGTCAATGCATGGAAGTAGTGTGCCCAAATGGATTGGGGGGCACACAATTCTTCATTATTTCTTCATTAAGGCATTCATGAGACAAGCTTTACACACATTCTACATCAATAAGGCAAACAAAGGAGTTAGCTTTGGTTGGGTTGAGTTTTACTTTTAGGTTGTAACATTTTTGATTATTTTGTGAGCATCTTTGAAGAAAGGAAGTTTCTTCACAAGCAGCCCAGGCTGGCTTTCATCATGCTGTGTTTGGTTTTATCAGGAAACTTTTGAGAAAAACCTAATATCTTCCACAAATTTGTATCTAGCAAAAAATATTAATACATTGTAATATGTAGAAGCCCTAGACAAAGGTTGGGTCAAAAATCTGTTTTGCCATGTTCACTGATAGTCGAATGCAGTTGTTATCCATTTTGGTGGGAAATAAAAATTAAATATGAACGCTTCAAGTTGAGGTGCTTATAACTCCAGAAGCAATCATGTCACCCAGAAAAGAACATCAAGTTAGTTAGTTAGTTATTGGGGTTTAGGGGCGCATCGACTGCAGAGGTCATGCAGCGCCCAAAAAGAACATCAAAATCATTGAAATATCATAGAGGAAATGACACCAGAAAGCATATTTTTGACAATGGAGATTTGACAATACATGTAGGTAATCCTGTCAGAACATGGTAAAATGACAGCATTCACTGTGCTGACATACTTGGGTGCAATATAACCCTGGGGGGTTGATGCACCCTAAAGTCCCAATAATCAATCAATGTGCTGACATATTCAAGAGTTTATCTGCACCTGGTATTCCACAGATATGATAAGGATAAATTAAATGCTTCTTTTGACCACTCCAACACCCTTTTATCCTGAAAAGCTAGGTTTCTGGCTTTACTCCACATTTATACCCCACATGGCATAATAGGTTAATTTTTTTAAGAGGTTGTTTAATTCTGATTCAGAATACCATGTTTATGAAGGTGCTAAGGTGATGGGATATCTTACTCTCTGGAAATGAGAAAACATTAGGTTAGGTTAGGTTAGGCTGAGTTAGGTTACTTTTTTAATGTTCAAAATTTCAAGAAAATAAATTGCTTGATGTTTTGAACTATATTTTATATATACACATATAGGTATGTATATATATGTTCAAATGCAGGTAACACTAGGTTAGGTTAAGGTATGATGCATTTTTATTGTATTTCTAACATTCCTTTTATGCTGTTACCTAGCTCAGACCTTTTTAGCATTATTTTGCTCACAACCTGAAAAGTAAGCATTTGCACAGAAAATAACTGGTCTCACCATCTTAGTTACCTTCATGAAGGTAACATTCTTGAGAAAAAAAATGCCAACAATAAAAAACAGCTTCTAAGACAAATTTACAATAATCGCAGCAACCAACCCACCCGGATATCTCGGTCAAGGCCGGGAGCTCTACGCGACGGCCCCCGTCAATGTTCATTGGCAGCCGGGGACGTCATCTGGGCGCTGATTTGGGTTCAGCAGATTATCACGACAGCAAGAAATGGTACTTTTCCGCGTACGTTCCTGACTAACAAGTATATGTCAGTGGTGCAAATTATACGTCATCTGAAAGCTTGTTTCATGGTATTTCGATAATCATGGGAGACTTTCACATGAATATGTTAGTTATTGTGCAAAATGGTGTTATTTAGACACATGTCATATCCATCGACACTATTTAACTTAGGCGGGCGGAGCGACTCGGGGTTGGTAGCGCAGTTGGTAGCGCGTCGGTTTGCCGACTCGGAGGTAGCCGGTTCGAGCCTGGAGTCCGGCAGCTTTTTGTGCGCGTCGTGGCAAGTCCTTCTAATAAGTAACAGTGAATTAAGACACTGTTCACATGGGACGATCTTTTTCATAAAGAGAAGGGAAATGCGCAGATATTCTGCAAGGCTGGGGTTCTGCCACCATAAATTTATGGTTGGGCACTTCTTCTAATCAGCCAGGCATAGGAAGCGCGGAGCACGTCACCGCTTATGGCAGTGTCCAGGCCCACAGTCCCTTCCTGACACGGGCGGCGGACCATCGGGGGTGGGACAGGAGACAGGATCCCCTGAATTTAATCATTTGTGGCACTACGGCAGTGCATTACAAATATTGAGCTAAAAACTAACGGTTATCCTTTCCCCTCCCACCAGTACACGCCCAACAACATTAGTCCCTGCTCCTAGAGGTGTGCATATAATAACAGTGCATGATTATCAAGGTGACAAAACCAACAATTGTGCATGCTGCCGAACAGTCAAATGACTGGACCCGAGCTGGAGTCAGAGCGATGCCAGTTCTAAGCTCGGTTCCACGCCTTTTACGATACACGGCGAACACACGCCACCAGGACTGCGACAAGCATTGCTTTAACAGGAGCAGACGTTTGCTAAAATATTTCGGTGACAATCCTGAACTTTCTGGAGTGCCGGCGCAAAATAAAAAAAATCATGCTTTTCGTACCATGAACGCTCGATTTAGATTCGGGAACAACTTTGTGGAACCCGTAAGCGCTAAGACGGATTTCCGATGCCCGCATGAGGATTTCGGTTCGATTATCATGCATTGTCAAAGGCTTAACGCGGAACTTGGCAAGATTGGGGAAGCATCCCCGTTCATTCCCCACCGTGGCTTTGTCCATGTTCGTACACCGTTATTCGGCATTTTCAGTCGAAATGAATTGGCTGCGTCGCTGACGCCATGTGAATCAAACTTCTGTCATGCATGCAATAATGCAGGGGTAACAGCAATTTCTATGCCAGACCAGCTCGGAAGCAACTTTAATAACAGCTTAATTTGTGGTTGGAATGGACAATTGCCACGTAATACCATACATCTTTTTAACTAAATGTGTTCTATTTTTAACTAAGGAAAATATTTTACTTTTAAAATATGCTTTCTTTATTCGCGTCGTGCAACCTGAAATGCCACCCAGGTAGCTCAGTTGGTTAGAGCGCTGGCCTGTGCTGGTCTCCCCTGTCCTGGCAACACAGGGTCCGGGTCGCTTCGCGCGCTCGCCTTTAGCCCCCGGTCGGGAGTGTGAGTTGGCAGTTGGCCCGATAAGGCCGGGGACGAGCTACCGGGCGGCCGTGTCGGTGTATTGACGGCACGTTAAACTTTCGATCAAAATTCTGCCGTTGAAAAGGAATTCGTGGATCGGGTGGTTGGGCGAGGGTTCACGCAACAAGCTCTACTTAGCAATTGAACCCTGGTCACTAAAGCCACCCCAGCAACAACTCAGACTAAATTTTAAATAAAAAAAAATAACGCATTTTGCAGTACAACACGACATAAATACGGCGACAAAAGTTGTTTATCGATCAGACTTTAATACGAGGAGCATGTATCTGGAGAAGACGAGACTGCCAAGATTGAGGAAGGCCCTCACACCCACTGCCGATTGTTTCTCGGTTGTGTACTCTGTGGTGGAAGTGAATGTTCATTTTGGGCGCATGGACTGCGTTCGTCATTTCGCGCACATGAATATATATATATATATATATATATATATATATATATATATATATATATATATATATATATATATATATATATATATATATATATATATATATATATATATATTCCGGCGCCCTACAGAGTGCGTATTAAAACGATACATTGAGGAAGCACAACGCAAGACATATATTGGGAGAAGCAAACACCTGAAGCAGAAAAAGAACCTTGGGTTCCTTTACGACGTAATTAACTGCAAGGCAATATAGCGTCGCCAACTTCTCAATCCGATTGGTCGCGGGTGGACTCGGTAATTCCGCTGGTTGCGGGACTCCGAACCCATAATCTTGCGGTCAAAAGCCCAACACCCTACGGACTAGGCTACCGCGGCTCCACCAGACACGTGACATAAGAGGTTATCGGTAGCAGGTGCATATAAGCCACGGTACTTATTGAGATTGCATTGTGGCAATACATTACAATACCCAACGTACATATCTGGCATATGTACGTACATATCTGTACATATCTGGCACCAGTACCAGTACACCAGTACGTACATATCTGGCACCTTATAAAATCGGACGAACTGGAAAGAATAGATGGAACATCCTCATCGTGACATCTGTGGCTGAGAAGAACTCGACATGCATACATACACAGACTACTCACGAGCACCGTAGTGGGACGATGGGTACGCGTAAACCTACAGGCTGCGCTCTACCGACTTCACAAACACAGGCACATATCAGCTGTTAAGCTTGACATACACTCGGTGCGACTGCAACACGTACGTTTAGTCTCGTGTAATATTTGTGTAGAAAGTCCTGATATGCTGCTACATGATCAACGGCAGGTGATGTCCAACCTATACGTCCAAACAATGAAAGATTCAAACACTGATCTGAATGTGAAGTATCGCCCAAGTGCGGCCCATACTTCGCAGTCACTGAGCAAACTGCTCGGCTTTCCGCTGCTGCCGCTTTGCGAGCTTTGCGACGTTCACCTTGTTCACCAGCCCGATATGAATGAATGTCCGGATCCTCGCAAAGCACTTAATTATATTTTATCTGTGGAATTGGATCTGGATTCCAACACCTGGCGGTAACTTTCAATGACCTCTGGATGTCTGCTGAGATTGTTGGGTTCTTGGGCATGGTGAACACAAAACGCTGCATCCATCTCTCTGAATGTGTGGAAGAATTCCTCGGTGGGAACCGTCAGGTCGCTAAGGCTTAGGAGGAGAGTCCAGAACGCTTCTCGTGGTTCATCTACTGGATACGCAAATGGGTGCCCAGCGATCGGTCCGCTGGTTTCTTTCTGGTCATGGACCAGACCACACATCATTCCCCCACCGCCACGCTTAGCATTTAACATTTCTTCAATTCACATCATTATCTGATGTGATTTGAAAGAAGCTGATATTCACTTGTATGGGAAATGAAATCTCAGCAAATCGGCAGTCCAAGTTCATGTGCTGATATCTAGAAAAAAGTAATTTAACTAAAAAATAATATTAATATCCTTCAACTAAGATTTTTCAAACACTAGGAAAAACACTAATGTTGACAATGACAGTACATGCTATCCCCCCCGCCATAAGACATAAGAGGTTATGGAAAGTGTGGGGAGAATATGGAATAATATGGAAAATATGGAAAGTGTGGGGAAATGGGGTTTTTGGTGGCTAACAAAGAACACTGATGTCAAATTACAAAAATATCCTAACTGAATCTAACCTAAACAACTGATGTTGGACCTCCTAAAACATACTCATGTTCGGTCATCTAAAACCTACTGATATTGTATGCTGGATGTTGAACGTGATTCACGAAGGAAATGGTAGATCCATTGTACCTTAATTACACACTCGCATCAATTGTGCAACGTATATTAATTAACCTCGTGACATGGAATCTCAGTAAATGGAAGCACACATTTTGTATCCTAGGCTGAATCTGTTATCATTACTCCATGTAGAAAGGGCTGGCGATTATTCTGCTGGAATATCATGATAAAAAATGTTAGAAATAGCCACATGCAAATATATGTATTCACTTTTTGGGGGTATAATTAAACCTGGTTTTGGCTTTCTGTGCATGACTGCCTATCCTGTCTTCTTCTGATCTTTCACTACTCCCAAGTAGCCTCGTTCTTCATTCAACACAGTTTATGGAAAATTATTTTTAGGATACTGGGAAGAAGTTGCTAGTAAGCTTCAAGAAGTTCAGTCCATACATCTGTCTAAAAAATTGTCTTCATTGGGGCTTCTTATATATAAATACCAAGGTTTTTGGAATTTGGAGGATAAAATAGAAACAACAGTGTTTTTCCTGAAAAAGAGGTAGGTTAGGTTTGGACTGTGGAAGGATTGTGGTGATAACTCAACCAGCATTGTTGCATATGTGATGTCAAAGATATTCAATGGATGACATTGGTTTGGATGCACTGTTTATACATTTAACATTATCCTTCATTACCAATTACCCCACTCAAAGCAACACATTTCGCATTACTTCACTTACAAACTGAAAAGCATGCATTTGCGCTGGAATACAATGGTCATATCATCTTAATGACATTCAGAAACATACACTTACAATTTTTTTAATTGAAATGCCACCTCAACTAAAATGCAAATCTTCTTCTGCAGGTGCAATTGTAAAAACCTCACACAGCTCCAGCCTTGCCTCTCTTCAGAAGAGAACACAAATTAGCTTCCAATTAAAAAAAACACACATTCATGAACAACTCGATCTGAAAATTGAGGAAGCTAAAGAAATGCCTAACTTATCACAACCTCATTTTAGCTTTGCCTAGGTAAAAATGTGCAAAACGTCACTTGTAAACACTCAAAACTGCAATAATGAACCCTTAAATCACATCTCACACAGTACAGGTGAGAGTGGTCACATTTTAACCACATCAATCAACTTTGCATTGGAAAGGCATATCAAGAATTCAAATATCAACTAAAAAGTACATATTTCCATGAAAATGTATTTTAAGGTCTCATATTTTTTGCAATTACACCAGTATTTTTAGTGGCAACTAATAATTGGTACCACAACAGCTAGAGTGAAGTAATCCTGCACAACCACTTTCATGTTCAGAATATGGCACAACACTACAAAACAATTATATGTTTTAAAGTAGCTCTATGTGAGTGGTTAGATGACTTTGATAGAGGGAACCATCTGAATATGGATACCATCTTCATTTTTTTAAATTCAGTAAACAGTATAATTACTGGTTTGGCCACACAAAAGCAGTAGTAGAGCAATTTGTTCCATGCATTAAGTGTTTGGAAACTCCCTCTTACCCTTCTACCACTACTGCCCAGCCATGATACAATGGGCAAGCAATTACCAAATTGTCCATAAATTGGTGAATGGCACAGTATGACATGATTACATATAGCACACAGAAACAACATACAATATGATAATTGACAGGGGACAAACGCACATGCTAACAATAATCACCAGATTGCATCAATGACATGCTGACCAAGTTCACATTGTGGGTATAAGGCCTTAATTCGCAAAAATTGTCTGAGGTGTGTGTTCTCAATATCAACCACGCCATGGATAAATTAATTCTGGGGGTGGTGCCTTTCGGTTCAAAGCCACCGGCACGCTAGCAGAATAAGATGGAATATTCAAGCTTCAATGAATGACTGATATGCTTTACAACCAACGGGGAAACTAATCGTGAGAAAAGCGCTATAATTGTGCTAAAATGAAAACACCATATTTAGTAGATTTATTGGTATAGTCCAAAACTAGAATATAATTCAGCAGTATTCTGGAATAAAAAAGCGCTTCTGGTATATGACGTCACTTGGCGTAGGTTTTGTCTAGTTTAAACTAACTATACTAGAACAGCCAACTTTGGAGTACCTGTTGTCTCTAGTTATCTTGCTACGCGATGCTGCCAGAACCTAATAGCAGTGATCAAGAGTGATCAAGGCGTATCAAGTCGAGGGCAGTGCTAACAATGTTGTCATGATTTGACAACGTCATAGCGGAGAACTTTGTGAAGGGATGACAGAATTCCGGCAGAACCTTTTCTCAGCAGACCCGACGTTCATGACGTAGGCGGCAAAAATTGGCAGACAGCGGCAGAAATTATCAGACGGCAGCAGAAAATAGCAGGCGGCTTAAAAATATCGTGCAGAACTTACAAAATATGTCAACCGAAAAAAAATAACAAAGCAACTACATCGAGTCAACACGAGCATCGAGAAATTCAGAAGAGGTGCAGAAAGAAAGCTCTCGTAAGGGCCTTACTACTTTGAATGGTGCCATCGGCTGACAAAAAAAAAACTCATTGAGCAGCCGCAGCGGCATTCCTAAGAAGCAAATGCTCACACCCATCCTGAAGACGTGGGCTCTCAAGAACTCGACTACTTTGCACTGAATTTTGGTCCGCAAAATATGCGCTCGCATTCCGTTTCAGCCGGGTGCCACATGATGTAGTTGTAGCACTTAGTTTCAAGCGGCCGATATTATAAGGTGCACGATGCATACTACAGAAATGATTAAGGTGACTTATCACGTATGTGCTGGAATTCGGCCCTGAGGACGACCACCATATGCATTTTTGTTTATTGCGTTTTTATTTGCCCCAGTCTGTCGTCTTGCTAATTTTGGTCTGCCACACACTGGCACAATTAATTTTCCACCAGCGATCACCCGTCTTTCACGCATCCCATCCTCTAGCATCAATCATGAGGCTTCTTTTTCCATGGGCCAGCAAGTAATCTACGTTCTTGCTTATTCTTTCTCCTCACCAACATCGGTGAGCATTTACAACGGGGGACGTCTTAAACACGCATAGTGTCATGCCATGGAAACTATGGCACACAGAATATCCATTAGTGAGGCTGCCCTATAAAAAATGATATTAGAAACCATTAGGAACCATCAGGATTCTCCTAATGGTTTCAATGCTCCCTAATGGTTTGCCTGTTTCCTAATGGAATTTACCTGATGGTGTAGTGATCCCAATGGTCCTAATGGTATTCTGACCAGGCCGGTCGGAGTTTCTATTCGGAATCTGGTGGTTGCGTCGCTTTCCTAGTGGAAAAATATTCCGAATGGTTTTGATGGCAGCCTTTAGACATGCATAGATTGCCGTGAAATTTGTTTAATGCTTCCTCGGAAAATCTAACAGGACTTACGTGCCAGTGGATCTAGGGGATGGAGACATGACCCATGGCTCTCCCCCTCCAAGCGACATGAAGGGGGACCAAAATATCTCCCCACCACAAAATGTTTAACTTTGAGACGTTTTGCTTAGGGGATATGATGGTGACAAAATACACAACAATGTGATGAACTTAGTCGGGATCGGCGAATTCGCTCTTAAAAATGAATGCATTCAAAGTTCACCTGGCAAACTATAACCCGCGCCGTCTTGGGGAGGGGTCTTGAACCCCCCCCCCCTCAGGTTTTTACGCGGATAGTGAAAGAATTCACTATCGCGGCGACGCGCCAAAGTTTGGCATGCCTTTTCCCACATCAATTTGGCATGTTGTGTCAAACTTTTTAAGTCAGGTCTTCTAGGGTCAACAAGTTCGTGTAGGTCAAGTGAGGTCACCTAAAAAACGTTCATCCAGTCGTCAAGCTTTAACTGATACAGATATTTTAATGAAACTTTCAGCGTTTGCTTATCTTTGGACTTAAAGACCCATTAGGACTATTAGGTACCATTAGGACCATTAGGTACCATTAGGACTATGAGGACCACTATGCACCATTAGGACCACTAGGTACCATTAGAACCCCTAGGTACCATTAGGACCACTAGGGACCATTAGAATCATTAGGTACCATCAGGACCTTTAGGTAACATCAGGACCATTGGGTACCAACAGGACCATTAGGTATATAATCAAATAATTAAATTACTTTAAAAAACAGGTTTGAAATAATTCGAATAATTGAATTGAATTGAAATACATTATAGTAATGCTAGGATATTTCGCTATCAGGCGAAAAGGAGTATTACGGAACCGCCTATCTTCACATATCCATCTATATTGCGCATATATTTATCCATCGCTAGTATGCCAATTTCCTCTAGCGGCGGTTTGTGCGGTTGCTGTTGGAGGTTCGCTGGTCTGGAGTTGTTTGGTTTTCTTTGAAGCACCGATCACGGTGATTTGCCATGCATGCGTACATATCGTATGTAGAAGATAATTTGAGAAAGACAGTTGACATTAATGATATAAAGAACTTCATGCCTAGGAATAAGTACGACTTACGTCAATCTGCGCCAGTCCGGGTCATGTGGAAAGGCTTGCGGGGAAAAATTGCGGTGGATCAAGCGGACAGTTAAACAGTTATGCAGTTATGCAGTTATGCAGTTATGCGGACAGTTATGCAGCACATGTACTAAAACTGGCCGATAAGTAGTAAGTTCGGTGTGTGTTTTTTTTGCATGCGTTTCATCTGATAAAGCCAAACAAGGCAGCAGAACCTGATGAAATTTATGCTAGGGTGTTGCGGGAAACTGAAAAGGAACTGGCATTTCCACTTAGTATAATATTTTGTAGATCAGTTTCACAAAATGAAATTCCAACCGATTGGAAAAGGGCAAATGTAGTTCCTATTTTCAAGAAAGGAGAAAGAGGGAAAGTTGAAAACAATAGGCCAGTAAGTCCCACATCCCTAGTCTGCAAGGTACTCGAATCAATTATCAAGGATAGAATAGTTAGTTATCTGGAAGGTAGCAGATTGATTCAAGATACTCAACATGGGTTTAGAAAAAGACGATCGTGTCTCACAAGTCTCTTGGACTTTTTGAACTTCGCCACAGAACAATTTGATCAGGGAAATCAGGTTGATGTAGCATATCTTGACTTTAGTAAGGCCTTTGACAAGGTACCCCATACACGGTTATTGATACAGCTTCAGTCCCATGGTGTTGCAGGTAGCATCTTCAAATGGATAGAGTTGTGGCTTTCAGATAGACAGCAAAGAGTGATGCCAAATGGTACAAAGTCATCATGACAAAATGTTCTTAGTGGAGTCTCCCAGGGATCAGTACTGGGGCCACTACTGTTCATTATGTCTGTAAATAACATTGAAAGTGGCCTAAGCAGTAAAGTTTTGAAATTTGCGGATGATTTGAAGGTCTTTAGGGCAATAACAGGTCAGGATGAGCATATCTCGCTGCAAAAAGACTTAGAAGAACTTGTGAAGTGGTCCGAAGAATGGCAAATGAAATTTAATTTTGATAAGTGCAAAATCATGCATGTAGGTAAGCAGAATATGAAGGCTCCATACTTGAGTGGCCAAGTGCTATCAGTGACTCAACAGGAGAAGGATTTAGGTGTTATTCTAAACACAAAATTGTGGGCATCAGAACAGACCAAGGAAGCCAGGAAGAAGGCATTGAGAATGCTCGGGGCAATACATAGGAATGTATCATACAGAAGTGAGGAAGTGATCAGACATAAAGACATAAAGACATAAAGACATAAAAGATTAGTGCAACTAAGAGCCACAAGGGCCCTTCTTGGTTGCACTCTGTACACTGAACCAGTTGCACACCAAAACTGTTAATCAGCCCTCCCTGCAATACTGAAAAGCAAGCCCTATATTCTTATAATGATTGTCTATGCTGTTTTTAAAGATGTTCAATGTGCTGCTACTGACGATGTTTTCTGGCAGCTGGTTCCAGTGTTCCACTACCCTGTTGGTGAAGAAAGTTTGCCTTAACCTTGTTCTGCTGTGGTTAACTTTAATTTTGAATTTAAGACCTCTAATTGCATCATTTCTGTTAAATTCAAACATTTCCCCAAGGTATCCCCTCTCCAGACCATTGACAAATTTAAAGACCTCGATGAGATCTCCTCTCAGCCTTCTATATCTAAGTGAAAACATATTCAATTTCTTCAATCTTTCCTCATATGCCAGGTTGCTTATGCCATTTACCATTTTTGTAGCCCTCTTTTGTACTCTCTCCAAAAGCCAACAATCTTTTTCATAGCTAGGAGACCAAGCTTGGATGCAGTATTCCAAATGTGGCCTGACGTATGCACAGTAAAGCTTCCTGATCACTTCCTCACTTCTGTATGATACATTCCTATTTATTGCCCCGAGCATTCTCAGTGCCTTCTTCCTGGCTTCCTTGGTCTGTTCTGATGCCCCCAGTTTTGTGTTTAGAATAACACCTAAATCCTTCTCCTGTTGAGTCACTGATAGCACTTGGCCACCCATCAAGTATGGAGCCTTCATATGCTGCTTACCTACATGCATGATTTTGCACTTATCAAAGTTAAATTTCATTTGCCATTCTTCGGACCACTTCACAAGTTCGTCTAAGTCTTTTCTGCAGCGAGATATGCTCATCCTGACCTGTTATTGCTCTAAAGACCTTCAAATCATCCGCAAATTTCAAAACTTTACTGCTTAGGCCACTTTCAATGTTATTTACAAATATAATGAACAGTAATGGCCCTAGTACTGACCCCTGGGGGACTCCACCAAGAACATTTTGCCATGATGATTTTGTACCATTTAGCATCACTCTTTGCTGTCTATCTGAAAGCCACAACTCTATCCATTTTAAGATGCTACCTGCAATACCATGGGACTGAAGCTGTATCATTAACCGTTTATGGGGTACCTTGTCAAAGGCCTTACTAAAGTCAAGATATGCTACATCAACCTGGTTTCCCTGATCAAATTGTTCTGTGGCGAAGTTCAAAAAGTCCAAGAGGTTTGTGAGACACGATCGTCCTTTTCTAAACCCATGTTGAGTATTTTGAATCAATCTGCTACCTTCCAGATAACTAACTATTCTATCCTTGATAATTTATTCGAGTACCTTGCATACTAGGGATGTGAGACTAATTGGCCTATAGTTTTCAACTTTCCCTCTTTCTCCTTTCTTGAAAATAGGAACTACATTTGCCCTTTTCCAATCGGTTGGAATTTCATTATGTGAAACTGATCTACAAAATATTATACTAAGTGGAAATGCCAGTTCCTTTTCAGTTTCCCGCAACACCCTAGCATAAATTTCATCAGGTCCTGCTGCCTTATTTTGCTTTATTTTCCTGATATGATTGTAAACAACATCACTATCAATGAAATCAACATCATTTGTCAGATCCCATGTCACTGAACTATGGTGTATGGTCGGCAGATTGGTCATATCTTCCAATGTAAACACTGATTTGAACTGCTTGCTCAGCTCCTCACCCATCTCACTATCCTCACCCAATGTAGTCCCGTTTACTTCCAGTGGACCAATTGTGCTAGAAACTTTACTCAGCTTGTAGAAACTAAAGAACTTTTTACTGTCCCCATTACAGTTTCTAGCTAAATCCAGTTCTTTTGCTCGCTTTGCTGCTCTGGTTTTTTGCTTCAGTGTCTCTAGCTTTTCGATACGCCTTTAGATTAACGACATTTGAGGCTTCTTTACAAACTCTAAATGCAGTTTTCTTAGCCTTAATTGCTTTTATCACGTCTGGTGTAAGCCATGCTGGCTTTCCTACCCTTCTTTTGCGTCTTTGCTTTTGGGGGACATGTCTAATCTGAGTTTCCTTCAAGTAAGATTTGAACTTTTCCCACATTTCACAGGCATTTAAATTGGAGACTTCTTCTTCCCATCTGATGGCACTTAAAGCCTCTCTCATGCCGTTAAAGTCTGCTCTGTTGAAATTTGGAACCTTTACCAAATTATCCTTCATAATTTCCCCTACATGTGCCTTGAATCTAACTATGTCATGGTCACTTTTTCCCAGAGTTTCGCCTACAGTCAAGTCTTGAACCAAGTCACTTAAATCCGAGAATACAAGGTCCAAGAATGAACCATGCCTGGTAGGTTGCGATACAAACTGGTGTAAGAACAGGTCCTCTTCAAGGCATTTCCTAAACATTTTGCATGATGGGGTGCCAACACCAGCATATTCATAACCTTTTAGATTAAAGTCACCGAGAATAAGGCACTTCCTCTTAAAGTTTCTACTGATTTCCTCACAAATCACCTTGTCAAGCTCCAGTTGCTGAGAATGTGGCAGGGTTCCTGATCGGTAGAAAGCTCCTATCCTAAGAGTATTGCTGTTGCCTTTTCCCACAGTGACATCAAGCCAAACGGACTCCACAGACACATTTGTATCCCCACCTGCTACTTTTTGAGAACTGAATAAGCTATTCATATAGAGCATTACACCACCCCCTTTCATTGCTGGACCCCTATTGCACGAAAACATATTGTATCCCTGGATCTCATAGTCCTGTAAGTTATCTCCAAAATACCCTTCAGGAAGCTTTACTGTGCATACGTCAGGCCACATTTGGAATACTGCATCCAAGCTTGGTCTCCTAGCTATGAAAAAGATTGTTGACTTTAGAGAGAGTACAAAAGAGGGCTACAAAAATGGTTAATGGCATAAGCAACCTGGCATATGAGGAAAGATTGAAGAAATTGAATATGTTTTCACTTAGATATAGAAGGCTGAGAGGAGATCTCATCGAAGTCTTTAAATTTGTCCATGGTCTGGAGAGGGGATATCTTGGGGAAATGTTTGAATTGAACAGAAATGATGCAATTAGAGGTCATAAATTCAAAATTAAAGTTAGCCACAACAGAACAAGGTTAAGGCAGACTTTCTTCACCAACAGGGTAGTAGAACACTGGAACCAGCTGCCAGAAAACATTGTCAGTAGTAGCACATTGAACATCTTTAAAAACAGCATAGACAATCATTATAAGAATAGAGGGCTTGCTTTTCAGTATTACAAGGAGGGCTGATTGACTGATTGATTGATTTGGTGGGCAACTGGTTCAGTGTACAGAGTGCAACCAAGAAGGCCCTTATGGCTCATAGTTGCACTAATCTTTTATGTATTTGTCTTTATGATAGTGTTTCTTAAACAAGACCGCTAACTTCTGGCAAAGATCACATGACAAATCGCTTACCTTTTGCACCTAGGGAAAGAGCTCTACCGA
The DNA here is from genome assembly GCA_034440575.1 of Imbricaverruca yamaguchii. Classification (NCBI taxonomy): domain Eukaryota; kingdom Metazoa; phylum Arthropoda; class Thecostraca; family Neoverrucidae; genus Imbricaverruca; species Imbricaverruca yamaguchii. The sequence continues at coordinate 497,671 of JAOTOL010001328.1, forward strand.
TATATGTACATTGGGGAAGAGGGGGCTCTGAACACTTCAGACGTCATGCAAGAAATAACTACTGCTGATTCTGTATGGCTGAACCGGTAATTGCACCGTGTACTAAACATCAAAATGAACAAGCTATCTAATGTTCAAACGGTTCCTTTTGATGAAATTATTGAACCGCTTAAAAAATCATCCTTGAAAACGCCATAATTTCTTAGCGGTGCGCCATATTCAAAACATGAAAATGTGGTTGTGCAGGATTATTTCACTGCAACTGTTGTAACACTAGTTATTAGTAACCACTACAGAATACAACTACTGGTGCAGTTGCAAACAAAAAATAGGTAATTTCCTTGTGGTTTTTTTTCAAGCCCACTGCTTTCGGAAGTGATGGCGCCTGCGGACTGCTAGCTCCATGAGCAAATAATCAGTAGAACTATGTGAGCAGACTTTCATATTTCAGGAGAGAAAAATCCATTGTTCATGAATACTGTCATCTTCTTTATTTACTCTCTGAACAGGATGCTGTAGACGTCCAAAGGTAGGTGTTCAGTAAACTGTATATGTTTGGATGCCCCCACTTCCACCTAGGAGAAAGGGGTCCTGAACAGTTCAGTTTCCTGAACACCTACCTTTTGTATGTCTCCCACATCGCGTTTGGTGCATAAAGCACAAAAAGGTGGTTGTGTTGGTAAGCAGTCCACCTTTGGCTATCAAAATGCAAAGCACTGATCATGTCAAAGGTGACTCTGAGATGCATTCAAAAGACCACGCAAAATATTTTCCGCTTTACAATAGCATCAATCTTTTTGTGAAAATTTTAATATGCACCCTAAAGTAAGATGTATGTGAGATATGATTAGATTTTCCTTGATTATCCTCCCACTGCATGTCATCTATGCTAGCTTCATCGAGTGGATATATTCACAAGGACGCTGTGACTATGTGGTGTACTTTGCTAAAACTTAGTTTTCGGGTGTTCCTTTCTGCACATCAGCACACAAGTTTCTTTTTGTGTGTTGGCTATTTTTCCGGAATCCAGATGAATCATTGCTGTTGCAGTAGTGAAATGCGTGATAGTCATGGGTACTGGGTATATAGCCAGTGCTGTTGGTGCATCAAAAACCTTAATAGCTCACTAATCTGCATGCTTGTAATTATTTGTGTATATTCTGCAGCAGCAGGTCCAGCCTGACGAGACTGATCGGTTGGCCAAAAGGGGCTATGCTGCCTCTGATGAAGGTATCTGGTGGCATCTCTGTACTTCCAGATGATATCCATCATCATTGCGTTTCATCCTGATACCATTTTCCTCTCAAAATATGACTTCAGTACAATAATAATTTCATTTATACACGATGTATTTGAACTTTCATTTGGCTCAGGCACTAATATATATAATTCATGTGCAGTACTTCCTGAAGGTAAGTAGAGAAAACGATCTATAATTTGCTGGTCACTAGCAAATGTTGCCAGCTGATTGTGCTTGCCGCACCCATGTAAAGTGTTAAATTACACTTTACCAGTGTGCAGTGGGCGCTGTATGACCAACGCAGTCGATGCGCCCGAAAGCCCAAATAACCAACCAACCAGTGTACAGTGTGAATGTCGTATGTATGCAGATTCATAGCCGTCCACATAACTCAAGGGAGAGGTGCTGATTCATGGTATCATCATATTTTTGGATGGATGGAAGTTGTTAATTCGGGGGCATCACCAAATTGTATCGAAGCGAAGACCACAGAATCAAGGGAAATCAGGAATAACCTTATAACAATATATAGCACTTGCATGGTTGTGAGGAAGGATGCTATATTACTTTCACATTTAATACTAATTTCTCCTGGAAGTTTCAATTCTCACTATCCCATGTCATCAAATGATACTAGGTCTTTTATCGCAATGACATTACTAATGATGTGTATCTAATAGGCACTGGGCGCCAAATGACCCTGCTGTCGGAGCATCCCTAAACCCAAATAATCAATTTCTGATAGGTACAAGAAGTTCAGACTCCTGCAGAAATAAATGACAAAGCAGAATGAGGAGGTTACTCAGCTGAAGCAGCAGGTCACCCTCCTCGATATCGCAACAAAGAGGCCCTTCAGGATTATGCCAAGCAGCTGCAGGAGCTGAACCATGCATTACAGCACGAAGTGCCCGCTGCTGTTCAAGGACAAGGTGAGAATGAATAGAGACCCAACAAACCCATATTATTATTCGAAGACAAGATCAGTCCGGAGGCAGCTCATAAGCTCATATCTCCCAAAATGTCTGTCCGCTGTTCCATTCATTTCCTGTTCGAGTCTCTCCGAACCTCTCCGATCTTCTTCCCCACTGTTGGTCAATGGAATAGTCCCATGGTCCCATTTACAGATGGCGCATGGACCCTTTTCAAATTTCATTTGTTTATAGGCTATATATATATAACCTATAAACAAATGAAATTCCAAAAGGGTCCATGCGCCATATATATATACTTTTTTTTTTTTTTTTTTTTTTTTTTTTTTATTATATTTTTATATTTTATTTTTATTTTTTTTTTATTATTTTTTTTTTTATTTTTATATATATATTTATATATATATATATATATATATATATATATATATATATATATATATATATATATATATATATATATATATATATATATATATATATATATATATCAGTGTTTGTGTTTTTGTTAGTTCCAACGTGGGTGCAGTCATAGTTTTAGTCCTTAAGGTGATCGCCCTTGTAAACGTTATGGGATTATGCTTCATGGCGTTTACGACACTTAATTGCATATGCATCAATGGCTGTACAGTTTATATATCATATTATATTTCAGGCGAACTGTTTTCCACAGATGAACTAAAAAGGCACCTGCAAGCGACCGGGTGATCGGCTGACTACATAGCGCTTGTGGAACGAAAGGTGCCCAGGTTCCTGAATGAAAAAAAAACACGACCTGCACAGAAAACCGAAGTATCCTGCTGCACCAGAAATGCAGAAACAATCTGGGCCACGGTCACCCCGCTTCTCGTGACGAACAGCCGTGCCACACGCCTTGATCTTGGCCTGGTTGTGATAGGAAAAAAACGCAATTTATGCCATCAATCCGTATGTTGTGGAATCTATCGTTGTAAACTGGTAGAACTTTACCGTCTGTGGGCAGAACTTTGGCACTGTTCGATTCCGTAGCTGACTCCCTTACTGATGGTTCCAAAAGTATGGCTTCTGCGTGAACCCCTATCAGAAACTATGAAAGCAAAACCCAACACTTCCAGTAGTTTGCATTGATTTATGGACCTGATTAAACGCCCGATTTGAACGTGGTGCGTTGTATCAGGAGGTGCAGTGTTGGGAAATCCCTACCTATATGTATGTATGTATGTGTGTGTGCGCAACAACTACGGCAAAACGCTGCAAGCGGCATAGCGTTGCTTGTTGCGTTTAGGCATGAAATAAAACAAGGGAATTCGTACCATGATTGATACATCGAGGGTAAACATCCAAAAACTGTTCTCAATACCAATAATTATTTCTGCTAGAAAGCCCACCATTGAGACCGCTAGAAACCACTAGGAGATATTGAGATCATGAGGGTCCGTTAGGATCACAGGAACCATCAGGAAACCACTAGGTACCATAAGAACCACTAGGTACCATCAGAACCACTAGGTACCATCAGGACCATTAGGTACCATCAGGACCATTAGGTACCATCAGGGCCATTAGACCATTAGGAATGTTCCAATTTCCAAGGGGCAAGACCATTAGGAAATTCCTAATGGATTTTTTTTCTAGAGTGTAGTGAGCTTGCATCTCCCCCCCCCCCACACACACACACATAGCGGAAGTTGAATACATTTTGTTTGAACAGCTAATGGCTAAGGCTAAACAGCTAACTCGCACTAGGATGATAAACCTATCATTACAAAATAATCCATCAGTCGTGAAAAGAGCTTCAGGTCTGGCGAGAAGTGTGAACTCGAATGTATTCTACACTGCGATGATAGTTCTTTTTCAAGACCACATGTAGCTTAGCCATAGGCGCGCACAGGGTCCCCCCCCTAGCGGTGAAAGTGTGTCCACTGTTACAATTCTCTGGTTCCCTATCCAGAAGTTCTCAACCATGGTATCTTGCGAAATTGCTGGGTGCGCCCCTGCTGTTTACCCTGGCACATACACTTTTTGCAACGTTCTTACTCCTATGCCTCAAATTGCCCGTCTTGATTCAAGAACAGCATGATCTGAGTTTGGTGTTGGTATGTTGCAAGTACTCCGAATGGCCGAACGTGGAAGAATTTGCACAATGCTCGTTTTGGCCCGTCCAGGCTCAGTGACCTGATGACACGGACGTGGAATTTGTTTTGGGCATGCAAATTAGATGCCAAATAAACCATTGAGAAAACAAAATTGCTGCGACTATTCCTTTGGCAGGTATCCCGTAAAAACTGAGGGGGCTTTCGATAGTTCCTCTTGACCCGCCGAAGGTTACTGAACGTAGCGGATAATAGAAAGAAGCAATGGTGTCCGTAGAATAAGAGCATGTGCTTTGTTCAACCGAATGCTATTTATTCCCCCGCCGGAGATGCTCGTTTTCATTTATTTTCCATACGTTGTCTTTATTTGTTTTGTTTGTAGCAAGCCAGACGGGTAATGTTTCTGTGGTCCTTACCGCCCTGTCAGAATTTGATTGCATGTGTGACATTAGCCACGGTAGCACAGTGTGCGTGTTTTGCCACATAATTAGCCATGTTTGCTTCTTATGTTCTAGTGATTGCGCTTTGTCCAAAACAATGCTTCCTTACCACGTAATCCGGACATGCGCCCTCGATTAATAGGGGTGCCTGTAGCTCCAGCGCCAACACTAATAGCAGCTCAAGAGGCAGTGACGGCGAACATTTGTACAGACGACGTGTTTCTCAACTTACAAGTGGAGCAAAATGATGGCTTGTTGTTAAAGATATACCCGTTAATAGAGAATACCAGCATACCAGATTCATACCAGTTAAGGACAGATAGTGTACTGAGGCTCACTGGGGACGGGAGATGATACTGTATCCACGGTGTGGAAAACGCAATTTCAAAAGGCGGATATTTATTGTGTGCTGTTCATTGGGTGGTTTACGATGCACTTTATGCACGATATCGGCTCCTGGCGCCGCCCAAACTGTTTCGCGGTGTATCGCGAGATGGGGAAATATTCCGGGTGGTGCGAGTGTTGAACCCCGGACCTGGCATCAAATTCAGAGTTCAACACCTTAACCATTCAACCACCCCCGCTCCCGCCCCCGGCTATTGGATATAAATTACGATATAATATATTGTATTAGGCATACATACACACACACATACATATACATATATAAATATATATATAAATATATATATATATATATATATATATATATATATATATATATATATATATATATATATATATATATATATATATATATATGTGGGAGTGGAGGATGTCGATCTGATGTCAGACTCAGTCCGATGTCCCTTGTTGCATCATCCACGTGTTGAGCACCTGGCGATGTTTGCCGCGCCAGTCCAATGCGCAGTCGGGTCCGCCGACCTTTGGGGTTGAAACCACAACTCTCGCATGACGCGGTCCTCTGCGGCCGATCACCTCGCAGTGCAAGATTACTATGAAGTCAGTTGCACCTTCACCCGTGCCGTTGCGGTGCCCCCAATCCCCCGTAGTGTCTAGGGGTAGGGGTTGCCAGTGAAAGCACCGACTCGACCGGCCGAGATTTAATGGAGCTTTTAATTCCTGAATTTGCTACGTGATGTGAAAATTTGTATTTACCATATAAGCTGCATTTGCAAAATAAAGGATCACATCACCACGCTACGATATAAAAGTATTATATTCTGAAAGCTTTTGTCGAAGCAGGATGTCATGAGAGAACATAGATGTAGCGCGCCGTCATTGGAATTCCGGCCCACAACCGGTTGATGCTTCATGGTGAACAGATAAGTCGCGATTAGTACTGCGGTGAGCCTGTCCAGCCACGAACACGTCCTGCACCTGCCGTCGCCGCTATGTGGCCGTGGGAAATCCGACCTGTTCTGGGGATGACTCGCCGCTGAGTGGAGCTGAGCGCGACCGGTGCTGGTCGACCAGTTTGCAGCCCGACAGTCGGCGGTAGGACAGTGGTGCGCCTCAGCAGTGGTGCGCCTCGGCAGTGGGTGGTGGCCAAGCGGTGTGCCTGAGCAGGCCAGCATTCCCGACCGCACGTGCAGTATTCGGGCACACGCGTGCACGACCGGCCAGCGCGGGCGACATGCCACGGCACCAGCTCGCAGTCGTCGTGATTCTGGCGCTGGCAGGTGTCGCCGCGGCGACGCCCCAGTTCGCCGAGCGTCGGAGTCGGTGCACCGACCAGGAGCGGTGCGTGCCCATCGTCAGCTGCGCGCAGTACAAGACCCGGGAGGACATTCTCGCGCGGACGCCGACCGTGTGCGGCTTCCGCGACAACGAGTCGCTGGTGTGCTGTCGAGCTGACCAGCCTGGGGAGGCTCCACCGGGCGGTGCAGCGGCCGCCACCCCGCCCGCTGAGCGCCCCGAGCCGGCCGCAGAAACATCGAACCTGGCTGCGACGGGGACACGGCCGGATACAAAGAGCCCATCACCGGCCACAGAGCGTAAGCCGGCCGCGAAGGGCCAAACTCCGGCCACGGAGCGTAAGCCGGCCGCGAAGGGCCCAACTCCGGCCACAGAGCGTAAGCCGGCTGCGAAGGGCCAAACTCCAGCCACAGAGCGTAAGCCGGCCGCGAAGGGCCAAACTCCGGCCACGGAGCGTAAGCCGGCCGCGAAGGGCCCGACCCCGGGCACGGAGCGTCCCAAGCCGGCCGCGAAGGGCCCATCTCCGGCCACAGAGCGTAAGCCAGCCGCGAAGGGCCAAACTCCAGCCACAGAGCGTCCCAAGCCGGCCGCGAAGGGCCCAACTCCGGCCACAGAGCGTAAGCCGGCCGCGAAGGGCCCAACCCCGGGCACAGAGCGTAAGCCGGCCGCGAAGGGCCCAACTCCGGCCACAGAGCGTAAACCGGCCGCGAAGGGCCCGACCCCGGGCACGGAGCGTCCCAAGCCGGCCGCGAAGGGCCCAACTCCAGCCACAGAGCGTAAACCGGCCGCGAAGGGCCCAACTCCAGCCACAGAGCGTAAACCGGCCGCGAAGGGCCCAACTCCGGCCACAGAGCGTAAGCCGGCCGCGAAGGGCCCAACTCCGGCGACGGAGCCGTCCGAGCCGGCCGGCGAGCAGCAGCCGCCGGCGCCGGCCGAGTGCGGCCGCTCAGCGCCGTCGAGCGCGGCCGAGATCCTGTGCCACCTGCTGCCAGAGTCGGAGGCGTGTCTGGCGGCGGCGCGGCCGGCCGCCGGCAACTGGCCCTGGCTGGCGCTGTTCGGGCTGCGCTCCGGCGACGGCCTGGCCGACTGGTTCTGCGGCGGCGCGCTCATCTCGACCCGCTTCGTGCTCACCGCCGCCCACTGCGTGCAGCCGCACGCGCCGAGCGCGCTGGGCGTGCGGCTGGGCAACGTGCGGCTGTCGGACGCGACGGACCTGACGCACCAGCTGCGCGGCGTAGCGGCCATCGTGCCGCACCCGCGCCACCGCGGCGGCGAGCGCGACGACCTGGCGCTGGTGCGGCTGGACCGGCCGGCGCTGCTGACGGGCGCCGTGCGGCTCGTCTGCCTGCCGCCGCCGCGCGCCGACATCGCCGCCGGTAGCCTGGTCACCATGGTCGGCTACGGCGTCCAGTTCCGCGGCCCGTTCCCCGACCCCGTGCTCAGCGCCACCCTCGAGGTGGTCGACACGGCCGCCTGCGAGCTGGCCCACAGTCGGGTGCCGCCGCGACAGCGCCGCTTCCCCACCGGGTTCCGGGGCACCAAGCTGTGCGCGCGCGCCACCAAGCCCAGCCAGGTGGAGCGCGAGCTGTGCCCTGCCGAGCGAGGCGGGCCGATCATGAATGCTCGGGTCGCCAACACGACCACCTTCTACGAGCTGGTGGCCGTCGTCTCCTTCGCGGTCGACTGCACTGACCCGGACCTGCCCCAGGTCTACACCAAGGTGTCCCCTTATGTTGAATGGATCCTCGACACCATCAAGTAATGTTTTGGCGGGGCTCTCCGTAGTATTTCCATTAGGCGCTTTCACGGGTGTAGGATTCTGAAATTGTTGCGGGGCGAGGGCATTACATGGAGGCAATGGGCGGGCCCAATTGATTGGGGGGACATACTGCATAGATCCCCATGTTGCAGGTAGATATTATGGGAGCATAGCCAACATTGGGGGGGGGGGCAAGTGCCCTCCAAAAAGCATATAAAGTTACACACAAGAACGCTTGCCAATCCGTTCCGTTCATGCTCACTCTAATGCATGTCTTCAGTCCGTCTGCCCGTAATGGGCATGACAACAGCTCTTGGTCAGCACCTGCTTTTTCTCTGCTATTTGCTTCCGGTGTGGGCATTATTCGTCGAGTCAATTGCTTTTTTTGGACCGTGATTTAGAGATGGCATGTTCTCTGTTGTCGATGACTGAGTGAGGTGGAAACTGAAGGAAGTTATGCACTTATGGATGTCTCGATCTATCTTGCATGTCTGGAATGCTGAATATATCAACGAAAATGAACAAGGTCAATAAAATCGTCTAGATATCGAATGGTTTGTACAAGAGACTTAAATATCGGTGCGCCACTTGCTGAGCATGGCACTTGCAAACAACCTGACTATTTAGCTTTGTCTAGAAGCCCTCGGAACCAGTAAATAAGCCTCATCGTAACATCAAGACCTGACACAGGCGAGGAACGCTACCAATCATGGTGAGGCCAGCTACGATGGCCAGTGATGGTTTGAATATTTGGCCCACATAACTTTTAAAATGGAGCAAGGATCAGCCGCGGGTCTGTGTTTGTGCACCGCTGTGGGGGCAGGGGAGCCAAATTGGGAACCAAACAAAATATCAAGGAATAAGCAGAGGGTGAATAGGACAAGCGAATGTGAGGGAAGGGGTGAATGAATGCTTATTAGGTAGCTTTAAGTACCAGTGGAAGCCACTTGGGTCCCAACACAGGCACCTATTTCGTGGTGTGCCATTGCTAAAAATTATGCTACTATCTACATAACAACTGGTTCAGTGTAGAGTGCAACCAAGAAGGGTCCTTGTGGCTCATAGTTGCACTAACCTTTTATGTCTTTATGTCTTTATGTCTCTATAAAAAGCCCAAAAAGCGAGCAAGCCTTTCAAACCACTCAAAAATAAAAACGCACTAATTTTATAATACTATTTATTCATTCATATCTAGCAATTGGCAATCGCTTGCTTATGTTGTGTTCCAAAAACTCTGACCTCACACAACATATAGATATGTGTAAGGGATGGTAGTTCACACAACACCAAACCGGCTGGGGCTGGAGAAGGGGTGATGAAGGTGGTGGATCACCAAACACAGCACCAACACACTGGTGCCAAAAGCAAAGGGGAGATCCAGCTCAGCTTGGTTTAGGCTCTCTTTTACACAACCCGAGGGAAACCGCAACTACAGCCCACCAACAGCAGGGATCCTCTACACAGGCGTGAACGTGGACGAACAAGTCGCATCATCCGCGATGATCGATGCCGTTCTTGGGCCACATTCTCACAAAAAAAACTCAGTTTTGAAGCACTTATAAGCGAAATTTGGGACCTAGTCAGTCGTTTATACGGACGCGCCACATTTAAATCACGACCGGCCCTCAAACTCCACATCGCCATTATAAACCCACAACCGATAGCAAACACAATAAATGACATCACGGCCCACAACAGCACTGATAACAACTACAGACCGGAGTTCTTACATAATGCACAACACACATTTCGCACCAATCGCGCACAACTCAACCGCGACAACACTGAAACTTATAATAACTGTATAACGTTCCTGTTCACTTTTCACCACTACAATTTATTGCAAATTCCTCCGACGGTAAAATTATGCAGGGTCGAACACGACGTGGTATGCAAGTGCGATGCCAAGCCGTACTACGGCCCTAATTTTTCAGGATGTAAAAACAAGCTAACGAGAAACATAGACCATAGAAGACGTGAGTGCTTCTAGGAAGCCAGAGGGCCCTTGTGAGGCACATGTGAAAAGGGTCCTTGTGGCTCATAGTTGCACTAAAATTTTATGTCTTTTATGAAGCGAAAAGGCTGTCTCGATTTAACGATGGAAGATTCGTCCCCGAATGCTTCCCAAAGGGAGAGATAAGTACGCCCAAAGTGGCGTCCCCACTCACGAGTAAGTCGGAGGAAGAAAATAAATATATGCCGTTATGATAGTGCATCGTGGCACCTTGGACACAGCGGATTTTCACAGCCGGTCAAAAGGTAGCAGTGCGCCTCGTACGTGTGACCAATTCGCAGGCGACATAGCACCACCTCGTTCCAACTGATTTCATGTGCTGACAAAAACCATTCGCTAAGAGGGTTTCATTATTTTCAGCTTGTTGCCCATCATCACGTCCCCCGGCTCGCCACCTCTGTACAGGACGCCCTTGATTTTCGGATAGAAGTCAGGGACAGGGAAGGGAAGACATTATGTATAAAGAGGCTAAGAAGCACGCTTCGGAGTGGTGGAGATGGGAAAATAAAGCTTCAACTTTAAAAACAACCAGGCGGACGGTAGATTCCGAAAAGCTTTCCAACAGCTACACCAGCAAGGTCGATTTCAAGCAGTATTGGCCGGTCCAGACAGGCCGAAATGGCGTGACCTGAACAGAGTTCTCGGGGAATCAGGCGAGATTTTGTTGCTTTTGATCCCAACACGTGCAAACAATGTTTTTAGCGAATGATATGGCTCCGCCAGAGGTCGTAAGGCTACGTTGGATACTAAACTTTTTAACTGGGACAAATATTTCAATTCAATGAGAATACTGAGGGACGAATAACGATTCCCGAAAGGTCAATCAATTTTTCTTAAGCAGCGATTCATCTAACCTTTATCAAGGTAGCGGGAACACAAGACAAAAACCCAAAACCTAAGTTGAAACAATATTTTCGTAATACGAAACAAAGAAAATAATGTTAGGAACGGCTTGTGTTGAATTTCATTGATAACATAAATAAAAATGTCCTTGTACATAATCATCCCACCTTTTGCTCGGGAACATACTATTCTGATAATGGCAGGCTTCATATATTACATACGATATACGTGGTCAACTTTTCCATTATCACACCCTCCTCACACACAAAAAGAACACTCATAGGGTGCGACAATCGGACGGCCGAAAGTATATGCCCGGCTGTTTTCGCGAATATTGGAATACAGAAATTGTACAATAATGTTGGTTTACCATCCCCTTCCGGCATAAGAATAGTTAATACTACCGAGGAGTACAACACCTTACAAAACATAGGCATACAGACGCATAAGCACCGAAAGCTCACTCATATCGTGAGCCATGCTTTTTCATTTTTACAACGGGTTCGCAAGCCACTTAATTGCCAGCAAATTCACGTTGTCGGTGCTTTGCTTTTATATGGCACCATGCCCTTCCGTACTCACCACGAGATAATCTGACCGAGCAATAATCTGTTCACCAGCCGAACGAAAATATATCGGAATAGCAATAGTCAACACCACAACACGCTGGACGCAAAGCAACGCCTTAGTGTCCATTCGATATCGTCCACATATGTCGGTTTGCATAGACGGCACAATGCAAAGCAGACCACCAACGTAGCGATTTTTGTTATAATCAACTGCAGTCGCCAAACAAAACAAGCATCCCCCGGACACGCACTTGACAATGTCCGGATAGCACGCCCGACACACGCTCGCGCACACTCATATGCCGGCAGATCCGCCACGTGTGAGGTCAGTTCTTCTTATACTCGATGCGCTCCACCTTGACTTCGTCTCCGATCATCTGGTAGACGTAGGTGACCACCGTGCCCGACTGGATGTCCATCAGCACGAAGCAGGGCTCGACGCCGCTGTCCAGCGGCTGCCAGGCGCCCGTCGCCGAGCCCGGGTTGATGTAGAACTTGTTCTCGTGCTCGAACGCCTCGAACTTGTGCGTGTGGCCCGAGATGAGGATGTCGACGTCCAGCTGCCGCTGCAGCTGCGCCAGCGCCTCGGTGTCGCCCCAGGGCACCACCTGGTGGCCGTGGCACAGCCCTATGCGGAACTCGCCCACGTTCACCACCTTCTGCTCCGGGTAGGTGATGTTGTCGTCGAAGTCGCCGCGCACGATGTGCACGTCCGAGGAGAGCGTCTTCAGGTAGTCGAGCGTCTCCTTGGTGCACAGGTTGCCCGTGCACAAGATGTGCTGGATGCGACCGGGAACGAGGAGTTTCTTGAACTTGGCCGGCAGGCCACTGGATCTGTGCGGAATGTGCAGGTCGCCCAGCACAAGCACCAACATCGTTGACACTTAGTTGTACCGGAGACTGCGGACAGATAAAACGGTTGCGTAAATATGTCATCTGGCATCAGCACCAGCATACCAAATACACACAAAACCATTGCCATATGAAGGTTCAGCACTCTACTAGAGGATCATGACTTTTTTGAGTAGGTAAGTTAGCAGATGACAAGAAAGTGTCACAACGTCGGTTCCAGGTACGACCAATTGAGACACATTGCTACACACATAACCAATTTGGTGATGGGAATGTCGAAGACGATCGGTGCATTGATGGGTCGTGCATATTCAAGGTTAAAATAATGGTTTTTCGTTAGGTGTGAAATGTGGAAACGAACACAGTAGTATGTCGAAAATTTACATGAAATCAGTGTCCTTTGAAATGATTTTGATGTATTTCAGACTCAAACTTGAGCCAGTGGTATCGGTACTTATGACTGTGCATTCATAATTTGTTTTGCGATTCGTAATTTAGAAGTTGTATTCAGGATAGGGGAAATAATGACGATGTTATAAAATATAATTATATATCATATCACAAGTTATGTAATCCCTTTAGCAGAGATTGCGTTGCTAAATTTTCGTGTGTCACCATTCCCTATTAAGAGCATGAACGTGATACTCATGCACATAATACTGTTAGAACGAAGACACGAAGACTTCGTAAGCACGCACCAAGGAGCAGGATGTCGATACTTCTTGGAGAAGGATGTCGATGGAGTGTTCAGAAAGTGGCATATTCCACCCATATTTCACGAATAATGTATCACTGTACATATTCGTGAATTTTGCCCTTTCCAACCTCACCAGCACCGGCATGTATTATGCGAGTTGATATTCCATATAAGAAAATTTGAAGGAGGAAGTGCAATTAAGTGGATACTTAATCTACTCTCTACTATGGTAGTCAAAACAGTTCATACAAACACCTAATCGGGATGTATTCAAATGATGAAGTTGAGTTTAATAAAGACTACAGATGTTGAGATATAAAGGCAAAGACGAGATGCTAAAGGTGTTCAGAGTAACAAATCACCTTTTAACAAGCGCCCTGGAGGGGGGGGCGAAATCCGCCCACCCCTCCGATTTTTCGTACATAACTCTATATTGTACCGGCCGATATACGCCTTTTTTTTGCGTACATGCTTAGAAATGACCGGTGCATTGTTTAAAGCAAGACAAATGCAAATCGGCCGATTTTTTTCAAGTTAGGGGCAGTTAAAGTTTTTTTAAAAAAACTTTGCAGCGCCAGACCACAGAAATCGGCGCTGATACGCTTCCCGTATATTGGCAAAAGGGAAGTGTTCTTGACAACACTAGCGACTTGTTTGATGCATATATTTATGCTGTGCAATTGAAATGTCATGTTAGGTCGCCGAGGTCAAGTCAGCTCAAGTTCATGACAGGGTAATAGAACCAAACTTAGTCAACTGGAATGTTGTCATAAATGCAAATGACTGTCATGTGATTGATGTCACTTTGCATCTTACTCTCTACACATCTGGAAATCTACTGTTTGCCAGTGTGCCTAAGCGTTTCCATACTTTATTCATGTATTTCGCTCCTTTCTTTGCGAAGCCGATTGTGCCGAGCCGCCCAACGGAGCAGTGGGGTGGGCAACCCGGTTCCGGTAACTGGAGCAGGCAATGACCTGAGAGTATTCCTATATAGGCGACCTGAGGTCAAATAGTATATTGTGTTAGTAATGTCTAAAACATCACTAATGCCAATTTTGGGGCATTTAAACACAATCACAGCGATCCATAAGAATGACAAGCCAAACCACGCAAAACCAGAACATTGCACTAGTGTCATAAAATTACTTCACCATTAACTGTGGATGAAGAATGGAGCTGCTTTGGAAAAGTGAAAGATTGGAAGAAAATACAGGAGCACCACTTAAGGATTTAAAAAAAAACAATCCCTTTCACTTCAGTCACACGGATTTTACATTATTTAGGAATCGTGTGTATGATAACTGCTCACACATCATGTGGCAGAATGGTAAAAGCCTAAGACAAGGATGAAATAGCACAATTCCATGAACTGTGAATTTCTAGGTCACATGGTCAATTATTTTACACTGTTGTACTATTTTGACCTCATTTGACCTTGAATATATTGACCTAAGGGCATGAAATTCGCACAATAGAGTTCACTACCGTACCCATCCACCCTGTGAATTTCGTTACTCCAGCCTTAACCCGTGCCATCTTTTCTGTCAAATCCTCCCACCCCATCTTGGGGGGGGGGGGGCGACGGTTGAAGACCGCCCCCTCTAAAATCCAAACTAAGCATTGCACGAAAACGAAAGAGGTGTCATCGGAAAGCGCTCGACGAGTAGGATCCGGGTCCACCCCCCAAGACAAATTTCCCCAAAAGTGACGTCACCAGGTGGGCTAGATTTTCATTTTTCATGACTTACATTGTTTTTTACTGTGGGGAGTTCATTTTAGGGATATATGAAAGAAGAAGAAAAATATTTTGAATTAGAAAGGGACAGCGAAATCGACCAGGGCTATAATTTTTTTTGCCCCACAATTTTTTTCATTAAAACATTTTGAGTCCGAGAAATCTTGTTGGAAGTCAACTTGTCCTTATAAAAAATGCTTACTTTAGCCAGAATCCTGTGTTTGAACTGCAATATGGCAAATACGCAAAATTTATATGTAGTAAAAAACGAAAAAAAAACGAAAAATTCAACTCGTACGTTTTGTTGCATCCGTAAAGATAAGCAAAGGCTGAAAGTTTCATTAAAATATCTGTATCCGTTAAAGCGTGACGACTGGTTGAACTTTTCTGGAGGTGACCTCACTTGACCCTCACTACTCGTTGACCCTAGATGAGCTGACCTACAAATTCTGAATTAGCATGTCAAATTGATGTGGGGAAAAGGTATGCCAAATTTGGGCGCGCCTCCGCGCGCCGTTCGTCCGCTATCCGCGAAAGACCTGAGGGGGGGGCGGTTGAAGATCCCCCGAGACGGGACCGGTTAATAGGAGTCGAGATCTTAGGGGGCGGAATCCGCCCCCTCCAGTGCGCGTAATTTTCAGAGGCCCTCCAGGGCGCGTGCTAAGTCAATTTTCCGTGCAATGGCCAGGGTAAGGTATGCCATAGGTATCTTACTAATCCGACACATTCCGCTCCTTCCATACTAATTCGACAGTCGATGGATAGCGCTTCCAAACCCCCTGCTCATACGCACATGGTTAAAGGACCGACCATACGTTTTTTTTTCTCGAACAACGCTCATCATTTTGAACCACGTCTCCCTGTAATGGGTCATATTGCCCAGCCCAGGTCCATTTCCAATGTCGCGTAACAGTTCATCACATGGGCGCTAAATGACCACACCTGATCGATGCACCTTAAAACTCAAATAACCAACCAACCAACAGTTTATCACTATGTGATTATAAATTTTGCTTAATGCTGGAAGAAGAAAGCGTCTCAAGAAACTTCCAGATCTAAGCCAATTCATGCCCGTTCAACGCCTGTGGCTCCAATGAATAATCCATATTCGACTTCAGCCGTTTGTATCATAGCCCAACATAGAACCGCTGCTACACCACTGAAAGTCTGCTCTCCCTCCATAATTTTTGCACCACATAGGGATTTTGGTATCAGATTACTGACCAATGGTCACAGTGCCTGATTTAAGCCACAATTTTCTGACACTGCTCATGAACAGTGTAGACCGGGGGAAGCACCACAACAACATCGCTGAATATACAGGGAGGTTCAGCGGCCAGGCATGCACCAAAAAACTGGACGTAGTGCGGACCAAAAGACCATAACCTTGTTTACCACCTTTTCAAACTGAGGATGCTAGTTAGCTACTTGGGTTTTAAGGCGCTTCGACCAGTTTTTACCATTCGCGACCAAAACTGAGGATGTAGAAGCCTGTGGAGACACACAGAAAGGAGTTCGAAACATGCTCCCATTCCATGCATACTGGTAGAGAACATGCTCATGTGTTTCTCCACCAGGCATTTTTCCCGTGCCTTTTCTCCCGGAAGACACGAGGTAGACTTTCACCGAAAACTTCGTTGAGAGGTGGGGGGCACCCGAGCTTCAAGTATTTTCCAGCCGGAGGGGTGCCAACTTCCTAGGGGGACACATGCCACCAGTGTGTTGTACATGCTCCTGCTGTAGTGCAAGAACACGTACCCCTGTACTTCTTACACATACCCGGGAAGAATGCATGTCCTGTAAGAAAAAACGTGCTTCCATGTTCTCCAACTCCCGCCCAATGAGGAGAGTTAAAGCCTGGTATATCGAGAACCACAAATGGTGCGATAAAACAAACAGCATGTCTTAGTCTACAAACAAAGACTACCTGGAAAATGTCCACAGAAAACAATAAATGGACGTGACCATCGGGAGGTCAAGCAAGGCTGTAAGGTGCTTCAGGAGGGACGCTGAGGATTAGAGGAATTTAGGCATGCCAAGAAAACTCCAAGCGATATTAAGTAGCTGCTGGAAGGTAGAATTGATACACTTATGGCAAACATCGGCGAATGTGTAGGAATATATCAGGTAGATTTTGTATTTGGGTGCCTATTTTAGTTTTAGGGTGCATGGATCAGGTTTGCTCATTTGGAGTCCATAGGTAAATAGTAGTTTACAGGCCAAAAGGAGTCCAAAAGGAGTCGAGCCATGCCACGATTGCCAGTAATTGGCGGTTCTGTTTCACTCACGCCAACAAACAATTCACAGATTAGCTGAAAGGCACAAATATATGACATACAGATAATGTTTGCCAATGCCACACTGAAGCTGCCCACCCGACCCACCACAAACCATTGCCAATCCTACCATGAGGCAGAGACTCGAGATAGGACATATCAATCAGCAGTGGTCTTGCAAAGGGAGTCCACTACCATAGAGAGAACATGAACAGAGATGAAAGTGCTGCGAACAAATTGCTGTTGATAGTTGTCCCCAAAACTGACTAGAAAGTGCCAAAGGCATCTTTAGCACCAGGAAAAGAGATATGCAAATTTCTGGTATTCATTTGTATATATTTCAAGTAGATCCATGACCTGTGTGAATCATAACTAAAACTGCAAAAGCCTGGGTCACAGTTTTAACTTTCAGTTTGTCAGTATGCACACTGGGGCACCATGACTGATGACAAAACTTCATCCTTGCCAAGCACCGACCCCATGAACACAGGTGATTTCTTAAGAAGGGGGGGGATGAACAGATGCATTGTGCAGGCTCAAAATGGATAGGGTCCCATGTTAAAAGTTGAAATGGCTGGGCAGTGGGGAAAATCCAATACTGAAGGGGGCACTTGACCTCTCAAATGCACAAGAAACAACACACCGAAATGACACCAAAATATGACACCAACACATGAGCCAGGAATCAATATGATTGCATAACCACATATCCCCATAAAGAATGCTTAGCTTCTAGCATAGATGCTCCCAAATTTTGCATTGGCACATCATCAGAAGCAAACAATGGTGATGTGAACAAAATGATGACTACTCCAAAATGCCTAATAGTATGAACAACAATGGCTATTTCATGAAGTTGTAACAGTGATATAGCTTGCTTGGTCAGTTTTTTTTTGTAATTGATGTATTATAATATACAAGGCATATGTTAGGATCAGTTAGCTTTTCCATGCATGTAATATTTCCAGATGGACTGATTTCTCCTTTGGTACATGAAATTGATCCTCCTCTAGGTGGAAGGGAGTATTTCTTACTTCTTGTATATCCATTCAATAAAATATTGTGGAAATGTGATTAAGACGGTCTGGGCATCCATTCATGCTGAAAATGCCACAAAAAAGCAATGAAGCTTTCTTAGAATTAGATAAAAATTGGAACAAAATTTGAAGATGCTACAACAGGCTAGGCAATGGTATGATGGTAGGCAATGGTATGTTAGGTATGATGCAATACTTCATCACCTGAAAAGCATGTATTTCCCTCAGGAATGGCCACATTGTCTTTATGATGCCAGAAGTGTTCACTTTTTTTTTCTTCTGCCATATTGGGCTATAAATTTAACTTTACTCAGAAGTGCATAACTTGCTAGAGAATGTGTAAGATTTCCCAGGAACAAAATTTCTTTTGTGCTTAGGTTGTGCTTCAGTGTCTCAAGACTTAATAAGAGCCACAAGGTCCATTTCAGTTAAGCCTTTAAAAGTAAGATAATATAAGCTGGAACAAAATGATACTCAACACACTAACCAATGCTACAATTGTGAAGGACCTATCCACCAACATCCTACATGCCTACCAATACTGTCAACCTATTTCTCCAGCCCTGTATATATGCTTGACATCATGCAACACCTGAGTGGATGCCCCATCATGAGCACCAGATGAATGGTGCCCCATTGCTCATTTTTGCAAGGAATTTCCAAGGATGGGAACTTGCTCCCAGAAAGAATTAGTCAGTGCCAATATGCTGAACCTGTTCAAGACCAGAATTGATGCCTTGTTTGTTCATCTGTTTTTATGCATGATCACAACTAATGGCACTGACCAGATTGTTTTGCTGGTGGGCTGTGGGATTGTGCAATGTCTAAAGTAGCAAGTGTTGAGCCTGGGACATTTGGTAGTTGGTTATTTAGGCTTAGGGGTGCATCAAGTGCTTCAATCATAGTGCCAAAGGGACTTTTGGTAATTGGTGTCCAGAGCACAGCACCTTAACCACTTGGCCATCCCACCTCACTAGAATTGATGCATTCTGGTCAGAACAGTGATTTTATTACCCACCATGAGGTGTGTTGGAGCATTGTGCTTCAAATCACCTTGTGTTATTTAGCTCAAGCTTGACAAGATAGCTCAAGCTTGACAAGTTAAACAGACACTTCCATCCTATGAATCCCAAAATATATGTTATGCAAGCATGTACCTATCCAATCATGGGTATAAGTAGATTTGATAAATATTTGAAGGGGGCAATGAATCAATTGGTTGGCTATTTGGGTTTAGGGGCACTTCAACTGCATTGGCAATGCATCAATTGGAAGATCCGATTTGGGGTATATCACATATGATCCATGTTAAAAGTTGTAATTATGGAGTGCTGGCTGGTTGGTCATCTGGGTTTAGAGGCGCATCGACTGCGTTGGTCATACAGCGCCCATTATTCAGTGGGCAGCCAACAGCGGGAGGGGGAAATGTCCTCCAAAAAGCACACAAGCATACACACGTGCTACTTATCCATAGTTGAGCCCACCAGACCCATCTATAAATAAAATGTGCAATACATACCACGCCCTATGCTCCGCCACTCCCCTTCTGTTTCGCCGGATACTACCTCGCCGATATCGAACTCAGGCTAACCAATACGCTGGGGGTGTGCTGCCGTCTCAGCATCAAAAAGTTCTTCGCGGCTTGTGTTCGATTGGTGCATAAACGACGCAAACGCGACAGTAGTCTGTTTTACAACGGGTGGGTCTACTCTGTGGTCGGTTTTACAGCAGCAATTTGTTCTCCTGTCTACTACCTTTTGAGCCTTCCAAGTCATTCTTCTCAACTAAACATTCCAGACATGAGCTAAAAGTGTGCATCGAAGAGCTTTTAATAATAATAAGAATTGGTTTCAATCAATTTATGCAGCTTTTTTTATTGGAAAAAATTGTTCTTCATGGTGAGAATAAAATTATTTTGGACGGATCGCTTTAGTGTAATTTTCCTTAAACCATCTTATATTCCGAAACCTATATCCCAACAGTCGGCAAGTAGCACATCAGTCGTTGCATGAATGTCCTACTCGTGGGCTGTGTTATGAATATTTATTAGTTGTGCGGTGTCAACATGTCAGGAGTATTATCTATGGATTTATAAACATGGTTCACATCGATTAAGTATAGTTTTGTTGTTATTTTATCTCCCGTTGCTCAGGAACTTGGCTTATAACCACATCATTCGCTAATTTAACCATAGCGTCAAATTGTCATCTGGCAGTCATTCGTCGGCTGCCATATGCGGTAGAGCTGAGTGTAGTCTCCACGCAAATCAGAAAGCTTGTTGCAAGTTACTGATGTTCGTAAATTTAATTTTAATTATTTCAGTATTATCGGCATTAAAACAAATTTCGCTATTAAAACTGATGTGATAATCATATTCCGTGGTCGCTTATAATGTATGCGAATTATTATTCCAGGTCTTCTCCCTGTATCTCGTTGCTGAGACCTGGGACCTGTCAGCAAATTTCCGCTGTAAAACCGACTTCTGTTGCCCGGGGTTGCTACCAAGGTACGGTTGCTGCCGTGCCGATGCTCAGAAACTACTGAAAGGAGTGCCACCAAACCTTCACAAATCGATGCAATGTGGTCAATTTTATCTGATCGGATTGATCCTTTGCTTTCCGCACCTCTATCAACGCCTATTAATACCGCTATCACATCGGACTGTGGCATATGTGGTGGAGGCGTTGGATCCGTATTAAGGAGGGAATTGGCTGCGTAGGTAGGTATGCGCTCTGAGCTGAGGGTTAAGCGAAGTATTTTTGTTTGTTTTTCATATGGTTAACATTTTTCTGAAACCAGCAGTGGAAGGAAAGTGCATTGCTCCTGTGGGTTATGAGAGACAAAGCTGTCCTGATTATTAAGAGTGCCTTGTGGTGTCATCCAGTATTTCTTCTTTATTCCTATGATTTGACATTTGATTTGACAAAAAACGACAATGTAGGTACTGGCTACATATGCTTTTCCCATTGGTTACCATTAAATAGAAGGCATATATTTTAATCAAGGTAGATGTTTATTTGTGTTATTTTGTTTTATATGCCATGCTTTTTGACATGGGTAATACCATGCAGCCATTTATTTTCTTTAAAAATTATTACTTTTCAGTTGGCAAAGAAATTCACCATCAAAATCCTTGCTCCACAAGCATAGCCTATTGCATATAATTATCCATACCTGATGTGTCACAGATGTGATATAGAGTAAATTAAACACTTCATGCACTATATTTAATACACTTGGACACCAAAACCTTATGTTTTTGCCTTAATTGAACATTCATTTCCAAGAAGGAATACTTGCAGCCCAACAAGTCAGCAACCTTTGATCAAGGTGTGCTATCTCCACACATTCTTGAAAGAGTAGTAGGTATTGTTGTGAAGAGAGGAAGTTATTTTTCCAAATGTGAATTCCAAAGGTGGCCTGATATATGTGCAGTAAAGCTTCCTGATGACTTACTCACTTTTGTATCATACATTTGTATTTATTTCCCCATGCATTCTTAGTGACTTTTTGGCTTCTTTAGTCCATTCTGATGCCCCAATTTTGTATTTAGAGTAACACCTAAGTCCTTCTCTTGAGTCACATATAGTAATTGGCTACCTATCAAGTATGGAGCCTTCTTATGCTGCCTACCTACATGCATTATTGTGCACTTATGAAAATTTAATTTGCCATTTTTGCAGACTACTTAACAAGTTTGTCTAAGTCTTTCTGAGGATAGATATGCTCATTGTTTCCTGCTATTGCCCTAAAGACCTTCAAATCATCTGCAAATTTCAAAACACTGCTGCTTAGGCTATTTACAATGTTATTTACAAATATAATGAACAATAGTTACCCAATACTGGCCCCCTGGGAATTCCACTATGATGACTTTGTACCATTTAGCATCACTCTCTGCTGTCTATCTGAAAGTCACAATTATCCATTTTTGGATGCTACCTGCAATACAATGGACCTGAAGCTGCATTATTGACTGTTTATAGGGTACCCTGTCAAAGACCTTACTAAAGTCAAGATATGCTACATCAACCTATTTTCCCTGATCAAATTGTTCTGTAGCAAAGTTAAAAAAAGTCCAAGAAATTTGTGAGACATGATCACCATTTTCTAAACTCATGTTGAGTTTCTTTTAATCAATCTGTTTCCTTACAGATAACTATCTATTCTATCCTTTATATTTTATTTTGAGTACCCTGCAGACTAGGGATGTGAGGCTTACTGGCCTATAGTTTTCAAATTCCCCCTCTCTCTCCTTTCTTGAAAAAATTAACTACATTTGTCCTTTAACAATCTGTTGGAATTCCATTTTGTGAAACTGATCTACAAAATGTTATACTAAGAGGAATTACCAGTTCCTTTTCAGCTTCCCACAATACCTTAGCATATATTTCATCAGGTCATGCAGACTTGTTTGCCTGTATTTTCCTGAGGTGATTGAAAATAACATCACTATCAATGAAATCAACATTATTTATCTCATCACAAGTTGCTGAACTGTGGTGTATGGTTGACAGATTAGTCATATCTTCCAATGTATACACTGTTTTAAACTGTGTGCTCAGCTACTCAAACATCTTACCATCCTCATTCAATGTAGTCCCATTTACTTCCAGTGGACCAAGTGTGCTAAACACTACTCAGCTTGTAAAAACTAAATAATTTTTTGCTGCCCCTGTTACAGTTTTTAGCCAAATCAAATTATTTTGCTGACTGCTCTCTGGTTTTCCACGTCACAGCATCTAGTTTTTTATATGACCTTAGATTTACTATGTTTGAAGCTTCCTTAAACACTCTAAATGC
Organism: Imbricaverruca yamaguchii; assembly: GCA_034440575.1. Lineage (NCBI taxonomy): Eukaryota > Metazoa > Arthropoda > Thecostraca > Neoverrucidae > Imbricaverruca > Imbricaverruca yamaguchii. The sequence goes on from JAOTOL010001328.1 coordinate 520,599, forward strand.
ATCTTTCTTAGCCTTAATTGCTTTTATCAAGTCTGGTGTAAGCCATGCTGGCCTTCCTACCCTTCTTTTGCACCTTTGCTTTTGGGGGACATGTCTAATCTGAATTACCTTCAATTAAGATTTGAACTTTTCCCACATTGCACAGACATCTAAATTGAAGCATTCTTCTTTCCACCTTATGACACTTAAAACCTGCTCTCATGCAGTCAAAGTCTGCTCTGTTAAAATTAGGAACCTTTACCAAATTATCCTTAATAGTTCCCACTACATGTGCCTTGATTCTAACCATGTTATGGTCACTTCTTCCCAGAGTTTCTCCTAGAGTCAAGTCTCGAACCAAGTCACATATCTGAGAAGACTAGGTCCAGGAATGAGCCCTGCCTAGTTGTTTCCATTGCAAACTAGTGTAATGACAGGTCCTTTTCCAGGTATTTCCTAAGCATTTTTTTTGTGATGGGGAGCCAACACCAACATTTTGATATCTTTTAGGTTAATGTCAACAAAAGGAAGGCATTTCCTCCAAATGTTTCTGCTGACTTCCTCACAAATCACTCTATCAAGCTCCAGTTGCTGATAATGTGGCAAGGATCCTGATCAGTACATAGCTCCCATCCTCAGTTTATTGCTGTTGCCTTTTTCCAGTGACATCAAGCCAAATGAACTCCACAACAACATTTTCCCCCATCTGCTACTTTTTGAGAGCTATTCATATAGAACATCACACCACCCCCTTTCACTGCTGGACCCCTATTGCACAAAAACATATTGTATCCCTGGATCTCATAGTCCTGCAAGTTATCCCCACAATACCCCTCACTGACCCATGCCTCCATAATGCAAACAAAATTTGGTTCCTCCTCAGCAACACTTGAATGCCTCAAATTTGGATCAAATACTTTGAGCATGAAGCATCATGCACTTCAAATATCTTCCATAACCAGTTTTCGCTTTTTCATGTTGAATAGCTATTTCATCTCTGGATGAGCTACCACTCTGCCTCATTGAACTACTGCTGTCCCTATTTGCTGACTGTGATGTTCTATTGCCTAGGCTGTCACTATTGGCATATCCATGAGATGGCAATGACACTTCATCCCTCCCCACCCTATTGTCTGGTTTCGCTGAAGAACATGCTCATATACTTTGCATAACACATGCACCCCCTTATCAGAGAAGTGCAGGCCATCAATCTGCTGAAGGTCCCATGAGTCACAAAACCTGCACCATTCATCAACAAATGTGAAACCTAACTCATGACAGAGCTGCCCTGGCATTGGCTGCCAGTGCCCTAGAGCTCCACTGAGGGGAGACTCCAGCCCTAGGAAAAATAGCAGTCATAATGACTGCTAATGCTATGCTCCAAGGTGGCCGGAAGGGCCCTGTAGTCCTGCAGCATCTCCTTACCATTTGCAGGACCTATGTTATTCACCCCTGCCTGGACTACAACTGCACTAAACTGTTGTTAAGTTGTTGATATATGTTTGTCTGGGCGCCAAATGACCAAACCTGGTTGATGTGTCCTAAAACCCAAATAACCAACCATACATGTTTGTCTGTGTGTGTCTCTATGTGCCGCTTGGGTGCATGCTGCGCCAAAAGGGCCGAGCGGATTTCGCCCACATTTTCACACGTGATGAGCCGGTTCGGAGGGTGTCGGGAGTGTGTGCGGATCACGTGGGCCCATGCCGCGTGCCACCAGCTGGGGTCATGTTAACATCAGTTAGCCAAAGTCACGTGGAAGCACGCTCCGAATGGGGATATGTGCGATTTTGTGGTCGTCGGCCGGTGCGTTGTACTGTGTGACCGTCAGGCACGTGCATCTGTTTTCAGTAGGGCACCTCAGTGCTGAGAGAGGCTCGTACCAGGGCTGTCAAATTTGGCGAGTGGGTAGCCCGTCACCGGGGCTATCTGAACAGGCACAATTTGTTGAGGTGGGCGAAGCGTAGCGTGTGCCATGTGTTCACGATTCGCTCGAAACCCACACTCGACGAAAGACGTGACCTCCACATATTGGCGCCCGGCTCAGCTCAGATCACAGGGGATGAGGGACGTGCGACACCATGTGAAATCCCAAGGTGTTGGCTACCCTTTGGGCGCAGTTTTGGTGCGATCGGGTCACCGTGCTGCACGTGAGTGACACTGGTGTGATAAGATAATTGGCTGCCCCGAAATCTTGTCAATTGGTTTAGTGTGAAATGGGATTTTTTCAAGTTCGAATATGATCAATTTTAGTGCGCTGAATCGGCTTGGTTTCAACCGACATAGCTCGCGAACCAATGGACCGATCGACGCGAAACCGACAACACGATGTAGCCGAGAGGCATTCCAAGCTTAGCAGTGCAAACATTTTTACACGCATGGCACGTGCACCCAGGGAGGGGTGTAAATGAAATGCGGTCGTTCTCATAGTCTTTCACCATTGGGTGTGGTGCTAGAAAACGTCTAAGTGGTGAAGCGCCGTTGCCTGTGCCCGATTCCATATACCGACTGCACTTCTCCCCATGGACCCTGGCCAGTAGCGTGTTCCACTTTTCGAAAACGTTTTCCGAGCACGTTCGTCCCAGGCTATTTCCGTTCTATGAATCAGTTTACCTTAGATATTCCTTTTTTGTGAGTTTCTGTCTGTAATTTCAATATCCGGCCAGAAGATAAAGTTATCGCCTCAAAGTCCCTTCTGGTATGGTGGTTTGCCATTGACACGAGAGTAGTGCGTGCTGTCAGCGCGTCGTTTTCTGTTTGTAGTTAATCTAGAGCGATGAAACAAAATCTGTCACACTGCTCATCGGCTACTATGCCGTCTGATACATAGTTCTAGCCCCATCAGCACTGCTAGGGGATCTGTTCCAGCCCTGCCCTCTATCAGAAAATATACTGCCTCTCCTGAACTAAGTAACTGAGGCTCTTGTGACTTTGGAACTGTTTCTTTACATGAATTTGGAATAATTTGACAAACAAATTGTGAAACTCGAACGATAACTTTGCCATCTAGTGGCGAAAATTGAGGCAGCATTCGGTCGCTCGTGTAAGATTCACGCATACAATTCAAAATATTGCATGACTTAACATGAACTAAGGTGGCTTGTAACTCTAATCAGGTACATGATGATAACAGAACATACGTAGCCCCTTCTTGAATCAACGTCGACTAATTGTGGGCATGCTAAGACATGTATTTGTTGGGCATTGACCTAGTTTCCCCACAATGTGACCTTTCGGGGTCACCGATCAAGGTCATCTTTTCAAGCCATGCGAATGACATATATTTGCATGTGTGCACCAAGTTTCATAAATATTCACTCGGGGGTTCATCAAGTTGCATTAAGTTGAATGGTTTCATTAAGTTACATGCGAGCTGGAGCAGTCCCCAACTCAGTTCCGAGATGACCGGAACAGCCAAGTTCACGTAGGGTTAACAAGTTTGCTCCTGTACAATTGACTACAAATGTATCGCAATCGCTCTGAACGCGCCATAGAAGGTCGGCTCCTTTAATTGTATTGCATATTGCACAAATGTCAGCACAACCGCACGACTCGGCACGGTACTCTTTGTCCCGACCACGAGTCAGGGCACCACAGCACATGGTGTCGACAAACGGCCGCAAATTCACGTCGCTGTTTTACGCAGACTCACAACACGGCTCGGTGCTCTCGATCACTCGGTGCACCATTCAGAACAGCGGGCTTCCACAAACGGTTACAAGTTGTATGGGTTTCTGTTGTGTGATCGAAAGTTGTCCTGCGCCGTTCCGCGAGCCGAGCCAAGCCTTCGAACTGTCCTGCATCCTGGGTCCGGTTCATCAGGTCCTGCGGAAGCTCGATCCCTCGTTCGGCGCCGTTGTTCACTGCCGCAAACTGTCGCACGTGCTATGAGACTGCTGTAGTGAGAGTCGCTGTTCCACTGGTTTGCCGGTTTCAGCAGCCATTCGGCGTTGTCATGGTGTTGGTCCGGGAACAGCTAGGATCTGCTTCCTAGTAGTGACCTGAGATCACTACTCGGGCCGACTTTCGCCTCTTCTGGCTTGCCAAGCGGTATGGCGGTTAACCTCGACGGTTCGTGAAAATCAAGAGTGCTGCAGTGAGTGATAGAGGACGTCGCACCGTGTTGTGCGTCTGTGTAAGAAGCTAAATTAATTTGTGGTATCGTTTGTCGACACCGTGTGCTGCGGTATCCTGACTCCTGGGCGACCAAGAGCACCGTGCCAAGTTGTGCGGCTGTGTGGACATTTGTGCAACATGCAATGCAACTGAAGGAGTCGTCTTTTTATGGCACGTTAAGATGATTGCGATATTTTTGTAGCTAACTGGAGAGGAACAATTTTCTTGACCCCATATGCGCTGGGATTTTTTTGGTCATCTCATAACTGGAGGGGGCTGCTCTATTCCTCCCCCTATACAAACTTCA